>JAJGQD010000005.1:1769793-2323163 GCA_020882685.1 Aphelinus atriplicis | reverse complement strand
TTGGGTGAAACCATCGAATATATTTACGATGAGTTAGATAGGTATTTTGCGCCGAAAGTGAAATTTTCTTTTCCTTCAAGCCCAATTGATCGTCCCTGTAGTCCTACATAGACTGTACCAACTAATTGAGAAACCGATAGATGATAACTAAAAGAGATAATTTTTACAGTCTTGAGAATTTAAATTTTTCCAGGCCTATTCCGAGCCAATCCACAAGAGAAACTTAGAAGGCAGCGCAATGACTGCAGTTATCTTAAATTAAGATAGTTTATACCAAGTTGCGTTTTTCTTTAAACATATGTACTATTATTCAAAACAATTAGTAGATAATCAGATAGAATAGTATGCGTTTTTTCTCTTTCTTTTCTTCTATTTTTCAAGCAATAATAATATTAAGGATAAGAAAAGGTACGGAATGGACGAATGAACATTGGTGAATGCCTGGATTCGTATGTCGTTAGAAAAAAAGGGACGAATGATAGTTCTTGTTCTCATGAATCATGCCCCGAGTCGAGTGAATCCTTACAATAAGCTAACGTAGGGCGTTACATCCTTCTCGCTTTTATACTCTCGCGAGAAATGATACCACCACCTCCTACCCTCAAATTCCAGTCGTGGAAGTTTGAACCACAGGGTTGGCATATGTACATACTAGTACATGATCAAGATACGGGGACCCTTTTTCCACCCTCAGAGTCGCCAACGAGGACGCTGGTTTTTCTAGGCGGGCGGGTTTTACGTTCGTAACACGTATCCGTCGGTAAGGACTGGACTGGTTCAAAGTCCCTGCCCTACCGCTCAAAGTCATTAGAAAATGTAACGAATTTCAATATCCAAAATTTGATGACTCTATTCTCTGCTAAGTTTGAATTTATCTGTGATTTCTTGAGATATCTGTATGCTGCAATTTACCTTCGGGTACCTTTGACTGAACGTGGAAGAAATTCAAGCTTCCAAGAGCTAAAAATTCCTGGAAGCAAAACGAACGTACCGATATAATTAAACTCGATAACGCGGCTCGAGGCAGCCAAAAAATGCAGCAAGGTAAGTGGATAATATACGATAATATGTGTTTTTTCCTACTGTAATCAGAGTATTCTTTCCTTTCAAAATAAAGGTATGTTTGGTTAGAAAAGGCGGGAGAAAAAAAGCTTAATCTCTTCTGAAAATATTTTGTAAGTTCTTGCATAAGAACTCACGAAATATTTTCAGGAGAGATACCTATCAAAAACTACCTCACTTTAACCTATCAAAAAACCAGATTGGCCTACAGTCCTACCTGCCTGCAGTCAATTTGGCACGATTCCATAATCACTTGTTACAGCCTCTATACGCCTAGAAGGACTATCAAATTGGCATTGAAACAATCTCTCAATCTTATATTGTTACGAATGGTCGATCTTTGAGGATTAATACAGTGTGAAGTGGAAAAGGAAAATCACAAAAACCACAACGTAATTAGTTGTTGCAAAGTTTCGCCAGTAAGATTTACTGGCCTCATCGGGCTAAAATTTATTACAAAAACGCATAACAAATCGACCCTCTCTATTCATAAGAACGTATCTCAGGAGTCAGAATAATAAGGACGTATCTCCCGGAACGCCGGAGCGCGGGGAAATAAGAACGTATCTCGCGTGAGCGCAAAGTAAGGACGTATCTCGCGTGAGCGCAAAGTAAGGACGTATCTCGCGCGAGCGCAAAGTAAGGACGTATCTCGGAGGAACGCGCAAAATAATAACGTAGCTCGGAGAATTGCGAAGTAAGAAAGTATCTCAACGGTTTAAAATCAACTAATGAAGTTTACACATGAAGATAAAACCCAGTCACGAGTCACTCAGTCGTATTAATCTTCTAAAAACAGTAGGAGACCAATTCTGATCACTATAGTCGCGCTTTTAAGTACCTTACACGTTTCACTGCATGTTTATTCATAACATCCATGATAAGCACTGCAGTACACTGTCGATAATGAGCATGACTCGACCAGGGAAATCCCATTTCCTTTTCAGCTCCCATACAATAATACAGCGAGTTTTATTAGTAATTATTAATTATTAGACTTTATTCAGATTAATTTACATCTTCGATTATTACAAGTGCATTATAAAATTTAGCAATCATCTTCATCTATATCAGATGTCGCATCTCTTGATGATCGTAATTCCTGATAGTATGCCTGATATTTCACAGGAATAATGCTCTTGGAGCAGAGCTCCAACAAATCTTTCAATTTCCTCTCTGGAATACCGATGGCAGAGTGGTAAACTTTTTTAATTGATAAGTAGAAATATCAATTTTCCTTTTTTTTATATTGATAGTCTCAACGTCGCAAATAAACGAGGTCCTATAAAATACTTTTGAAGTATCCGAACTATCCACTCTCAGCTCTCTAAACTTAGATATGTAAATTTTTTTCTTTTGAGAATTCTTAAGCCAGTTGAAACATTTTGATAAATCTTTGAAATCAAATATTAATTCGCTGTTAACTTTGGTAACGTGGTATTGATTCTTTTTTTTTGCAGTCTGAATTAATGCAATCCATTGATCAGGCACGTATATCTTACAACCCCGAGTTTTTCTCTCGATCATTGCATGCATTGAATCACCTTCACATTGCGTATGGCCTTTTTCTAGAAATCTGTGTGTGATATTCACCTTGAATATCATACTGGCATATACGTACATCGAAAATACTACTTGGTTTCTATTTTGACCAGAGCAATTATCAGAGTAAAAGATGAAATCTGTGATTCCCTTATCTCTCTTCTTTCCAATATAATCAAACAGGAAACTTGATATTTCTAATGAACCACGCTTAGCTTCATTTTCGGTCCATACATAACAAGCCCCTTCGTGTCCCTGTCGAAAAAGAATAACTGGATTTCCATATGGATTTTCGATGTGAATTTCCATATGGAAAATCAATGTGGATTTACAGGTTATGACCTGGATTCCATATGGAATTCCATATAGATTTCCAGGTCCCGGGACATGGATTTCCAGGTCGATTTATGTGTATTTCCAGGTTGACCCATGTGGATTTCCATATGGATTTCCAGGTCAATTAACGTGGATTTCCATATGGATTTCCAGGTCGACCCATGTGGATTTCCATATGGATTTCCAGGTCGATTAACGTGGATTTCCATATGGATTTCCAGGTCGACCCATGTGGATTTCCATATGGATTTCCAGGTCCCGGGACCTGGAATTCCAGGTCAATTCATGTGGATTTAGAGGTCCCGGAACCTGGATTTCCAGGTCGATTTATGTGGATTTCCAGGTCGAACATGTGGATTTCCGTATGGATTTCCAGGTCCCGGGACCTGGAATTCCAGGTCGATTCATGTGGATTTAGAGATCCCGGGACCTGGATTTCCAGGTCGACTTATGTGGATTTCTACATGGATTTCCAGGTCGATTTATGTGGATTTCCAGGTTGACACATGTGGATTTCCATATGGATTTCCAGGTCCCGGGACCTGGAATTCCAGGTCAATTCATGGGGATTTAGAGGTCCCGGGACCTGGATTTCCAGGTCGATTTATGTGGATTTCCATATGGATTTCCAGGTCGATTTAGGTGGATTTCCAGGTCCGGGACCTGGATTTCCAGATCGATTTATGTGGATTTCCAGGTCGACCCATGTGGATTTCCATATGGTTTCCCAGGTCCCGCCATGGATTACCAGGTCCCGGGACCTGGATTTCCAGGTCGATTAATGTGGATTTCCAGGTCAGTTTATGTGGATTTCCAGGTCGATTAATGTGGATTTCCATATGGATTTCCAGGTCCCGACATGGATTTCTAGGTCCGGGACCTGGATTTCCAGGACGGTTTATGTGGATTTCCAGGTCGACCCATGTGGATTTCCATATGGATTCCCAGGTCGACCCATGTGTATTTCCATATGGATTTCCAGGTCCCGGGACCTGGATTTCCAGGTCGATTTATGTGGATTTCCAGGTCGACCCATGTGTATTTCCATATGGATTTCCAGGTCCCGGGACCTGGATTTCCAGGTCGATTTATGTCGATTTCCAGGTCCCGGGACCTGGAATTCCAGGTCCCGGGACCTGGAATTCCAGGTCAATTCATGTGGATTTAGAGGTCCCGGGACCTGGATTTCCAGGTCCCGGTTCCAGGTCGATTAACGTGGGTTTCCAGGTCAATTTATGTGAATTTCCAGGTCCGGGTCCCGGGACCTGGAAATACATATGGAAATCCACATGAATCGACCTGGAAATCCAGGTCGGTTTATGTGGATTTCCATATGGATTCCCAGGTCGACCCATGTGTATTTCCATATGGATTTCCAGGTCCCGGGACCTGGATTTCCAGGTCGATTTATGTGGATTTCCAGGTCGACCCATGTGGTGGATTTCCATATTGGATTTCCAGGTCGACCCATGTGTATTTCCATATGGATTTCCAGGTCCCGGGACCTGGATTTCCAGGTCGATTTATGTGGATTTCCAGGTCGACCCATGTGGATTTCCATATGGATTTCCAGGTCCCGGGACCTGGAATTCCAGGTCAATTCATGTGGATTTAGAGGTCCCGGGACCTGGATTTCAAGGTCCCGGTTCCAGGTCGATTAACGTGGATTTCCAGGTCAATTTATTTGAATTTCCAGGTCCGGGTCCCGGGACGTGGAAATACATATGGAAATCCACATGAATCGACCTGGAAATCCAGGTCCCGGGACCTCTAAATCCACATGAATTGACCTGGAATTCCAGGTCGATTCATGTGGATTTCCATATGTATTTCCAGGTCCCGGGACCCGGACCTGGAAATTCACATAAATTGACCTGGAAATCCACGTTAATCGACCTGGAAATCCATATGGAAATCCACATGGGTCGACCTGGAAATCCATATGGAAATCCATATGAAAATCCACATGGGTCGACCTGGAAATCCACATAAATCGACCTGGAAATCCAGGTCCTGGTACCTGGAAATCCATATGGAAATCCACAGGGGTCGACCTGGAAATCCATATGGAAATCCACGTTAATCGACCTGGAAATCCATATGGAAATCCACATGGGTCGACCTGGAAATCCATATGGAAATACACATGGGTCGACCTGGAAATCCATATGGAAATCCAAATGGGTCGACCTGGAAATCCATATGGAAATCCACGTTAATCGACCTGGAAATCCATATGGAAATCCACATGGGTCGACCTCGAAATCCAGGTCCTGGTACCTGGAAATCCATATGGAAATCCACAGGGGTTGACCTGGAAATCCATATGGAAATCCACATTGGTCGACCTGGAAATACACATAAATCGACCTGGAAATCCATGTCCCGGGACCTGGAAATCTATATGGAATTCCATATGGAATCCAGGTCATAACCTGTAAATCCACATTGATTTTCCATATGGAAATCCACATCGAAAATCCATATGTAAATCCAGTTATTCTTTTGCGACAGGGGTCGCCCAATATCATAGACTGTAAAATTATATACAAATAATTTTCTTTATAATAAAGTAAATTAACATCTGCTTTTGGTGTTTGTAACACTTTCTGGAGATCAAAACTTGCAACACAAAGGGTTTTGTTCGCTTTTCCGGTAGACTTTTTGACATCACTTTTTTTTAACTCTCGTGCTAAATTTTTATTTTTAATGTGTTCTTCGTATTCAAGGAACAATTCCTTCTTACCTTCGTCGTTAGCATCATTGTAACCTTCACAAATATTGCACAAATCTTTTTTTGGTTTGAAAAACCCGATATTGAATTTATCGTTGAATACATCATTATACTGACGTTTAGAAGCAGTTGCTTTCTTATTTTCTCTAGCCCATACAAGATATAGTTCATACATTTCCGTGATATTCAAGCCCTCTTCCAAGTATTGACGCTGACTTTTTTCTCGGTATAGTGTGATGGAACTCTCGGTAAAATATTAATATGCTCAATAATAGATTCAATTTTTTCCGGTTGAATTGTACGGGGGCGTTTTTTTGATTTACCTCGAATATCAACAATATTCTCGTCGACACTTCGATTTTTTTTGAAAGCAGTAATAACCCATTTGTCAGAAATATCTAAGGTATTTAAGAACATGGTCTTGCAAACCATAACTTTTTCATTCAAAATTTTAAAACTATATTTTCTAGATTCGTTCTTCTTTTGCCGTGTTATGGGTGTAATATATTCAGTCACATTCCTCAAAATGAATTCGTAATGCTTTGAATGGTTGCCAATAGACCAAAATTTATTAAATATTTTTTGACGTTCATTTTCATTTAGTTTTGATTGACATTGGAACCGGCACCCAGGAGGGCATGGTTCTCTCAATGTGCGTGCCTGAATAATTTTTTTTTGGTTAGAATAAATAAATTCCTGTCCTGTATTTACAGATCTTTTCCTTTTAGTAGTTTCCCAATTAGATAAATTTCTTTTTCTTTTTCTTGTTAGCTCGACAGGTCGATTATACATTCTTCTGGATTCTCTAGTAATATTTTCTGAGTGATGAGTTTCATTACAACCACTTTGAGACTGAGTAGGATTCGTGCATATATTTTCACTAGTTTCAAAACCACTACTCATTGAATCAGAATCAGTACATGTGCTTGCAACGTTGTTAGTGATTTGTTCAATTCCATCATAATTCATATTTGAGTAATTGCCCTGATCAGTATCTAACTGTGTAACATCATCATGATTCATTTGAAAGACTTCACTGTAAACTCTATTATTCGTTCCATCGTTCTTATAATTAGAAAATTCTGTTGAGCGAAAACTCTTAACTTCCGAAAAATACGATTCTGGTTCATTCGATTCAGTAATATTCGAGAGAGAATTATTGTCATCATGGTAGTTATTCTGTGACGTTGCATCGGCCTGCAACGGCCACTGGGGGGGAGAACGTCCCGACACACAACGTGGTTCGAAAAGGGGTGGGCGCCAGGCAGCTATTGCCAAGTTAGAATAATTAGGCTTAGACCGAACACTGGGAAAATAATCATGTAATTAATGGTGGCCCGCATGAGACCCGCTGCAAGGGGGGGTATGTACCGGGTGAGGCGGCCGAGCCTCAACAATCGTATGCCAGGGGAGTGGGATGGTCAGGCGTGCCCGACTTCACCTGGGGAGCCTCTCCGGGGTGGGCCGCCCCCTTCCCCTCGCGTCCGTGAGCCATAACGGTTACCCGTCGGCCCACTAGACGAACTTACTATAATTTTCCAGGAAACTAAAGCTGCTGCTGCTCCAAAATCCAGTGAAATATAAACTGGTCAGTATTATATATACATCAGATAAATAATAATATTAACATTGTAGGGGGGAAAACAGGAGGAACACCAGTACAGGGAAGTAAGTACTAAATCAATGTATTCATATCCAAACAACGAATTTATTCCATTACTCTTGACAAAATCAATTATCGGTTTGACTCGAGAATTACTACTTTAATAGAAATAATTACTACGCGGACCCGACGCCGGTTCGATCCCTGAGCGTCAGCTCGCCCGCCATTTCCTGACGAGCGTTGCTTCGCCCACGGAGAAGTCTCGGCGCGACCGATTATCGCGTTCCCGACGCGACCGAAGATTCCGCACGCGTCCCGGAGGCCTTCCCGAGCCAGAGCATCGGCCTAATAATTGTTCATATTACCGTAAACGAAGAGTTCTCTGCACTCAATACTGCACTGGAAAATACTAAGGTCGACTATCGACAATGTACTAGCAACGATGCAAGCTAAAGAATACGGAACTGCTCTGTACCACAACTGCTGCAAGAATGGCGGAGGAATCGCCTCGCGGCGCCTTCCTCCCGGCCCTTTTCCCTCGAAAATTCGCGGAAGCCAATTAGCATAATCCGCGAACCGCCAAAATGCTCGCGGGACCAATGAGGAAAATTCCTGGAACCGCGCAATTATGTAAATCTCCCCATTGGTCGACCGCACTCGCACGCCCCCTATTATTATCGGCCGCGCGGGACCATTCAAATAATCTCGGCTAATTACATATGTACAATATTCCAAAAGTTCATCTAACAACATTAAATCTAGGTTAAAGCGGGATATTTACAATAAATAACAATAAACACGGTATAATTAACCAGGCGTACTCAACTGCGCACGCCTACAGCCCACGCGCATATACAAATTCAATTAATTCCCTTTGAATCTCGCGCGGCCCCGCGCCTGCGCGCCTCAGTCCACGCGCCGCATATAGACGCTGCGCGCTCGCCTTTACCCTCTCCGCGCCTCGTTCCCCCGCCGCACTATAGGCAGAACCGGTAAAATCGGCGACTCATGCTTATAACTTTTGAAGGAGGCCATATTTTTTGATGATTCGAAAATGAGATGAAAGCTAAACATCTATGGAATAGATATTAAATAGTCTCGAGCTACAGAATTGATTTTTTATTCGGAATAAAGTGATTTGAAAGAGCAAAAAAATGGGTAGATTTTGAAAATTTCAAGAAATATTCTATCGATCGATGTGAACTAAAATATGAAAAACAGCATGCTATACCTTGGAAATTCAGTTATAAGACCCTGAAAGAATTTTTGAAAAATGTTGAAGATTACTCTTGTAAATTGCAAATGAAAAAAAAAAACTAACTCTGCAACGAATAGACACATCAACTTCGAACTTGACTGGAAATTTAGATAAATATTCGGAGATTCGCAAACCAGTACTGAAAAACAGAAATATTAATTCACTTAGCAAAAAAGCAAGAAATAGTGAAAAATCTCGAATAGGGGAATCGAAGGAAGAAAAACTCTTTTGTCTGTGAGCCAGGCTATAAAGGCTCATCAGTAGCTTGTCATAAACACTCCGTCCCGACCAAGACTGCACTTCGGAACATGTGGGATGGAGTAAAGGGACCCACGCACTGTTGGTGTCAAGCCTAAATCCAAGATCCTACCTCTGCTTAGCTCGTTTTAGGCCTGACCTCAGTAGTGCGCGGGCCCCTTTACTCCGTCCCACATGTTCCGAAGTGCAGCCCCGACGAGAAGGAGTTTTTATGGCGAGCTACTGACGAGCCCTTATAGCCTGGCTCACAGACAAAAGAGTTTTTCTTCCTACCATTTCCCTATCCATCATTTTTCACGATTATTTAATAAGTAAATTAATATTTTTGTTTCTCAGTACTGGTTTGCGAATCTCCGAATATTTATCTAAATTTCCAGTAAAGTTCGAAGTTGATGTGTCTATTCGTTGCAGAGTTAGTTTTTTTTTTTCATTTGCAATTTACAAGAGTAATTATCAACATTTTTCGAAAATTCTTTCAGGGTCTTATAACTGAATTCCCAAGGTATAGCATGCTGTTTTTCATATTTTAGTTCACATCGATCGATAGAATATTTCTTGAAATTTTCAAAATCTACCCATTTTTTTGCTCTTTCAAATCACTTTATTCCGAATAAAAAATCAATTCTGTAGCTCGAGACTATTTAATATCTATTCTATAGATGTTTAGCTTTCATCTCGTTTTCGAATCATCAAAAAATATGGCCTCCTTCAAAAGTTATAAGCATGAGTCGCCGATTTTACCGGTTCTGCCTATAGTGCGCCGCCGCGCGCGCGCCAGTCCCACCGAGCCGCCTCTCGTCTGCTGCGACCGCATGGCCAGTAATAAAGATGGCCGCTCACTCGCTTCGCTCGCGCTCGTCCCGAAACCGGCGCCCGCGTGCGCCCGCGCATCCTCGACCTCGAAGCTCCTCGCCTGGAGCTTCGGGGAGTAACCGCGAGTGCCCGCGAATGTGTTTCGGGGCCGGAGTCGGGGCGCTCGGGTCGCCCTCCGGCCCACAACATCATGGCGGCGCGCAGGCTGCTCCCTCTCCAGAGCCATCCGGGGGACATCGTCACCGGGACGACTCCCCAGGGCCCTGGGGTGGCTGCCTGCTGCTCGCCCTCCGTAGTGAAGTGCCCTCTCTGATTGTGCTGTGTTTTCCAGGTCGCTGCTGTGGACTGCTGCCCTCCTCGTCAACTCCAGCTCAGCTCCAGGGACCACCAAGCAGCAACAGGTGTTCAGCTGCCTCTCCAGAGCACCTCAACAAAAGGGAGAGGATTAGTGGTCAGCTCAGGGCTGGAGCTGACCACCCAGGACCGGTAACCCCCCCAGCAGCGAGTCATCAGGGAGTCTGGACGATGGGCGAGCCCCATCGTCCCCAGGTAAACACTCACCAAAATGTACTTGGGAGTGATCCTTACATTAATATATTATATTTTTGTTGCAGGGCTGGGCGGAGGA
Organism: Aphelinus atriplicis; assembly: GCA_020882685.1. NCBI lineage: Eukaryota > Metazoa > Arthropoda > Insecta > Hymenoptera > Aphelinidae > Aphelinus > Aphelinus atriplicis. The sequence continues at coordinate 2,312,929 of JAJGQD010000005.1, read as the reverse complement.
GGACCTGCTGACCACAGAGTTCTCCTCCAGAGCGTCAAAGGCTCTGCCCACAACAATCTGGGGGTAATAGTAGGCGGGTAGGTAGGCTAGAGGGGAGAACTCAGGCTCTCGTCAACAGAGCCTGGGCTCTCCCCGTCACAATTCAAGAATGTATAATTTACACAATTAATATTTTTGAAAGCATTTCGTAAAGAATTGAATGAATCGTGAGACTGCTCTTCAACTTCGGGGAAACGAGTAGAATTTTCAAGTGTATGCAGTGAATATTCAGTTGAATCTGTAATACCAGAAAAAAAAAGTGTTGTCGTGTGCGATGATATTTACACTTGAAGCATTACTTGGATTGTTGTAGTTAAAATCTGGAAAATCGTTCTCATCTAAAAAGAATAAATATAAATTATATTTATACGTTTATATTCAAAACATAATTTGTATATGCATGAAAGATAAATGCTCCAAATAATAATTGAGTTTTAAACAGAATGATCGCTGTGTTGGCGAACTACTAGCAAAAGGCCAAAAGAGAAATTTAAAATATTTTAATTACATTATACTTAAGATTATATTTACCTGCTGGAAATAGTCCATAATTCGAGTTCATGGTTCCTTAGAATATCACTGGAAAATAAAGCTTGTATATAATTTAGAATACATTTTCCGCGGTTCGCGGAAACATCAACTTTCAGAGAATATTTGCAGGAATGTATTTTTAGATTTTACCTTATTCTTCCATTGTAGATTGAAACAATGTACGCATGATATAGGGATTTACTGCAGTTGAATTCTTAGCAATCTTGAGCGTCTTTGTTCCAAGTGTAGGTAGAAAATATCGAACAACAAACGGTTCTGATTTAAGAAGTTGACGGTAGCGCTCGAGTCTGACAGCGGCTACTGCAGTGACCAACTGTGGAATGAGCCGCCGCGCGCTGCGGCCGGTGGCTCAATTCGTGGATAAGACTCCTCAGGGTTCGATTCCCGGATTTCCCGGCATGCACCTCTGTAGGGCTAGTTTTATATGGAAACGAAACACGCAAGAACACGCTCCGCCGTGAGTATCATATGATTGTGGCTAGTCGGTTTCTTGAATGTAAACTACAAGCCAATAATGAGAGACGAAAAACTGCGTCTTGTTACCAGTTGCTAAGCGCTCGCGATTCGCGACTGCAGTCAGAGCAGCTTGGCCTGTATACATACTATAGTCTTAGCGCAGTCCAGCGCAGTCGAGCAGAGAGCCACCGTGTTTCCACGTATATAAATGCCAGGTAGGCTCTTGACCATCTTTTCTGCAGTGCTTTTGACTCATGAATAAAAAAATACAGATGCTTCATATTTTGACTCGCGCCCATGATCGCTTTCATGTTTGCCAAGTTTTAATTCTATGCTTGAGATTTATTTGCGGTTATGATCGGTTATAATTCTCAATCAAAGTGAGATTCAATATTGAGTCGCAATTCTCCGCGAGCTGCGGCATTATTTCGCGCTCGTCCGAGATACGTCCTTTCTTTGCGCTCACGCGAGATACGTCCTTACTTTGCGCTTTTCCGAGATACGTCTTTACTTTGCAGTCGCCCGAGATACGTCTTTATTATTCTGCCGCTCGAGATACGTCCTTATTTCGAGAATCTCCGAGATACGTCCTTATGAATAGGGAGGGTCGAAATGATACAATTTGTGTACAAAACAATCGACGAATTAACAAAATCTATGCTTTCTCACCAGTTTTGAATAAATGCATATTATATAATTCAACAGTGAAAGCGACTGCTTCTCAATCATGTTTTCATTTATATTCATTCAAAACTTCTGACAATTAACTCAAAAGTACATATCTAGAACATCTTAACATGTCTATAAAAATGCAACGTTTATTTCTTAAATATTGATCCTGTAAAGGCCCGACCGTCATTTAGAGGGGCGGTTGGGCGAAATACCCCTATATTGGTTGGAATGTTTGTTATTGGAAGGTGTCGCGATCCGCTATCCGTGTGTAAGACCGCTCGGTCACTTACATATTCCTAATCCGTCCGGCGCCTGGTTGTCCTTGGCTGGAGCTTGGCAGCGTGGCAGCCGAGTAGTCCGTGGCGCGCTGGGCCGTATACTCATATTGGTTCCGGATGCATGTAAGGTGGGGGGGGCGTGTTGTTATTAAACACACTTCAAGTGCACTAGCAATAAACTTTATTATGCTGCCAAATCCTATATTTAACACTCGATCCCGCGTGGTTGGATCGTTCTATAAAATGCTGTTCTTCGACAATAGATGTAAGTATGCTACGCGTTCGCCGGGGAGCTGCGCCGCTCGCGTGCTCCATGTCCGGCCACCCGTGTGGCATCCGTGATTAGCACAGATCAACTGCGTCGTGTCCGCCGCGGCCGCTTCTTTTATAAGCGTCGTGACGTCACGTCAAGATGCGCTCGCAGGGCGCGAAGCGCGGGCGCAAAACGGTTGGGAAGCGCAGTTGCACTTCGCGAGAATTACCTCTCCCTCATGGAGTGATAACAAGCGCGCGTGGCTCAGCGTCTTTCCTCCGTTTGCACGCGCGGATACTTATGACTACAAAGCGCGCTCGCTTCGTTACAAATCTATGTATGCGCTGCAAGGCGCATCGGTTTACTTATACATGTCATTCAACTATTTTACATAGCACCTATTAATCCTGGCAAAACGCTATTGATAAGAGATTCCATTCGCTCATGGCACATCGGCCTGTCTCCGATAAAAATATATAAACATAAATAAATTCTGATCTGGCCAGATCAATTGCTTATTTCCTATAGCGAACAATTCTAGTTGCATCACATGCATGACTTCATACATTAGTCTATACATTCATTCGTCGTTCTCGCTCGAGTGCCTGCTGGCTACTCGTCAACTTATACGTGCCGATAAGAAGATCGCCTATGGCCGATTCTAACTAATTCGAAGCTGCGCAGTTGCCGTGTGCAACTCGCACTTATAAAATAGCATTCCCGCACGAGCACCCGCTGGCTGCTCGTGGCTTCGCACAGGCTGATAAGAGAATATCTTATAGCCGACATCCATCCGTTTCAATGTTGGGCAGCTGCACAAAAATGCAAGCTGTCCTCATGATTCCCATGCATTACGTGTAACTCGCCATCCGTCGCATGGATGCATCTCAATCAGCGCATTCTTACACTCACACATGTATGCTTAATCGTAATGTCGCTTCTCGGCGCAACTCGGATAGCATGTGGGAAAATGCACATCGCGAATGTGCGATGCGACTCGTGTCAATCTAAAATTTCAAAAATGGGCGGGGCAAGGCTGGGCCATAACAATCCATTTAATTCAATCCTTCAGTTCATAATCACACATTGAGATCGATTAAGTCACTCAAAATAGACGGGTAATCCTAGTATTATAGGATTACTATATAGTGAGAGGCTAGTTCCAACTACTAAAAGAATGTTCATACAAAAATATAAAAAACAAATGGAAAATTTTTAATTTCTGCTCAGAGAAACCATCCTGATCGCGACTTGAGTTTTATTAAAACAAATCGTATTGACAGTGTGAAAATATTCCAGGAAAACTTATGTAACCAATCGAAAGATGAGCTTTATTTGCATGAAAATGATCAATAGCCAGATTTGAATACAAAGAATTAATATACTAATTTGTCAGAGGAAACTTATAGTGCGGCAATAACAATTCGTCGCTTGGAAGGAAAAAGAACGTTCCATTTCAGAAACTTTGTATAAACAGTTCCGTCTCAGATTTACTTCTCGTTTGCACGTCTGTTAATGACAACTGGATCTACGCGGTCGACACGTGTGATACTCGAGTATCTCTAAACGTGAACTATTTACATCACATATATCCTCCATCGGTGGATTTTGATGAAAATTGGTATCTATAGGTTTTTAAAGTCGCTGATTACGAATCCGGCGTCAGATTTTCAAAATTCGAATTAGAGCCTCTAAGGTTTCCGACCTCAGATTTCGAAAATTCAAATTAGAACCTCTAAAATTGCTAACCGAAAATTTGAAATGATACTGGATTTGAATGAAACTTGGTATACATGGGTTTTCCCTTGTTAAAAAAAATCTTATGAAAAATTCAGTTGGATTTCCATCTGGATAAAACAGACTGGAATCCATGAGTTGCAATGGAAATCCAGTTGGATTTACCAAACGTTTGACTGGATTTTCCAGGTCGACCTCTTATGGATTTTCCATACCAACCAAATGGAATTTCCAGGCGATTTTCATAGATTTTACATGCATCGCAGATGAAATTTTCATACGATCCGTATAAATTTTCCGTGCATCCCGCATGGATTTTACATGCCAACCTTTCGGGATGCGTGGAAAATCCATGCAAATTGCCTGGAAATTCCATTCGGGATGCATGGAAAATCCATTGGGGCATCGCATGGAAATTCCATACGAGGCCTTGGGACTCGGCCTGGAAAATCCAGTCAAACGTCTGGTAAATCCGACTGGATTTCCATTGCAACTCATGGAGTCCAGTCTAGTTTATCCAGTTGGAAATCCAACTGGATTTTTCATAAGAATTTTTTCAGCAGGGTTGAGATCACTGATTACGAATTCGGCCTCAGATTTTGAAAATTCGAAGATTGCTGGACGAAAATTGGGAAAGATACTGGATTTTAATGAAAATTGATATACATGGGTTTTCTAGGGCGCTGATACACATCAAGCTTCAGATTGAAATGAGCCTAATTCAATATCATCGATCGGAACAAGGAAGCATCCATTTCGATGGTTTCTTAAATAAAGAGCCATTTTTCTTACTCTGTTCTCAGCGAGTGTCGGAAGATTCCATTAAAAATAAGCTTATGTTGGAAAAGTTTCAAGCCTGGATCAAAATATGCAAAAATGTTCGTGACCAGTATAATCTCCAATTCTTGTACCCTAAGATCCCATTGATTCTGTCCCATGTTTTCGAACGCTTGTTGTTTCGTGACCGTTCTTGCAGGGGCTATTCCGTACAGTGACGGTCACGAAACGTCATAAAACACCAAACGTTTGACAGAATCAATGGTATTTAGTATACCAGATAGCTATGCTGCTACGCAAATAGAGTTTCACTGTATCTCACTCGAGCCCCTGTATATGAACTTTCTAGTTCTCATTTTTTCCATTCAACAACAACTGAAGAAAATTAAGTTTTGGCAATTGTTCATATACATCAACTGTAAGCTTTAATAAATAAGCGAAATTGCCCAAATATACTGTGAAAAAAAATTAGTTTCGGTTACTGTATTTTCTCTATGTTGTTTTAGTGCAATAGCATGACTCCCATCCGATACTAGTAAACTTCACTGTCCAAATATGTTATCAAGTTAATTTTTCCATTCAAGATGGACAAATTAGAGTTTGAATCTATTGAAGTATGGATATTGTCTGGAATAGACAACCTATGAATATAGAAATAGAACATTTTTATTTGTAAATTGATTAATATTTCACCTTCATCAATTAGATTCATGTAATTCCTTTTCCTAAATAATCCATACTTGAATACTGTTCTGTTGTTTCAAGAGCAGTGGCACGTACCGAAGAAAATTGATGTCACTGTTATCGTCCGGCCTGCTCCGCCCTCCCTCCTCCGTGCTCGATCCTTCCACATTTTACCTGAGCTACACTAAGCAGCTCCATTGGTATTAAGTGTGGAGAGATGAGCATGAGAATTCGCTGAGCAAGCCGCCAATGCGACAAACGGCAGCTGATACGAAAGCGCAACGTCGGGGTCTGCATTTTATGGCTGCCATAATTTACGAAAAGGCGGCCATAGGATAATTTCCTATCGGCTCATATAATGTTACCGAACAGCCAGCGGGCGCTCGGGCGAATCGAGTGAATGTATGTGTATGTGTGGGGATTATGTTAAGTTGCAGCTAAGCAAAAAGGTCGCCGAGCCGTGTGAAGAAGCGAGCGCGCTTCTTAGAATAAGATAAGGGACGTACGACGCAGCAAACGAGAGAAACCGCGACACGCGCTCGCCTCCGCCTCGCGCCCGCGAATCGCGCAACCGCGGGACTTGCATGCATGACGTCACGGCGATTATAAAGGGAGGTGTCCCGCAAGACAACGAGTAAGTGGATCGGAAACAGCGAACAGAGTAAGTATGGTACATCAGGATTAAGTTCGAAGTCAGTCGGCATCAACGCAAGTGTCAACGCGAGCGAGCAGTATGGAGCGCACGTGCGGCGCGGCTCCACGCGTATCACGCGCCGTAGTGTGTTTTGAATCAATTGTATAACATACTGGTGCATTTTCAACGCGCTTTTAATTTGGTACCGTTTCATATATGCTTCATGAAATTCGAAATGTATATCTGGCGTATATGAGCGTGTCATTTTTATCTAGCTCCTGATGTCCTTTCAAAGAGTAGATCCAAAATTCCGAATTTGCAGTTTAGCCTGGATGCAAATGAGCGAGCCTGCACGATGCATTTGATCCTTCTTCAATGTCTTCTACCTTAACCTAACCATAGAGAAACATCTCTGTAATCTGTACTCTACCTATAGTCTCTATATTGACTCTATACACTACATGTCTCATGGTTTGGTCTTAGCCAATCAAATTATCGGAAGCGAGGCTTCACATCACTTTTTTGAGGAAGGACTGCCATTGTACGGACGAGGACGACCAGGCGCCGGACGGAAAAATTATAAGTAAGTGACCGAGCGGTCATTTACCAACCGCTTAATCCCAGCTAGATTTCCCAACAATCATAGCCGAACAGTACTATCCATACCAAATATAGGGGTATGTCGCCCAACCGCCCCTCTAAATAACGGTCGGGCTATTACATCACAAAATCGGACACGTCTTTGACTGTTGACGTAAGAGTCAAAATCTTCTAGTCAATAACACATGAAGAATTTTGAAGCCAACTAATAGTTCAAGTCAAGTTATATAATGTCGTTGTTCCACGAATGCTCTATCGAGTTCAGAGGTAACAAAATATATTGATTCGTTATTATGTTCCGTGATTATAGTTTAGTAACGTTTCATGTGCAATTATTGTAAAATCATAATGAAAAGCTGATAAAACAGTAAACTTCGCAACAATTGACATAGCAAACCGTACTGTCAAATTTCACTATGCAATAATCGTAAGCTCCACTGAACACGAGTACTCTGTCTTATAGAATATAGCAACGACTACTGTGTTTTTCTCTACTAAGTTGAAATAGTAAACTCTCTTTTCCTAGTGTGTCATCAATAATCGATTCAACCTGCAGAAAGGAAAGTATTCGTGGCTATAGTCTCTATATTGACTCTATACACTACATGTCCTGTATCATAATTGTCAACTGAAATCAATTTTTGTGAATTAACGTAAATTGAAACAACAGGATGGGGGTTACTGCCAAGTCTTGACACAATCGATTACATAATCCCTTTGGCATGACGTGGTTAATTTTTGTAATATTCTAATTTGAGCTAGACAATGTCGACATGGGCCGATTGTTTTTCTACATGTGACGGGGAAGAGCCCAGGCTCTGTTGACGAGAGCCTGAGTTCTCCCCTCTAGCCTACCTACCCGCCTACTACTACCCCCCAGATTGTTGTGGGCAGAGCTCTTGACGCTCTGGAGGAGGACTCTGTGGTCAGCAGGTCCTCCTCCGTCCAGCCCTGCAACAAAAATATAAAATATTAATTTAATATCACTCCCAAGTACGTTTTGGGAAGTGTTTACCTGTGGGCGATGGGACTCGCCCATCGTCCAGACTCCCTGAAGACTCGCTGCTGGGGGGTTACCGGTCCTGGGTGGTCATCTCCAGCCCTGAGCTGACCACTAATCCTCTCCCTTCTGTTGAGGTGCTCTGGAGAGGCAGCTGGACACTTGTTGCTGCTTGGTGGTCCCTGGAGCTGAGCTGGAGTTGGCGAGGAGGGCAGCAATCCACGGCGGCGACCTGGAAAACACCACACAATAAGTCGGAGGCACTTCACACCGGAGGGCGAGCAGCAGGCAGCCACCCCAGGGCCCTGGGGAGTCGTCCCGGTGACGATGTTCCCCGGATGGCTCTGGAGAGGGGGCAGCCTGCGCGCCGCCATGATGTTGTGGGCCGGAGGGCGACCCGAGCGCCCCGGCCCCAGCCCCGGCCCCGAAACATATTCACGGGCACTCGCGGCTACTCCCCGAAACTCCAGGAGCTTCGAGGTCGAGGATGCGCGGGCGCACGCGGGCGCCGGTTACGCGACGAGCGCGAGCGAAGCGAGCGAGCGGCTATCTTTACTGCTGGCCATGCGGTCGCAGCAGAAGAGCGGCGGCTCGGAGGGACTAGCGCGCGCGGCGGCGGGGAAAACGAGGCGCGGAGAAGGTAAAGGCGAGCGCGCAGCGTCTTTATGCGGCGCGTGGACTGAGGCGCGCAGGCGCGGGGCCGCGCGAGATTCACACGAATTAAATCGGATTTGTACATGCGCCGAGACCATAGGCGTGCGCAGTTGAGTGCGCCTGGTTAATTATGCATTGTATATGATTATTCATTGTAAATAATTCAAGTTAACATAGATTCGACGTAATCAGATGGACTTTTCGAGTCACTGCACAAATGTAATAAGCTTAGAGTATTTGAATGGTCCCGCGCGGCCGGTAGTAATAGGGGGCGTGCGAGTGCGGTCGACCAATGGGGAAATTTACATAATTGCACGGTTCCCCATTGGTCCCGCGAGCATTTTGGCGGTTCGCGGAATATGCTAATTGGCTTCCGCGGATTTTCGAGGGAAAAGGGCCGGGAGGAAGGCGCCACGAGGCGATTCCTCCGCCATTCTTGCAGCAGTCGTTGTACCGAACAGTTCAGCATATTTTCGCTTACATCGTTGCCCCTTACAGTGTCGATAGTCGACTTAGTATTTTTTCTCACAGTATTGAGTGCAGAGTATACATCGAATAACGGTCATATGAACACATATTAGGCCGATGATTGGGCTCGGGAAGGCCTCCGGGACGCGCGCAGAATATTCGGTTACGACGGGAACGCGATAATCGGTTGCGCCGAGAACTCTCACTGGGCGAAGCAACGCTCGTCAGAAAATGGCGGGCGAGCTGACGCTCAGAGATTGAACCGGCGTCGGGTCAGCGTAGTGATTATTTCTTGTTGAATTCTTATTTATTGAGTAAGCCGACGGTTTAGTTGTCACGATTAACGGAATAAATTCGCTTGTGTTGAATATGATATCTAGAGATTTTTACTTACTTTCCTGTACTGGTAATCCTCCTGTTTTCCCCCTATAATTTTATTATTATTATTTATTTGATACATACTGGCCAATAATATTCTACCTGACAAATTCCATATATTCAAAAGAACTTCAAATATATGAATAGAAATATATTTGGGAATACACCCACATATGCATGCATGTAGTATATCAACTCTAAATGCGAAAAAATTAGAAGAAATAAAATAAAACTTGAAACGGTTTTTTCTACATAGTTGAATATGAAATGGCTCTTTATTCAGGAAACCATCGAAATGGATTCCTTGTTACGATCGACGATGTTGAATGTTTAGGCTGATTTCAATCTGAAGCTTGATGTGTAATCAGCGCCCAAAAAACCCATGCATACTAAGTTTCAGTAGAATCCAGAATTTTTTTATCGTTTGGCAGTCTTGAAGCCTGTAATTTGAATTTGGAAAATCCGAGGCTGGATTCATTATGAGCGACCTAAAAAAACCCATGGATGAGAGTTTTCATCAAAATCCAGTACATCTTTTCAAATTTTCGGTCGGCAATCTTAGAAGCTCTAATTTGAATTATCAAAATCCGAGGCCGAATTCGTATTTAGCGACCCCAAAAACCTATGAATACTGATTTCCATCAAAATCGAGTATCTTTTCAAATTTTCGGTCAGCAATCTTAGAGGCTCTAATTCGAATTTTCAAAATCTGAGGTCAGATTCGTAATCAGCGATCTCAAAAACCCATCGATACTATTTTTCATCAAAATCCATCGATGAAGAAAATATGTGATGTATATAGTTCACTTTCAGAGTATCACGTCTCGACGTGGATCAAGTTGTCATTTTCAGACGTGCATATATACACACATACACACATGCACATACAGACACATGTATACCACATCATCCCCGAAGTCGGAAAAACTCCGAGGGAAAAACTTCTCCTAAAATGGCACTTTCTATAGCACCAAATCTGAAATGACACTGTTTATAGAAGTAAATCTGAGATGGAACTGTTTATAGAAAATTTTTGGAATGAAACGTTCTCCCTCCCAAGCGACGAATTGCAGAATAAAATAGATAATTCAACGGTGTTCAACTTTAACCCTTTGCGGCATGGTGGTTAATATATTAACCACCTATTTCGTCCAAGAAGAACGCCAACGTAACAACGTTTACATGCTCTTGCTTCCCGCGCGGATTTGAAACCATAGGAGAATTTTTGAAATTAAATTGTTAATGTATGGTTAGAAAGAATATGGGAAAACTATTGGCCGTGTCCCATAGATTCCACGAAAAGTACTGCAGATTTTTTCAAACTCACAGAAGATAAGACAAAACATATAAAAATTCTTTCCATCTTTTTTTTATAATTGATTTTACATGGGCAGTTGGTGGTTTAGGATACCGATGTCGGCGTGTCGATTGAAGTTTTATTTGAATAAGGATAAACCCTGATACCTGATAATTTCCAGGTGGCTAGGGTCGCCGATACCAGTGTCCCGAGGGTGCGCTCCTGGAATTCTTGCTTGGGGAAGCTCACCCTGGACCCGAACGATGTCCAGGTAGTCAGGGTACCCGATGACGGTGTTCCAAGGGTGCGCTCCTGGAAGTTTTGCTTGAGGAAGATCACCCTGGACCCGAACGATGTCCAGGTGGTCAGGGTAGCCGATGACGGTGTTCCACGGGTGCGCTCTTGGTATTTTTGGTTGGAGTACGTCTGACCCTGGACCCGGACGATGTCCAGGTAATCAGGGTACCCGATGACAGTGTTGCATGGGTGCGTTCCTGGTATTTTTCTTTGGAGTACCTGACCCTGGACCCGAACGATGTTCAGGTAGTCAGGGTACCCGATGACGGTGTTCCAAGGGTGCGCTCCTGGTATTTTTCATTGAAGTAACTGACCCTGGACCCAAACAATGCCCAGGGAGTCAGGGTAGTCAGCTTCCTAAAACAAAAATACCAGAAGTGCACCCTTGGGACACCGTCGTCGGGTACGGCCCTGACTACCTGGACATCGTTCGGGTCCATCAGGGCCGGTTTCCCCAAGCAAAAATACTAGGAGAGTACCCTTGAAACATCGTCATCGGTACCCCTAATTACTTGGACATCGTTGGGGGCCAGGGTCAGCTTCTCAAGTTGAAATACTAGGAGCGCACCCTCAGGACACTGCCATCGGCGACCCGGTACCTGGACAGCATTGGGTCATTAGGGTATATCCTTATTCAAATAAAACTTCCAGTCGACACGCCGACATCGACATTCTCAAACACAATTTGCCTATGTGAAATTAAATATAAAAAACATGGAATAAATTTTGATGTATCTTGTCTTGTATTTAAATAACAAATTAATTAATTTCTACTGATTACTTACATATTTTACCGTATAACGCTCATGCATACCAAATTTTTGCATTGTCGAAAAATATCTACTGATTCTTATTATAGTACTGCAACTTCAGGCCGAAAACGTGTCATTTTAACGAATGACCGAGCGATGACGGTATAACACGCTGGTTTTGGGCTCATTCGATAGGTTTTACCTTCAATATTAAATCCCAAGTGGAATTTTTGTTATAAAATTGGGGGGCGATATATAAATAAACAATAAAAACATGCGAAATTCGACGATTTTTCCCGTTTTCCTCCTCAATTATCTCGGAAAATTTGCACCAAATCGTATCAACACCTCTATACTTTTTTGTAGATCTTTGCATGTTCTCCAAATTTGATCTCCACAAATTTTTTGAGAAAACGTTCCTATTCCGAGTAATAAGCAGAAAAAAAAGTGAAAAAACATTTTTATTTGTTTTTTCCTTTTTTTTGCAAAAATCAGACAAAAATTACTCCACTTCATTGTAGATCATGATAAAATCTATAAATTATGTCTCTATCAATTTTTCATCATAACCCCCCTATTCCGAGAAATAAGCAAAAAAGGGAGAAAAAAATGATTCTTTATTAAAAGCCACTAAAACTCAAGTAGAATCTAGAGCAGATAACACCAAAGTAACTATCGAATTTATGAGTAAATCCAAAAAGAAATCACCCGCGTTGTGTCTTCTGTCAATTGCAATTATTCATGCGGAATTATTTAAACAAATTTTCAGGAAATTGCTTATTCTGGAGAATTGAGTACACCAAACGGTTCAACGTAAAAAATGAAAGCAAAAATATATGGAACATTTTTCGGTAAGATTCCGATTTGTTAGTGTAAAATCGTTATAAACAAATGGATTCCCGAAAAAATTCTTTTTATCACCCTTTTTCGCAGATAGTATGGACTCAGATGAAAATAAACTTGATTACTCATTTATAGAATTTTTAAAAGTTCTGTAAATTTATTTATCATGTATTTGTTGAAAAACGTTCATATTCCAATAAATTAGATATGCAAATTTGAAAATGCGCGCTGTATAAGTCTGAATTACTGCTACAACACTACTTCTGCGCACTGCTCTTGACTACTCAGCTGACTGGCAAATCAGGAATTTGATGAGGTCAAATTGTTTATAACGATTTCACACAAACAAATTCAACTATTACAAAAAAGTGCTCCATACATTTTTTCTTTGATTTTTTACGTAGAACCGTTTGGTGTACTCAATTCTCCAGAATAAGCAATTTCCTGAAAATTTGTTTAAATAATTCCGCATGAACAATTGCAATTGACAAAAGACACAACGCGGGTGATTTCTTTTTTGATTTGCTCATAAATCCGATAGTTACTTTGGTGTTATCAGCTCTAGATTCTACTTGAGTTTCAGTGGCTTTTAATAAAGAATCATTTTTTTCTCCCTTTTTTGCTTATTTCTCGGAATAGGGGGGTTATGACAAAAAATTGATTGATACATAATTTATAGATTTTATCATGGTCTACAATGAAGTGGAGTAATTTTTGTCTGATTTTTGCAAAAAAATGGAAAAAACAAATAAAAATCTTTTTTCACTTTTTTTTCTGCTTATTACTCGGAATAGGAACGTTTTCTCGAAAAATTTGTTAAGATCAAATTTAGAGAACATGCAAAGATCTACAAAAAAGTATAGAGGTGTTGATACGATTTAGTGCAAATTTTCCGAGATAATTGAGGAAAACGGGGAAAATCGTCGAATTTTGCATGTTTTTATTGTTTATTTATATCGCCCCCCAATTTTACATCAAAAATTCCACTTGGGATTAAATATTGAAGGTAAAACCTATCGAATGAGCCCAAAACCAGCGTATTATACCGATCATCGCTCGGTCATTTACGAATTCGGGTCTGAAGTTGCAGTACTATTACTGACGCTAATGTGTGAATCCTTAGCGCATATACATTGGATTAATTATTATTTTTATAATAAATATAATACTCCGCAAAAAGAATTGAAATCCTCAAAAAAACCTTTTCTGAAAAAAGTAAAAATGTTGTGTCAAGCATGTGGCAGAGTTAGTTTATCTCTTATATTGCTTAAAAGAAATGAAATCCAAAATAGACACATGAGTCAATTTATTATTTCATCAATATTCATTCTGATTAATTATCATATTGTTGAAGTATTACGTATTCTTATTACAGTTTATATACTATAGGAGATGTTGTCAACTTTAACTAACCATTTACGAAAAATACTCACCGGAATGCTTTTTAGGTACCCTCATCAATTATTTGAAGAACTAATGACGAAACCAAATTGACGCCACTTGGTAGGATCGAATATCTTCGAATACCTTCTCAAACTGACATATGATATTCTTCATCACCTAATTATTTCTAGTTCACACGGTTTCACAACCTCTCCTCGATTGTTCGATTTATTTAAAATATATTTTTGTATTGTCAATGTTCAGTTATCCTATAATTCCGATAGACTTTATATATTTTTCTATTATTAATACTTCCATTATCTCTCAAAGAGACAAATATTCATAATTCGAACTATTGATCATATGTCTCAGTAAATAATAAATATTTCTAAAATATTTCTATAATAATTTTTACATCCAGTAAAATGCAAAACAAAGGTTTCATCATGGAGATAATTAATGTGCATATTTTGTCGGCCTTATGGACAAATTTCACGTTCTCCAATAAGTAAGATTAAAAAAATTGTAAGGTTAATTTTGGTATTGAAATATTATGACTATTCTTAAAACGTTAAAAATGCCTATCAAGTGGCGTCAATTTTGTTCGTCATTAGTTCTTCAAATAATTGATGAGGTACCTAAAAAGCATTCCGGTAAATTTTTTCGTAATTATTTGTAGTTTATTGTGTATTCGGTATCGAAGCTATTTGAGGAATCGGCGTGTTCTTCTCTGTGCCCTGCTCCAGAATATGTGACGTTTATGGTCTTTAGTATCCTTGTAATATTGCTCTTGATGCTTCGGCCTCTAACTTCATCATGTATCTTGCGGAGCAGTTCAATCGTTTCTGTAGATTTGACTATGAAAGATTGGGCATAAATACGTTTTAGCTGTAACCTTTTTCCGAAAGAAGTATCTACATCTACATCTACATCTACATCTACATTATAATATAAAGTTAATCCTCCGGTAATTTTCATGTAAAGAAACATCAATGAAGGAGTCGATCTGCATAAAAACGGATAAGATGGGCCGAAAGGAAATTGCTTGCGCTTCAATGTTTCGTATTGGAATTTTCGAAAAAATCGATGCGTGGGCGTGGAAAATGGAAAAATGCAACTTGGGTTTTTTTTTCTCAGCCGATATGCCATAAGAAAAAACTACGAAATAATCGTACGAAGCAAATTTGGGTCTGACTGATCAATAAATCCTTGGAAAGGCTTTCGTGTTTCATGGTTAAAACATTGGGAAAATTGATGCGTGGGCGTAGAATGTGGGAAAACCGATTTTGAGAAAAATGTACAAAATTGATCGTTGGAAAAATCGATCAATCCGCGTTACGATGAAAATTCAAATCAGACAGATCGATAGAGCTCATTAAGCAATTTCATTTTTCATCGTGAGAAACTGAAATATGTGGATGCGTGGGCGTGAAATTCGTTCTTGAAAATTGGTGGTTTAGTTTGTAATGTTTATGCGTTCAGAGAAATATTATGATGAAGTTCGATTTCAAGTATGTCCGATCGGAAGAATGGACATACCGATTTGGAAAAATCGATGGGTAGGCGTCAAATTTGGAAAAAACTCATTTTTAGAAAGTGGTACAAGATGGGTCGTTAGAAAAATCGATCAGTCTGAGTCACGATGAGAAAAAAAATCAGACAGATCGATAGGGCTCATTGAGCGCTTTCATTTTTCATCGTGAAAAATTGAAATATGTCGATGCGTGGACGTGCAATTGATGAAGAAAAATGTACATTTTTTGCGAAAGTTATAAAATTCAATTACGGTATGGAGCAATCTGATGCATTGGAACTCGAACCATTGAATGATTTTATGGTGCAAACGTGAGCTTGACCAATCGATCAGTCATTGCAAGGGCTTTCCTATGCCTGAGTTAAAATTTTGTAAAATATGATGCATAGGTTCTGGGCAATTGGTTTTGTAAATTGTAATTTTGATGCTTTGGGAAAAATACAAATGATTGTATGGCGTTATTACAAGTAACGCCATACAATCATTTATATTTTTCCCCGCCGCCGTCAAAATTCTCCATCCCTTTTTTGCACCCCTTTCTTGCACCCCTTTTTTCAACCCCTTTCTTACACCCCTTTATTGCACCCCTTTTTTGCACCCCTTTGTTGCACCCATTTTTTGCACCCCTTTCTTGCACCCCTTTTTTGCACCCCTTTCTTACATCCCATCTTTCCACTCTCTTTTTCCACCCTTTTTTTCCACCCCTTTTTGCCACCCCCAACTCTCGAAGGATTGGTCCGATGTTCTTGAAATTTTGCACCCAGGTTAGTCGCGGCGAAATCTAGGCCGAGTTGAATTTTTAGCGAAATTTCTTGGTTATTTCCCTAGCTTACATCCCTAGCAACCGTTGCTTCGGAAGCCGGAAAATCAGTTTTAAGTCACACTCGATGACCAAGAGGACACTCAATTGTTGTATTTGCTAGTCCATAGCAACCGTTACGAAGGTTGAAAATGATCAATTTATAACCCGTTTCCATCATTTTCGATGGCAGGGTAGCTCCTCAACATCCTTTTTTTACCGCCCTAGCAACCGTTGCTAAGGGCAAAAATAATTCACGTGAGTTTCGTTTCCAGTATTTTTAACTGTATAGGATACAAAATCTCCATTTTACACATAGAAACCATTGTTTACATGTCTAGCAACCGTTGCAATATTTCTCGAAATCTTACCGAAAATCTGAAATGAAACACGCGAAAAACCTAAACCGAAAAAATATGATCTGACACATGACACTATTAACCTGAAACTGAATAAACAAACGTTTAACATGAACATAGATGAAATTGAGCTTTTATTTTGATTCGAATTGTTCGTTTAGTATTCTTTTCAATTGAAAAAAATCGAAGTTTTAAGTTTTAAGTTTTATTGATTTAAATGTAATTTTTATTTAATTATTACTACACTTATCATTGAAATTATTGATTTTCAAATAACACACGGGGAGGGGTTGGCGAGCGAAGCGAGCAGGGGGGTACCCCCCCCCCCTCCTAGTAACTGATAAAAAGATCATTGAACGGGCTTCTATATATTTAAATTATTGCAAATGATACAACAATATTTGTATTTTCACATGAAGTGTCTCTGAAAAACTATACTGTTAAGGCACTTGGCAGCGGTTTTTCGATGAATTATTCGAGTTCGGTTATGATTATAATTTTATAAATAGAGAACTATAATTTCATAAAGCCACCCAATGTTTGCCATTCTATTTTAGTTTAGAATATTACCCGACTCTCATGATGAGGACGTATTGGTGAGGCGCATATCCAAAAGTGGATTTATAGAGAGTCATATTTGCAGCCGTGTTATTCAGTGCAATAGGCATGGTAGCATAATATATATTTATCTGTTGTAAAATACATAATCTATGAATTTTCTCTGTTTAGAATGTTCTACTGTGATATCAGCATATATATATATATATATATATATATATATATATATATATATATATATATATATATATATATATTATATATTCGAAACGTAATCGATTTCTATAATTGTTTTTCAATTACGCTGCCGTGGTTTTATCATAATATTTATATCAACATGATTGAATATTTAAATTTTGGTTTTCAATTACGCTGCCGTGGTATTTGGCGTATGATAATCTATTTACATTATATTAAAATTAATTCGTACACAAATTATGATTCCCATATTTTGCTCTTGGAAACAATGTTTTGTTAGAGTAATTTGAAATCGGGTCTGGCAGATCGATAGAGGAGCCCGAGCGTTTTCATTATCTGAGGTGAAAAATCCAAAAAAATAGACGCGTGGGCGTGATCTAAGTTGTGGACAATCATGTGTAGCCGAATCTTCGTCATACGAAAGATTTTGAAGTAATAAACAACTTGGAAAACGACGATTTGAAAAATATCCGGTATAATGGGTCGGAAGAGGAAGTCAAGAGCTACAATTTGAACTGGCTATGTTTTGGAAAAATTGATATTATGGGGGCGTATTGACCGTAAAAATAATTATTTGACGTTTGATTCCAGGAAAACAATGAAAAGATAGTATAGATGGGTTATCTATCCAAAATTTGATCTTACAGATTTGTAGAGGAAAATATGCGCTTTCATAATCTGAGGTGAAAAGTTCAAAAAAATAGACGCGGGGGCGTAATATACGTCATAGAAAACTTGCCGCGTTGCCGAAAACCATTTTTCTCCAATTTTCTATCTGATAAACAACTCAGAAAATGATGATTTGAAGAACATTTGGTATGATGAGTCGAAAGAGGAGACCAAGAGATACAATTTGAACTGGCTATGTGTTTGAACAAGTTGATATTGTGGGGGCGTATTGAACATAGAAACAATTATTTTCCCCGTGACCCCTGGAAAACGTCGATAAAAAACTATAAATGGATGATTCATCCAAAATCTGTTCATATAGATTTATAGGAGAGCATGAGCACTTTCATAATGTGACGTGAAAAATCCGAAAAAACAGACGCGGGGGCGTGATCTACGTCATAGAAGGTCATGCGTTGTCGAAAACCATTTTTCTTCAATTTTCTATCTGATAAACAACTCAGGAAATGAAGATTTGAAGAACATGTGGTGTGATGGATCGAAAGAGAAGATTGAGGGCTATAATTTATATGCATCATGATGTCGATTGATATTTATTTACAATAAGTTTTGAGTACAACTCACTAAAAGTAAATTGAATATTAAAGATTGTAGAATATTTTGTCGATTTCTCTTTGAAAATCCACACGAAAGACTCGAACGAGCGATAGCAAGCGAGAGATTATTGCTAATATATATATATATATATATATATATATATATATATATATATATATATATATTATATAAAGTAGTTGCTTCTATTTATTCACACAATGTTCTTTTTATAATAATGACCCCTTCACATTTTTTAGTTGGATTTCTACCTTGATATCCCGATAAATCTATCTAAATGTCTCACATAAATTTTCTGGTCGATTTCTCTGAATGTGTACATGAATATCCAGAAAAATCAACCTATCTTTTGAGGATACGTCTCTTGAACTTCCAAGTCATTCCAAGCGTATTTCCAGTCGTTAATCCATCTGAATCAGTACCTATATTTTCCCCAGAAAATACAGGTAGTAGATTTATCTGGCCTTTAACATGAATGTTCAGATTCTGCTATTTAAAATACCAGGTCTATAAACCAGGATTCCTAACTCGGTTTTACCTTTGTTCCGGGTACATTCATCTTAATTTTCAGGCTCATCCACTTTCATTTCTTGGCCCATTCACCCTGATTTTCAAATCAATTCACCTCAATATCCAGTTCAAACTTCCAAAGTGGTTAATCCAATATAGCCCCAGAAATGAAACAGGTTTCATTCCCGGTCAGAAAAAAAACCGCTGCCAAGTGCCTTAGCAGTATGCTTTCTCAAAGAGGCTTCAACATCACCCACAAACGCATCCCAAACTTATATTTTCACCATTCATTAGCGTAGATATAATCATTCATTTTTCAAATTTTCAAAAAAATTATTTAATCAGTCCCATTTGTATCGCTTCCTCAATAAACGGAACATTCGGACATGGTGTGACAACGGTTGCTAAGGAGCTAATTGGGAAGATTTTGTGTCCTTTGCCTTCGAAAATGATGGAAATGGGTGATAAATTGATCATTTTCAACCTTCGTAACGGTTGCTAGGGAGGCAAACAACGGTTTCTATGGAGCAAATACAACAATTCAGTGTCTTTGGCCATCGAGTGTGACTTGGAAACTCTATTTCCGACTTCCGAAGCAACGGTTGCTAGGGATGAGTCCCCATCAAATTGCCCAGGCACTGTTTTGCCCGCCAATCAAAAACGGGTCACGTGCTTTTTGCCCGCCAATGAGGGCATACCAGATCAATCAGCTATTGGAACTTGATCGATAAAGAAGTTTCATATTTTTTCCAAATAACCCAAATAACCCAAAAATCCATGTTCTGCAACTTCAATTAAATCAATATTTTGCAGAGAGCTTTCAAAACTCTTTAGGACATTTTGATATTCTCCTTCGGTCATAACGCGATGATGATTTCAATTAAAACTGCCTTACCGACCTTATCGATCTTACCCCTACATACGTCTCAGCTCATTGGCGGGCAAAAAGCACGTGACCCGTTTTTGATTGGCGGGCAAAACAGTGCCTGGGCAATTTGATAAGGTCCGATGTAGACAAACGGTTGCCAAGGATATCAACAGTGATTGCTATGGGAAATATCTCATTGATTCTCTTCGATTCTCATTGATTCTCATAGCTCCAAAGAGCATTTATGAGAATTTGTGAGGAAACACGTTTAAAACGGTTGCTAGGGAAATAACCAAGTTAGTTATCAACCAGAGTTATCGTGGACGAAAGAAAACACACACACACACACACACACACACACACACACACACACACACACACACACACACACACACACACACTTTTGCATTTCCATGTTTTTCGACCCGTGGATTATGAAAATCGAGGTCCCGAGGTCTGGGACCTATTATGGGTTTCTTGAAACGAGTGTTTTCCGGTCGATTGTCGGTATTTCCTGGTCAATCGTCCGTGTTTCCCGATCAGAAGAAAAATAAGTTATAATTGTTAGTTGATTTAAAATTTCCACCAAAAATATATAGAATTTGCATGAATTGACGAATTATATTATCATATGGTACATATACACTACTGAAAATTCTTAGGTATATCTCAGGTGAGATCCTAGGTGAAATCTCAGAATAGTTCTCAGGTGAGTTCTCAGGTATGTTTTCAGAGGTCTGTTCAGAGTTCATCTCATCGTCCCTCCAAAGGTACAGAAGTAATATCACTGAAGCAAATATTAGTTTTTCCTTTCAAAAAAGTAATATGGATATCCTTATGGAATTTGAAGATTCTCTCCCCATGGAACTACCTTGAATTTGGATGTACATTTAGATAGATTTACAGATCTACCGAGGGTGAATTTCCTGGTCGATTGACCGGTATTCATTTATAGATCTGCAAATTCAGGCGAATTTGAGTCTTTGGTAAATTTCCAGAATAATCCACATAGATTCTCAGAAAAATCCGTATGGTTTTCTAAGTTAATATATGTAGATTTCCAGGTTCATTCAGATGGGTCCAAACGATGTAAGACCACTACTGTTAGCATTCTACACAATCGTTTGATAATGTCTGTAGAAGCAGCCGCTTCCACTGCTGACTTTTACAATGTGAATTCATTCAAAACTGGTTATTTCTTGTTGTTTCGTCGATCATTTTGTATATAGATTATATCGTGATGACGTGTTTTTTTGTAATAAATTTGAGTTTGATGAGACCAGTAAACCTTACTGGGGAAACGTTGCAACAATTAATTATGTGGTGGATTTTGTGATTTTCCTTATCCACTTTTCATTACATTGTTCCTCAAAGATCGACCATTCGTCACATATTTGAACAATGGAGGGTGTTTTCTAGAGAATCCACCTCGACAGATCTGTGAATCCATCTCAATACAATATATAACTACAGCTAATACACCACCCTTAAGGGTTTTTCGCGAATTTGACTATGATTCACTTGGAATTTTGAAATTCAGCGAACGGCATCTTGAAGGCTAGCTCAATGCCTATCAGAAACCATCTCTATAGTCATCACTGGTCTGTTTAACCTATTGAAAATCTTGATTTGAAGAAAAATGCAGGAGCCAAATTGCAGTCAATTTGGCACAACTTCATAATCACTTGTTACAGCCTCTATACGCGTAAAGAGACGATCGAATTGGCATTGAAATAAACTCTCAATCATTTTTCCGTTGGTATTTATTCAAAAATTTCTGACATTCTATCCAGAAATACATATCTAAATCATCGTAACACGTCTATAAAAGAGCAACGTTTATTTCTTGAATATTGATTCATTTAACTCAGTCTTTCAGTTCATAATCTCATATTGAGATCGATTACGATCTCAATATAAGATTACCTCAAAAAAACCTTTTTTAGAAAAAGTAAAAATGTTGCGTCAAGCATGTGGCAGAACTAGTTTATCTCTTATATTGCTTAAAAAAAAATGAAATCCATAATAGACACATGAGTCAATTTATTATTTCATCAGTATTCATTCTGATTAATTCCTCATATAGTTGGAGTATTACGTATTCTTATTACAGTTTAGATACTATAGGAGACGTTGTCAACTTTAACTAACCAATTACGAAAAAACTTACCAGAATGCTCTTAGGTACCTCATCAATTATTTGAAGAACTAATGACGAACCAAATTGACGCCACTTGGTAGGATCGAATATCTTTGAATGCCTTATTAAACTGACATATAATATTCTTCATTACCTATTTATTTCATTACCTATTTATTTCTAGTTAAACGGTTTCACAACCTCTCCTCAATCGTTTGATTTATGTCAAATATATTTTTGTATCGTAATTGCAATGCAGTTAATCCTATAATTCAGATAGACTTTATATATTCTTCTATTATCAATACTTTCATTGTCTTTCAAAGAGACAAATATTAATAATTCAAACTATTGATCATATGTCTCAGTAAATTATAAATATTTCTATCATATTTCTATGATAATTTTCACATCCAGTGATTTAGTGAAATATTATTCTTAAGACGTTAAAAATGCCTACCAAGTGGCGTCAATTTGGTTCGTCATTAGTTCTTCAAATAATTGATGAGGTACCTAAGAGCATTCTGGTAAGTTTTTTCGTAATTGGTTAGTTAAAGTTGACAACGTCTCCTATAGTATCTAAACTGTAATAAGAATACGTAATACTCCAACTATATGAGGAATTAATCAGAATGAATACTGATGAAATAATAAATTGACTCATGTGTCTATTATGGATTTCATTTTTTTTTAAGCAATATAAGAGATAAACTAGTTCTGCCACATGCTTGACGCAACATTTTTACTTTTTCTAAAAAAGGTTTTTTTGAGGATTTCAATCCTTTTTGCGGAGTATAATATATTATGAAAATAATAATCAATAAAATGTATATGCATTAGCGTCAGTAATAAAATTAAATAGATATTTTTCCAAAATGCAAATATTTATATGGATGAGCGATACACAAAATAAATATATGTAATCAGTAGAAAATAATTAATCTATTATCTGAATTTAAGACAAGACATCAAAATTTATCCCATGTTTTCTTCTAACTATTTTTACATAGGCAAATGGTGGTTTAGGATGACGATGTCGGCGTGTCGACTGAATATTTGAATAAGGATATAACCTGATACCCGATAATGTCCAGGTGGCTAGGGTCGCTGATGACAGTGTCCTGAGGATGCGCTTCTGGTATTTTTGTTTGAGGAAGCTGACTACTTTGACTACCTGGACATCATTAAGGTCCAGAGTCAGCTACTTGGAACACCGTCATCGGGTACCCTGACTACCTGGACATCGTTCGGGTCCAGGGTCAGCTTTTCCAAGTCAAAATACGAGGAGCGCACCCTTGGAACACCGTCATCGGGTACCCTGGCTACCTGGACATCGTTCGGGTCCAGGGTCAGGTACTCCAACCAAAAATACCAGGAGCGCACGCTTGGAACACCGTAATCGGGTACCCTGGCACCTGGACATCGTTCGGGTCCAGGGTCAGCTACTTCAAGCGAAAATTCCAGGAGCGCACCCTTGGAACACCGTCATCGGGTACCCTGACTACCTGGACATCGTTCGGGTCCAGGGTCAGGTACTCCAACCAAAAATACCAGGAGCGCACCCTTGGAACACCGTCATCGGGTATCCTGGCTACCTGGACATCGTTCGGGTCCAGGGTCAGCTGCTTCAAGCGAAAATTCCAGGAGCGCACCCTTGGAACACCGTCATCGGGTACCCTGGCTACCTGGACATCGTTCGGGTCCAGGGTCAGGTACTCCAACCAAAAATACCAGGAGCGCACCCTTGGAACACCGTCATCGGGTATCCTGGCTACCTGGACATCGTTCGGGTCCAGGGTCAGCTGCTTCAAGCGAAAATTCCAGGAGCGCACCCTTGGAACACCGTCATCGGGTACCCTGACTACCTGGACATCGTTCGGGTCCAGGGTCAGTTTTTCCAAGCCAAAATACGAGGAGCGCACCCTCGGGACGCTGCCTTCTGCGACACTAGCTACTTGGATATTATCGGGTATTTAGGATATATGCTTATTCAAATAAAACTTAAGTCGACACGCCGACATCGGCATCCTAAACTACCATTTGCCCGTGTAAAATCAATTATAAAAAAAAAACATGGAATGAACTTTGATATGTCTTGTCTTATCTTCTGTAAGTTTGAAAAAATCTGCATTACTTTTCGTTGAATCTATGGGACACGGTCAATAGTTTTGCCATATTCTTTCTAACTATAATACATTAACAATTTACTTTCAATCCCACGGTTTCAAATCTACGCGGGAAGCAAGAGCATGTAAACGTGTTACGTACTATGCGTGAACATAGCTGCTTTATCAGGCTACCGCGGCTTACTTCATGGTCCTAAGAAAAATTGATCTGAACAAAATCTCGTCGGGAGAAAAAACTAGTAGATCGCTTGACACGGCACTCCAAACTCATTATTGCGAACGAGTTTTTGAGTATTTCTTTTTGTCAATCGCTCAAATGGGATGCTAGATGATCATGAAATCATGTTTCGCATCCAAAAACAGTCGTTTTGGCTAAATTAATGCCAATGTAAAAATCGAGCGTGCGATCTCAAACATTATATAGTTGCGGTGTCTTCTGCTTGACGCATGGAACACTACCGCGTTCCGTGATAAGCTGGCTCGAGACTAGCTGCTCGTGGCTGCACACAGGCCGATAAGAGAATATCTTATAGCTGACATTTATACTTTCCAACGTTGGGCAGCTGCAAGGAAAATGCAAGCTGTCCTAATGATTCCCGTGCGCTACGTGCAACTCGCCATCCGTACACTCATACATGTACGCTTAATCTTAATGTTGCTTCTCGGTGTGCAACTCGGGTAGCACGTGGGAAAATACGCATTGCAAACGTGCGATGAGTCTCTAGTTGGAATTCGTAATTTCTCGATTTGACGAAATTTGAGAAAGATAAAGTGGTTAAGAATAAAGATGGATTTTGTCGAGAATAAAGCGTTCAACGGTTATCGATCGCTCAATCCCTTCAATTTCGAAAATCCTGACATAAATTATCCGTGCTTGTATGGGGATGGTGTTCAGGTTGCTTCGAAGCCTCTCCAACCTAATTTCAATAATAATCTATACGTTGATGCCTATCACACTATATTTACAGGTACCAATGTACATTTCCTCAACGAGGGTAATGAAACATCACGAAATGATTACCCCAATGGCGACTGTTTCTTTCGTTTTTGATTCAACACCCGATCAGCTAACGATCGTAGCCATTGAAATATGGTTAAACATAGTGGCGTGAGGATCGATGTCAGATTTGTAACACTGCTGAATAAAACGGTGAACTGCATCGTATTTGCCGAGTGCGATAATATCTTGGAGATTGATTTTTAGCGATAAATTCTTTTGGGTTTCATCTCGTGATGATAAATGCCACTGAACGGTGCACCTCTGAGATTCATTGCAAAATCTCGAAAATAGTTTTTAGTCATCGAGTAACAGAACTCGTAACTACAGCACAATGGATCTCATAGTAGATACCCAATTTTTAAAAATGTAAAAACAACGTCAGTGTTTCAAAGAAGATAGCTTTGACTTCTTTAAAAAGATGATCACAGTGGTTATTGGATCTCCCTGTTTCAATTTCATATCAGCTCTCGACTGGTTGACTCGCCATCATCAAAATATGGTATCGACTATTCTGAAGGTGAAACATCTTTGAAAGCGCTTACAAAACAATGCAATAAGAGTGAAAAGACCCCATACGGCTAATCATATGGATGGATGCGCATAATGAGGGACTTTAGTTAAATAGCAACTTGAATGGGTTAAAATTGGTGAATGGTGGTTATAGCGACGTTTTATAGAAGGTCTTGCCCTTTAATAAGTTGTTGACAAACTGATTGATTCATAATTTTATCATAGCCAAAGCAAAAAATTATTAAGGGGTGGCGCATTAGTTGTAGTTTCTTTAGTTGCATGGTAAATAGAGCTACAAAGCTGCTGGAAAAATAGAAAAACTTTAAATTCGAGGTTAGAAAATAGACAAATTTGTTGAATAAAGGTGCTGTTCAGAGAAGTATGAAGCGCACTAATTTAATAAATGTTACAAAAGCACAAAGACAATATGAGTATGATTACAGTTAAACGCGTAGTTCATGGTTAAATTATGAAAAAAGTAAAAGTAGTTAGAGAAGTGCAAAATATCTGGACCAGCTCTTCGAAGCAAAGAACAGTACACTGTAACAAATTTCCCGAAAATGTATCAAAAGAAAAAAGTCAATTGCGGTTGTTTATCAGAAATGGAGTTCTGAAATTTTTCGACAGTAATAGTCGTGTTTTCGAGAAAATTAAGATACTATCACACATAACAAAACTAATAAACAGAAAAGGTATTTCAAGCCACATAATTTTTACAATAAACCTACTTCTCTGGGTATACTTAGGAAAGTTATAGTTATCAATTTTGATAATGAATTCGCTCAGTTTATCAGTTTAAAAATCTGTCTAGCAAACTGTTACGTTTTGAAATATATGTGTACATGAATTGCGAACATTTTATATAGAATTTCCATACATTATTCCGTAACGATTTATGTAAGAGGGCTATGTCATAATTTTCAAGTGAAAGAAAAACTAGGCCAATACTAAGATAACGCTATTCTAACGCTATCAATCCTAACTGCGAAACTGGAAAAACATTGATATTTGATGATGATTTCGGACTGCAGGATTCATTTTCACCAATTTTCCTTGAAAACAAACCAGCAAGGCTCGTGGTAATCATAATATGTCACTGGATTCGTATGAAATATACAATTCTTTTCAACATACCCAAATCATTCTATTTAATATCTCCCATTCAATATTCAATTCAGCTCTTAGATGGAAAACTCTTAACTTCTGAAGTGTATTCAATGTCATTTCCTACACATTGAAAAATCTTCTTCGATTGTAACTATAGACAAGGATACGTAACTTGACGTGATGATAAGAGTTATTTGGAGAGTTGTGCTAGGACTGCTTGCGTTTTTCATGAGAAGTAGGAGTATTTCCAGAAAAACGGTAGCGCCCTCATCTCTGAATATAAAGAGTTTGAAAAACGAGAGATTCGTCCGATTTTGCGGAAAAAAGCGAAGGGAATTGCACTCCAGTACAGAAAGGAATTCACTCGAAATATTGAAAGGAATTACCCATAAGAACGGATGAGAATTTCCTCCATAACAGAGGGATATTCCTCTCGAGACAAGAGTGAATTCTTTGTAACCCCATGACATGTATATATATATCTATACTCTATACTATAATATGAAGTTAATCCTCCCGGAAATTTCATGTAAATAAATATCAATGAAGGAGTCGACGCACATGAAAACTGATGAGATCGATCGAAAGGAAATCACCGGCGCTTTCCTTTCCCGTACTTTAAAATTTGAAAAAATTGATGCGCGGGTGTTAAAAATGTAAAAATGCAGATTGAGTTTTTTTTCTCAGCGGAAAAACCATCGAGAAAAACCATGAAATAATTGTACGGTGCGAATTCGGGTCAGACTGATCGGAGGATCCTTGAGAGGGCTTTCATGTTTCATGGGTAAAACTTCAAAAATATTGATGCGTGGGCGTGGAATGCGAGAAAAACTGATGTTTAGCAAGTTGTACCCGATAAATCATTGAAAAACTCGATCAATCTGCGTCACGATGGAAATTCGAATTAGACAGATCGGTAGAGCTCATTGAGCGCTTTCAAGTTTTCATCGTTAAAAATTGAAATATGTTGATGCGTGGGCGTAAAGTATGTAGTTGGAAATGGATGGTTCATTTTGTGATTTTTATGCGTTCAGAAAAATACGTGAAATTATGAAATGGTGCAATTTTGAGTAGGCGGATCAGAAGAACATCGAATGGGCTTTCATATCCATGATCAATACTTTGAAAAAATTGATGCGTGGGCGTGGAACGCGGGAAAAAAACTGATGTTAGCAAGTTGTACAAGATTGATTGATAAAAAAATCGATCAATCTGCGTCCCGATGGAAATTCGAATTAGACAGATCGGTTAGAGCTCATTGAGCGCTTCAAGTTTTCATCGTTTAAATTGATGCGTGGCGTGAAGTATGTAGTTGAAAATGGATGGTTCATTTTGTGATTTTTATGCGTTCAGAAAAATACGTGAATTATGAAATGGTGCAATTTTGAGTACGTCGGATCAGAAGAATATCGAATGGGTTTCATATCCATGATCAATACTTTGAAAAATTGAATGCTGGGCGTGGACGCGTGGGAAAAACTGATGTTTAGCAAGTTGTACGAGATTGATTGAAAAAAATCGATCAATCTGCGTCACGATGAAAATTCAAATCTGACAGTTTGTTAGAGCTCATTGAGCGCTTCAATTTTTCGTCGTGAAAAATTGAAATATGTCGATGCGTAGGCGTGAAGTACGTACTTGAAAATAATTGGGGTTTCCTTTGTAATTTTTATGCGTTCAGAGAAATACGTGAAATTATGATATGGTGCGATTCCGAGTATGCCCGGTCAGAAGAACATCGAATCTTTCGCATCCATGTTTGATACTTTGAAAAATTGATACGTGGGCGTGAAATGTGAAAAAAATCATTTTTAGAATTTGTACAAGATTGATTGATAAAAAAATCGATCAATCTGCGTCACGATGAAAATTCGAATTTGATAGTTTGTTAGAGCTCATTGGCGCTTCAATTTTTCGTCGTGTAAAATTGAAATATGTCGATGCGTGGGCGTGAAATCCGTTCTTGAAAAGGGTTTCCTTCGTGATTTTTATGCGTTCAGAAAAATACGTGAAATATGCGTTCAGAAAAATACGTGAAATTATGAAATGATGCAATTTTGCGTATGTCGGATCAGAAGAACATCGGATGGGTTTCATATCCATGATCATACTTTGAAAAATTGATGATGGGCGTGGAATACGGAAAAAACTGATGTTTTCAAGTTGTACCTCATAAATCATTGAAAAACTCGATCAATCTGCGTCCCGATGGAAATTCGAATTAGACAGATCGGTAGAGCTCATTGAGCGCTTCAGTTTTTATCGTTAAAAATTGAAATATGTTGATGCGTGGGCGTGAAGTATGTAATGAAAATGGATGGTTTATTTTGTGATTTTTATGCGTTTAGAAAAATACGTAAAATATGAAATGGTGCAATTTTGAGTATATCGGATCAGAAGAACATCGAATGAGCTTCCATATCCATGAACAATACTTTTGAAAAAATTGATGCGTGGGCGTGGATGCGGGAAAAACTGATGTTTAGCAAGTTGTACCTCATAAATCATTGAAAAACTCGATCAATCTGCGTCACGATGGAAATTCGAATTAGACAGATCGGTAGAGCTCATTGAGCGCTTCAATTTTTATCGTTAAAAATTGAAATATGTTGATGCGTGGGCGTGAAGTATGTAATTGAAAATGGATGGTTTATTTTGTGATTTTTATGCGTTAGAAAAATACGTAAATTATGAAATGGTGCAATTTTGAGTATATCGGATCAGAAGAACATCGAATGAGCTTCCATATCCATGAACAATACTTTGAAAAAATTGATGCGTGGGCGTGGGATGCGGAAAAAACTGATGTTTAGCAAGTTGTACCTCATAAATCATTGAAAAACTCGATCAATCTGCGTCACGATGGAAATTCGAATTAGACAGATCGGTAGAGCTCATTGAGCGCTTCAAGTTTTCATCGTTAAAAATTGAAATATGTTGATGCGGGCGTGAAGTATGTAATTGAAAATGGATGGTTTATTTTGTGATTATTATGCGTTTAGAAAAATACGTGAAATTATGAAATGGTGCAATTTTGAGTATGTCGGATCAGAAGAACATCGAATGGGCTTTCATATCCATGATCAATACTTTGAAAAAATTGGCGTGGAATGTGGGAAAAACTAATGTTTAGCGAGTTGTACAAGATTAATTGATAAAAAAATCGATCAATCTGCGTCACGATGAAAATTCAAATCTGATAGTTTGTTAGAGCTCATTGAGCGCTTCAATTTTTCGTCGTGAAAAATTGAAATATGTCGATGCGTAGGCGTGAAGTACGTACTTGAAAATGGGGGTTTCCTTTGTAATTTTATGCGTTCAGAGAAATACGTGAAATTATGATATGGTGCGATTCCGAGTATGCCCGGTCAGAAGAACATCGAATCTTTCGCATCCATGTTTGATACTTTGAAAAATTTGATACGTGGGCGTGAAATGTGAAAAAAATCATTTTTAGAATGTTGTACAAGATTGATTGATAAAAAAATCGATCAATCTGCGTCACGATGAAAATTCGAATTTGATAGTTTGTTAGAGCTCATTGAGCGCTTCAATTTTTCGTCGTGTAAAATTGAAATATGTCGATTCGTGGGCGTGAAATCCGTTCTTGAAAATTGGGGGTTTCCTTCGTGATTTTTATGCGTTCAGAAAAATACGTGAAATATGCGTTCAGAAAAATACGTGAAATTATGAAATGATGCAATTTGCGTATGTCGGATCAGAAGAACATCGGAATGGGTTTCATATCCATGATCGATACTTTGAAAAAATTGATGACGTGGGCGTGGAATACGGAAAAAACTGATGTTTTCAAGTTGTACCTCATAAATCATTGAAAAACTCGATCAATCTGCGTCCCGATGGAAATTCGAATTAGACAGATCGATAGAGCTCATTGAGCGCTTCAAGTTTTTCATCGTTAAAAATTGAAATATGTTGATGCGTGGGCGTGAAGTATGTAATTGAAAATGGATGGTTTATTTTGTGATTTTTATGCGTTTAGAAAAATACGTAAAATTATGAAATGGTGCAATTTTGAGTATATCGGATCAGAAGAACATCGAATGAGCTTCCATATCCATGAACAATACTTTGAAAAAATTGATGCGTGGGCGTGGGATGCGGGAAAAACTGATGTTTAGCAAGTTGTACCTCATAAATCATTAAAACTCGATCAATCTGCGTCACGATGGAAATTCGAATTAGACAGATCGGTAGAGCTCATTGAGCGCTTCAAGTTTTCATCGTTAAAAATTGAAATATGTTGATGCGTGGGCGTGAAGTATGTAATTGAAAATGGATGGTTTATTTTGTGATTATTATGCGTTTAGAAAAATACGTGAAATTATGAAATGGTGCAATTTTGAGTATGTCGGATCAGAAGAACATCGAATGGGCTTTCATATCCATGATCAATACTTTGAAAAAAATTGGCGTGGAATGTGGGAAAAACTAATGTTTAGCGAGTTGTACAAGATTAATTGATAAAAAAATCGATCAATCTGCGTCACGATGAAAATTCAAATCTGATAGTTTGTTAGAGCTCATTGAGCGCTTCAAATTTTTCGTCGTGAAAAATTGAAATATGTCGATGCGTAGGCGTGAAGTACGTACTTGAAAATTGGGGTTTCCTTTGTAATTTTTATGCGTTCAGAGAAATACGTGAAATTATGATATGGTGCGATTCCGAGTATGCCCGGTCAGAAGAACATCGAATCTTTCGCATCCATGATTGATACTTTGAAAAATTTGATACGTGGGCGTGAAATGTGAAAAAAATCATTTTTAGAAAGTTGTACAAGATTGATTGATAAAAAAATCGATCAATCTGCGTCACGATGAAAATTCAAATCTGACAGTTTGTTAGAGCTCATTGAGCGCTTCAATTTTCTTCGTCGAAAAATTGAAATATGTCGATGCGTAGGCGTGAAGTACGTACTTGAAAATGGGGTTTCCTTTGTAATTTTTATGCGTTTCAGAGAAATACGTGAAATTATGATATGGTGCGATTCCGAGTATGCCCGGTCAGAAGAAAACATCGAATCTTCGCATCCATATTGATACTTTGAAAAAATTGATACGTGGGCGTGGAATGCGGGAAAAACTGATGTTTAGCAAGTTGTACGTCATAAATCATTGGAAAACTCGATCAATCTGCGTCCCGATGGAAATTCGAATTAGACAGATCGGTAGAGCTCATTGAGCGCTTCAAGTTTTATCGTTAAAAATTGAAATATGTTGATGCGTGGGCGTGAAGTATGTAATTGAAAATGGATGGTTTATTTTGTAATTTTTATGCGTTCAGAGAAATACGTGAAATTATGATATGGTGCGATTCCGAGTATGCCCGGTCAGAAGAACATCGAATCTTTCGCATCCATGTTTGATACTTTGAAAAATTTGATACGTGGGCGTGAAATGTGAAAAAAATCATTTTTAGAAAGTTGTACAAGATTGATTGATAAAAAAATCGATCAATCTGCGTCACGATGAAAATCGAATTTGATAGTTTGTTAGAGCTCATTGAGCGCTTCAATTTTTCGTCGTGTAAATTGAAATATGTCGATTCGTGGGCGTGAAATCCGTTCTTGAAAATGGGGGTTTCCTTCGTGATTTTTATGCGTTCAGAAAAATACGTGAAATATGCGTTCAGAAAAATACGTGAAATTATGAAATGAGCAATTTTGCGTATGTCGGATCAGAAGAACATCGGATGGGGTTTCAATCCATGATCGATACTTTGAAAAAATTGATGAGTGGGCGTGGAATACGGGAAAAACTGATGTTTTTCAAGTTGTACCTCATAAATCATTGAAAAACTCGATCAATCTGCGTCCGATGGAAATTCGAATTAGAAGATCGGTAGAGCTCATTGAGCGCTTCAAGTTTTCATCGTTAAAATTGAAATATGTTGATGCGTGGGCGTGAAGTATGTAATTGAAAATGGATGGTTTATTTTGTGATTTTTATGCGTTAGAAAAATACGTGAAATTATGAAATGGTGCAATTTTGAGTATGTCGGATCAGAAGAACATCGAATGGGCTTTCATATCCATGATCAATACTTTGAAAAAATTGGCGCGGGCGTGGAATGTGGGAAAAACTAATGTTTAGCGAGTTGTACAAGATTAATTGATAAAAAAATCGATCAATCTGCGTCACGATGAAAATTCAAATCTGATAGTTTGTTAGAGCTCATTGAGCGCTTCAAATTTCGTCGTGAAAAATTGAAATATGTCGATGCGTAGGCGTGAAGTACGTACTTGAAAATTGGGTTTCCTTTGTAATTTTTATGCGTTCAGAGAAATACGTGAAATTATGATATGGTGCGATTCCGAGTATGCCCGGTCAGAAGAACATCGAATTTCGCATCCATGATTGATACTTTGAAAAATTGATACGTGGGCGTGAAATGTGAAAAAATCATTTTTAGAAAGTTGTACAAGATTGATTGATAAAAAAATCGATCAATCTGCGTCACGATGAAAATTCAAATCTGACAGTTTGTTAGAGCTCATTGAGCGCTTCAATTTTTCGTCGTGAAAAATTGAAATATGTCGATGCGTAGGCGTGAAGTACGTACTTGAAAATTGGGGGTTTCCTTTGTAATTTTTATGCGTTCAGAGAAATACGTGAAATTATGATATGGTGCGATTCCGAGTATGCCCGGTCAGAAGAACATCGAATCTTTCATCCATGATTGATACTTTGAAAAATTTGATACGTGGGCGTGGAATGCGGGAAAAACTGATGTTTAGCAAGTTGTACGTCATAAATCATGGAAAACTCGATCAATCTGCGTCCCGATGGAAATTCGAATTAGACAGATCGGTAGAGCTCATTGAGCGCTTCAAGATTTTATCGTTAAAAATTGAAATATGTTGATGCGTGGGCGTGAAGTATGTAATTGAAAATGGATGGTTTATTTTGTAATTTTTATGCGTTCAGAGAAATACGTGAAATTATGATATGGTGCGATTCCGAGTATGCCCGGTCAGAAGAACATCGAATCTTTCGCATCCATGTTTGATACTTTGAAAAATTTGATACGTGGGCGTGAAATGTGAAAAATCATTTTAGAAAGTTGTACAAGATTGATTGATAAAAAAATCGATCAATCTGCGTCACGATGAAAATTCGAATTTGATAGTTTGTTAGAGCTCATTGAGCGCTTCAATTTTTCGTCGTGTAAAATTGAAATATGTCGATTCGTGGGCGTGAAATCCGTTCTTGAAAATTGGGGGTTTCCTTCGTGATTTTTATGCGTTCAGAAAATACGTGAAATATGCGTTCAGAAAATACGTGAAATTATGAAATGATGCAATTTTGCGTATGTCGGATCAGAAGAACATCGGATGGGGTTTCATATCCATGATCGATACTTTGAAAAAATTGATGAGTGGGCGTGGAATACGGGAAAAACTGATGTTTTTCAAGTTGTACCTCATAAATCATTGAAAAACTCGATCAATCTGCGTCCCGATGGAATTCGAATTAGAAAGATCGGTAGAGCTCATTGAGCGCTTCAAGTTTTCATCGTTAAAATTGAAATATGTTGATGCGTGGGCGTGAAGTATGTAATTGAAAATGGATGGTTTATTTTGTGATTATTATGCGTTTAGAAAAATACGTGAAATTATGAAATCGTGCAATTTTGAGTATGTCGGATCAGAAGAACATCGAATGGGCTTTCATATCCATGATCAATACTTTGAAAAAATTGCGTGGGAATGTGGGAAAAACTATGTTTAGCGAGTTGTACAAGATTAATGATAAAAAAATCGATCAATCTGCGTCACGATGAAAATTCAAATTGATAGTTTGTTAGAGCTCATTGAGCGCTTCAAATTTTCGTCGTGAAAAATTGAAATATGTCGATGCGTAGGCGTGAAGTACGTACTTGAAAATGGGGGGTTTCCTTTGTAATTTTTATGCGTTCAGAGAAATACGTGAAATTATGATATGGTGCGATTCCGAGTATGCCCGGTCAGAAGAACATCGAATCTTTCGCATCCATGATTGATACTTTGAAAAATTTGATACGTGGGCGTGAAATGTGAAAAAAATCATTTTTAGAAAGTTGTACAAGATTGATTGATAAAAAAATCGATCAATCTGCGTCACGATGAAAATTCAAATCTGACAGTTTGTTAGAGCTCATTGAGCGCTTCAATTTTTCGTCGTGAAAAATTGAAATATGTCGATGCGTAGGCGTGAAGTACGTACTTGAAAATTGGGGTTTCCTTTGTAATTTATGCGTTCAGAGAAATACGTGAAATTATGATATGGTGCGATTCCGAGTATGCCCGGTCAGAAGAACATCGAATCTTTCGCATCCATATTTGATACTTTGAAAAATTTGATACGTGGGCGTGGAATGCGGGAAAAACTGATGTTTAGCAAGTTGTACGTCATAAATCATTGGAAAACTCGATCAATCTGCGTCCCGATGGAAATTCGAATTAGACAGATCGGTAGAGCTCATTGAGCGCTTCAAGTTTTTATCGTTAAAAATTGAAATATGTTGATGCGTGGGCGTGAAGTATGTAATTGAAAATGGATGGTTTATTTTGTGATTTTTATGCGTTTAGAAAAATACGTAAAATTATGAAATGGTGCAATTTTGAGTATATCGGATCAGAAGAACATCGAATGAGCTTCCATATCCATGAACAATACTTTGAAAAAATTGGCGTGGAATGTGGGAAAAACTAATGTTTAGTGAGTTGTACAAGATTAATTGATAAAAAAATCGATCAATCTGCGTCACGATGAAAATTCAAATCTGATAGTTTGTTAGAGCTCATTAAGCGCTTCAATTTTTCGTCGTGAAAAATTGAAATATGTCGATGCGTAGGCGTGAAGTACGTACTTGAAAATTGGGGTTTCCTTTGTAATTTTTATGCGTTCAGAAAATACGTGAAATTATGATATGGTGCGATTCCGAGTATGCCGGTCAGAAGAACATCGAATCTTTCGCATCCATGTTTGATACTTTGAAAAATTTGATACGTGGGCGTGAAATGTGAAAAAAACTCATTTTAGAAGTTGTACAAGATTGATTGATAAAAAAATCGATCAATCTGCGTCACGATGAAAATTCGAATTGATAGTTTGTTAGAGCTCATTGAGCGCTTCAATTTTCGTCGTGTAAAATTGAAATATGTCGATGCGTGGGCGTGAAATCCGTTCTTGAAAATTGGGGGTTTCCTTCGTGATTTTATGCGTTCAGAAAAATACGTGAAATATGCGTTCAGAAAAATACGTGAAATTATGAAATGATGCAATTTTGCGTATGTCGGATCAGAAGAACATCGATGGGTTTCATATCCATGATCGATACTTTGAAAAAATTGATGAGTGGGCGTGGAATACGGAAAAAACTGATGTTTTTCAAGTTGTACCTCATAAATCATTGAAAAACTCGATCAATCTGCGTCCCGATGGAAATTCGAATTAGACAGATCGGTAGAGCTCATTGAGCGCTTCAAGTTTTATCGTTAAAAATTGAAATATGTTGATGCGTGGGCGTGAAGTATGTAATTGAAAATGGATGGTTTATTTTGTGATTTTTATGCGTTTAGAAAAATACGTAAATTATGAAATGGTGCAATTTTGAGTATATCGGATCAGAAGAACATCGAATGAGCTTCCATATCCATGATCAATACTTTGAAAAAATTGATGCGTGGGCGTGGGATGCGGGAAAAACTGATGTTTAGCAAGTTGTACCTCATAAATCATTGAAAAACTCGATCAATCTGCGTCACGATGGAAATTCGAATTAGACAGATCGGTAGAGCTCATTGAGCGCTTCAAGTTTTCATCGTTAAAAATTGAATATGTTGATGCGTGGGCGTGAAGTATGTAATTGAAAATGGATGGTTTATTTTGTGATTTTTATGCGTTTAGAAAAATACGTGAAATTATGAAATGGTGCAATTTTGAGTATGTCGGATCAGAAGAACATCGAATGGGCTTTCATATCCATGATCAATACTTTGAAAAAATTGGCGTGGAATGTGGAAAAACTAATGTTTAGCGAGTTGTACAAGATAATTGATAAAAAAATCGATCAATCTGCGTCACGATGAAAATTCAAATCTGACAGTTTGTTAGAGCTCATTGAGCGCTTCAATTTTTCGTCGTGAAAAATTGAAATATGTCTATGCGTAGGCGTGAAGTACGTACTTGAAAATGGGGTTTCCTTTGTAATTTTTATGCGTTCAGAGAAAATACGTGAAATTATGATATGGTGCGATTCCGAGTATGTCGGTCAGAAGAACATCGAATCTTTCGCATCCATGATCAATACTTTGAAAAAATTGATGCGTGGGCGTCGACATGTATTGAAGCTACGATCAACATACCTTAAGGGTACATCCACATGACCACATGAAAATACATAACTTCTAGAAAATTCGCGGTAAAATTCGATTTTATTCATTATAATGAAAAATTTTATAATGCCAACCTGTGTGCGTAAGATTCGTTCTCGAAAATTGGTGTTGTAAATTGTAATATTAATGCATTGAGAAAAATACGTTAAATTATGGTATGTTACGATTTTTGGTATAACTGATCAAAAGATAAATCTAACCAATCTTTCAATAGGCTTTCATGCTGAACATGTCTTAAAATTTGTGCGTGGGTGTGTAACGTAAAGAAAAATTATATTTTAGTAACTTGTATTGTAATAATAATTAAAACAAAACATAAAATAGTGTTATGATGAAAATTATACTGTTACGAATCGATAGATTATGTGCAAATTCATTCCCTACAATTCATTATAACCGTTTTCGTATGTATCTATGTTTTAATGGTTGAAAATATTTGAAATTAAAAGGATTATTTGTATTCATTTTTATAATTCATTATTGTAAGTCTTATTATGTATGCCCATGAAACACTCGAGCGAGCGGTAGCGAGCGAGAGACTATTGCTAGTACAGTTATAGAAATCAAAATGTCCTGGAAATTCTAATTGACTACGTTTTTTGAGGTTATAGCCAAACAACGTCCAGAGTTTATGGTGTTATGGGCTTATGGTGTTATTCGGTTATGGGTTTAGAGGTTTTAGACGTTTACTGTACAATTTATACAGTTATAGAAATTAAAATGTCCTGGAAATTCTAATTTACTAGGCTTTTTGAGGTTATGGCCAAACAACGTTCAGAGCTTATGGTGATATGGGCTTATGGTTCTATTCGGTTATGGGTTTAGAGGTTTTAGACGTTTACTGTACAAGTTATACAGTTATAGAAATTAAAATGTCCTAGAAATTCTAATTTACTAGGTTTTTTGAGGTTATGGCCAAACCTCGACCTGCAGGGTTCAAACCGACCTCGGATTCGGATTCAGTGACCCCGAAAACATATAGTAAACATAGTCAAACCCCCTGCGTCGAAAACTTTTTTTTTGTGTGGCTGTGTAATCAATAATAATTCGAAGTGAAGACACGAGTTCTGTTAGAAAAATAATATTTTCTTGATAAATTTTTTATATTATAAATATAAAGTAACGTTTTTATATCAACGAAAAATGATATAATATTTATTAACCTGTAAGGGAATGCTTGAATGTGGGTATGATATCACCAGGAAAAAATTAATTTGACATTAGCAGAATCATACTAGAGTTTTAGCAAAAGAAACACTCATTCCTGATAAGGTGTACAAAAGAGGAAAATTCAATGAAGTTCGTAAAGTAGGGAACAGGACTCACTAAACTCCACGAATTGCCAGCTTCATTGTTCATCTCTATTGAATTATAAATTACATTTGTATTTTTACAACTAATTAACAAGTGTACAAATATAAAAATATACATCATAGCGATCTTATTCCATAATGAAGAATAATCAATAGCATGCTAGCTTGAGATTTTGCGTTAAACGATACTCTTTCACGAGAATAATATATAAATCAAGAATTTATTTTAAACCATTAAGTCCCAAATTGCAGAAATTTAATTTGTACTTTCGAGCTCGAATAATTCGATGAATAAGACGGAAGGATCATTGCAAAATAGTCATTCCTACTATTTTCGGGTATGCTCTACACGATACAATGGTTGAAAAGACTGAAAAAATAGATTTTCAATAAATAATTAATAAATTAAAGTAAAAAATGCGATTTTTTGAGCACTTTTTTTTTCAATCCAAAATTAGAAAAAGAAGGAATTTCATTTTTCTGGTCGCAAATATGCACAAAAGTGCACGAAATATTTGAACTTTCTAAATTCGTTGAGTTTTTTGACAATGATATTTGCAACAAAATGGCGGCCAAAAAACGGGAATCAATATTTTGGATTTTCATTTTATCAATATTCTGAAGCATACATTTTTATATTCGATATATTTCTTTAAAATTTCGTATACAGAGGTTTTCAATGTCACTGATAATGATTCTGACATTAAATTCTCAAAATTCTGGATTCAAGATGGTGGTTTCAAGATGGGCGGCGGACGATTTTCTACATTTTCAGTTGGAGGTTCGTGAAAATTCCGAATAATGGGTTTTCGGGGGCGTTGATGATCAATCTGACATCAGATTACACCTGTTAAATCTATTAAATCTAAGTAGAAAGATATTTTGCGGGACAAGGAACGTGAAAAAGCCTAAGACGCTTCCCAAATATTTTATTTTCTGGATTTGAATGAGAAAATTCGATTGAATTAAAAAAACCGCTGCCAAGTGCCTCAGCAGTATGCTTTCTCAAAGTATTGCAATTGAACCTCAACTTGCATCAATCACCACTCTTTGAGAAAGCAAAATGAACCTCTAACTCATTTCCTCCACTCCATAGTAACGGTTGCTAAGGACGTAAACAACGGTTGCTATGGTAAATATCCGAGCTTCGATGTTCTTACTTCTTAGTCGTCAACAGTTCCGAAAATGGACCTCTCACTGACTTTTCCCACTCCATAGTAACGATTAATAAGAACGTAAACAACGGATGCTATGGTAAATGTCGGAGCTTCGATGTTCTTACTTCTTAGTTATCAACAGTTCCGAAAATGGACCTCCAACAGACTTTTCCCACTCCATAGTAACGGTTGCTAAGGACGTAAACAATGGTTGCTATGGTAAATGTCGGAGCTTCGATGTTCTTACTTCTTAGTCATCAACAGTTCCGAAAATGGACCTCCAACAGACTTTTCCCACTCCATAGTAACGGTTGCTAAGGACGTAAACAATGGTTGCTACGGGAAATGTCTCTTTGATTCTTATAGAATCCCATAAATATACAAACCCAAATGATCATTTATCATGAATTATATGGGAACTTATCAAAAACACGCTAGCAACGGTTGCCTTGAAATGAACAACGGATGTTGCTGAACACTGAACTCAGTTCACATCTTCCGGAGACCGACCTGTGTGCAAAATTTCAGGACGATCGGACTATTCCTTCGAAAATTATCGTACGACAAAAAAAAGTCAGTCTGAAGCTGAATTTTGTATCTCCATAGCAACAGTTGCTAGGGGAATGAACAATGGTTGTTCCAAAATGAATGTCTTATCGATTATCATCGATCGTCGAAAGAATTGGAAACCCA
This sequence comes from Aphelinus atriplicis, assembly GCA_020882685.1. NCBI lineage: Eukaryota > Metazoa > Arthropoda > Insecta > Hymenoptera > Aphelinidae > Aphelinus > Aphelinus atriplicis. The sequence continues at coordinate 2,272,658 of JAJGQD010000005.1, read as the reverse complement.
CCGTGCATTGATGATGATTTTTGGAGCTTTTATCAAAAAACGTTAGCAACGGTTGCTAGAGAAATGAACAACGGATTTGGCTGAAAATTGAACTCGACCGAGATTTTGCAGCGACTAACCTGTGTGCAAAATTTCAGGACGATCGGACAATTCCTTCGAAAGTTATCGTACGACAAAAAAAGCACGTACGTACGTACATACATACAGACATTTTCGGATTTCCATGTTTTTCGACCCGTAGATTACGAAAATCGAGGTCCCGAAGTCCGATTCGATGGGTCGATTTTTACCCGTTACAAAGCTTTCTCTTTGAGAAAGCAAAATCGCATTCTTCAATCTCAACGCAAATTATATATAAATTGCCAACCAAAAATTTGAAAATATAATGGATTCTGTTGAAAATTGGTATCCATGGGTATTCAAGGTCGCTCATAATGAATCCGCCCTCGGATTTTTAGAATTCAAATTAGAGCCTCTAAGACTGCTTAACGAAAATTTGAAAAAATTTCTGGATTTTAATGAAACTTGGTATACATGAGTTTTTTAGAGCGCTGATTGCACATCAAACTTCAGATTGACATGAGCCTGAACCTTTAACAACGTCGATCGTAACAAGAAAGCATTCATTTCCATGGTTTCCTAAATAAAAAGCCATTTCATATTCATCTTTATAGAAAAAAACCGTTCCAAGTGTTATTTTATTTCTTCTAGTGTTTTCGCGTTTTGAGTTGATGTGCTACAATATATTCACATTCATATATTCGAAGTTACTTTGTAGAACAATTTGAATAATCACTATGTCCGTTAAGTTGACGGACTAATCCTATATCCTGAGGTGAAAAAAACAATCGGTCCATGTCGACATTATCTAGCTCGAATTGAAATAAGTAAACTGCAGCCAATGCACCACCCCTTAAGTGTTTCTTGCGAACAAGTTTCTCCAAATTAGAGTAACTATCCCACCTAAATTCAAAATAGAAGATGTGTTAAGAATGATGGAAGAATTAAACGATGAACAAAGATTAATTATAATGCATATTTACAAATCTTTCAAGGAAGAAAAAGAACCACTCAGAATATTAATAACAGGCTCTGCAGGAGTTGGTAAAAGTAAAGTAATTAATACAATTTATCAATTATTGAGTAAATATTTTCCAAGTATCCCTGGAAAACAAAATGATACTTCAAAAAAAATATTACTATGTGCTTATTCTGGTAAAGCTGCATTTTTAATCGGAGGAACTACATTACATACGGCTTTTGCGTTACCGGTCGTAGAATAGTCACAAATGCCAGAATTATCAGCGGACATGGCAAATACAATTAGAGAGGAATTATATGATACAGAATTACTTATTATTGATGAAATATCATTAGTAGGAAGTACAACTCTGTCTAGAATAGATACGAGACTACGACAGATAAAAGGCGTGAATTAAAGTTTCGGAGGCCTTTCTGTCATTCTTGTAGGTGATCTTTATCAATTACCTCCAGTAAAAGATTCACCAGTTTTCAAATATCCACATAATACAAATGTAAGTATTTTCTCAAGTAATATATTGTGGAATGAATTTAAACTATTCGAATCGAAACAAGTAATGAGACAAAAGGACGATAAAGAATTCATAGAAGTTTTGAAATAAATTTAGCTAGAAATAAATTGAGTGAATCACAATTAGCTTTCATAAATACTCGTAAAGTCATTATTTCGAAGATTCCTGATGATGCTATTAGATTATATTTTGAAAATAAATTTGTTGATCAATATAATGATGATTGTATTGAAAGAAAAACTGGCATAATATATGAATCAAAAGCCGAACATGTAATTCCTAATCGTATAAAAAATGATGAAAGAAAAAATAAGTCACTAATGAATCATTTGGCAAATAAAAATAAAAGAGAATGTGGGGGATTACAATTTATTATCAAATTGAAAATCAATATAAAATATATGATCATTACTAATATAATTATTAGCGATGGATTAGTAAATGGAGCATGTGGAATATTGGAGCATATAACTTATCAAGAAAAAACACAAATTCCTCAAATTATTTGGTTAAATTTTCAAAATGATAAAATTGGAAAAATTACTCAAATTAAATTTATAGATTTCATGAATGACAATAATATTCCAAATCATTTGATACCCATTGAAAAAATATCTCAATTTGTCAATATTAAATTATTACATCGAGAAATAGAAAGAATACAATTTCCTGTCGTTCCAGCAGAAGCAATGACTATCCATAAAAGCCAAGGACAAAAATATAAAAGCGTATGCATAGATTTAACAAAAAGTAAACAATTAAGTACTTCCTTGCTTTATGTAGCTTTAAGTAGAGTTCCAAAATTACAAGATCTATATATTATTGGTGAACTAAAGTTACCTGAAAATAATCGTAACAGTGAAATAATCAATCAAGAAATGGATAGATTACGAACTGAACAAAAATTGGAATTATCGTTTTTAGAAGAAATTCATTCAACTAGTATAAAAATTATGTACCAGAATACCAGATCCCTACATAAAAATTTTAATTATATTCTAAAAGATAAATGGTATTTTCAATTCGATCTTATAATATTTTCAGAAACATTCAGTTTACATACAGATCAATTTGAAATAAATGACTTTGATATCATATTTCGATCCGATATAAAACTATAAAAAAGAACAAACAAAGGAATAATTTGTTTTTTAAGAAAAAATATTCCATTTACAGTTATAGATCATACATGGATTTACAATGAAAAAGCAAAAAACCACATTGATTTATTATGCTTAGAAATCAATGGTAAATATATAATCACGGGATACAGATCACCTAACACTTCAATACGATATTTAAATATATTATCTAATTTATTTAAAAAATTAGATACATTGAATAAAAAATTACCTATGATTCTACTTGGTGATTTTAATTATGATGTTTATAATGAAAATTCTATGTTTGAAAAATTTTTGAATGAGTACAAACTGAAACGAGCATTAGATACAAGGATGACTACAACAAACTTCAATACTCAAATTGATATTATATTTGTTAGTAAAGAAATAGAAAATTACATATTATTTACTCAAAATATAATATCTTTTACGAACGCTGTTGACAACTAATGAACTAATAATTCACTCACCTTGAAAATTTTATTATTAATAATGAAAAGGCTCCATGAATTATTTACATCATGAAATAATAATTGTAATCATAATTGTAATCATAATTGTAATAATAATCGTAATAATGTATTATAATCGATATCATTGAACTGATATATTTTATAATTGAAATTGTTCTATACTGAATGTAAAATAAATACTTATAATAAAAATTTCATCAAGTATTCAATTTTTTCTAAGTTTATCCCTATTACAGCTGATTGGTTAGATATGAATGCATGATTATATTTATGATACCACTTTTAATATTTCAGTATGCAAGAGATGGCATCACGTAGGTACAATTTGTTGGGATAAAAATAAATATCAAAAATTAAATTTGCACCACAATAATATAGAAGATTATATCATAAAGCAGATCCTACGCCAATGAGGACAACACAATGTCGACATTAATCTTCAAAAAAACACGGAAAAAGTTCATAAGAGTATTTTATCGAGGTCCCGAGATCCGATTCAATGGGTCGATTTTTACCCCATTACAAAACTTTCACTTCAAAAAAGCAAATTAACTGTAAATAGGAACAAAAACGTAACATTCAAGTAGTTAAAATTTCAAAACCACAAATTACTTTAGAGTTAACAACATTTTTGGTTTTGGAAATGGAATCGAAATTGGTTTTCCGATTTGCCCGTCAGAAATTCCAACATACAACTGCCCGTGTGAAAGACGATTTGAGCGTGAATCAATTCCGACATATTTAAAAATCTGACCATGAACCTTGTTTATTGTACTCTTTGAGAAAGCAAAATTAACATCTAACTCAATTCCTCCACTCCATAGTAACGGTTTCTATGGTAAAAAAAATATCCAAGCTTCAATATTCTTACTTCTTAGTCATCAACAGTTCCGAAAATGGACCTCTAACAGACTTTTCCCACTCCATAATAACGGTCGCTATGGTAAATGTCCGAGCTTCGATGTTCTTACTTTTTAGTCATCAACAGTTCCGAAAATAGACCTCCAACTGACTTTTCCCACTCCATAGTAACGATTGCTAAGGAGGTAAACAACGGTTGCTATGGTAAATGTCTGAGCTTCGATGTTCTTACTTCTTAGTCATCAGCAGTTCCAAAAATGGACTTTAAACTGACTTTTCCCACTCCATAATAACGGTTGATAAGGGCGGAAACAACGGTTGCTATGGTAAATGTCTGAGCTTCGATGTTCTTACTTCTTAGTCATCAACAGTTCCAAAAATGGACTTTAAACTGACTTTTCCCACTCCATAATAACGGTTGCTAAGGACGTAAACAACAGCTGCTATAGTAAATGTCTGAGCTTCGATGTTCTTACTCCTTAGTCATCAACAGTTCCAAAAATAGACCTCCAACTGACTTTTTCCCATTCCCTAGTTACGGTTGCAAGGGATATAAACAACCGTTGCTAGACATATCAACGATGGTTTCTACGGGAAATGTCTCTTTGATTCTTATAGAATCCCATAAATATACAAATCCAAATGATCATTTATCATGAATTATATGGGAACTTATCAAAAACACGCTAGCAACGGTTGCCATGAAAATAAACAACAGATGTTGCTGAACACCGAACTCAGTTCACATCTTCCGGAGACAGACCTGTGTGCAAAATTTCAAGACGATCGGAATATTCCTTCGAAAGTTATCGTACGATATAAAAAAGTCAGTCTGAAGCTGAATTTTCTATCTCCATAGCAACGGTTGCTAAGGGAATAGACAATAGTAGTTCCGAAATGAATGTCTTATCGATTCTCATCGATCGTCGAAAGAATTCGAGACCCATCGTGCATTGATGGTGATTTTTGGAGCTTTTATCAAAAATACGTTAGCAACGGTTGCTAGAGAAATAAACAACAGAATTGACTGAAAAATGAACTCGATCGAGATTTTGCGGCGACTAACCTGTGTGCAAAATTTCAGGACGATCGGACAATTCCTTCGAAAGTTATCGTACGACAAAAAAGTGCACGTACGTACATACGTACGTACATACATACAGACATTTTCGGATTTCCATGTTTTTTGACCCGTAGATTACGAAAATTGAGGTCCCGAAGTCCGATTCGGTGGGTCGATTTTTACCCCGTTACAAAGCTTTCTCTTTGAGAAAGCAAAAGTGCCATTTCAGAAAAATTCTATAAAAAGTGCCATTTCGGAAAATTTCTATAAAAAGTGCCGTTTCCCTCGGAGTTTTTCTGACTTCGGGGATGATGTCGTATGCATGTCTCTGTATGCACATGTGTGTATGTGTGTGTACACGTCTGAGAATGACAACTTGATCCCACGTCGAGACGTGATACTCTGAAAGTAAACTATTTCCATTACATATTTTCTTCATCGATGGATTTGGATGAAAATTGGTATCTATACGTTTTTGAGGTCGCTGATTACGAATCCGACCTCAGATTTGAAAAATTCGAATTAGAGCCTCTAAGATCACCTAAAAAAAATTTGAAAAGGTACTGGATTTTGATGAAAATTGGTATGCATGAGTTTTTGAGCTTGCTGATCACGAATCTGGCCTCAAATTTTGAAAATTTAAATTAGAGCCTCTAAGATCATCTGACAAAAACTTGGAAAAAATGGAATTTTGTTGAAAGTTGGTGTATATGGGATTTCGAGGTCACTGATTACGAATCCGGCATCAAATTTTAAAAATCAAAATTAGAGCCTCTAAGATCACCTGACAAAAATTTGGAAAAAAATGGAATTTTGTTGAAAATAGGTATATATGGGATTTCGAGGTCACTGATTACGAATCCGGCATCAAATTTTAAAAATCAAAATTAGAGCTTCTAAGATCACCTGACAAAAATTTGAAGATACTGGATTTTGATGAAAATTAGTATACGTGGGTTTTAGAGGTCACTGATTATGAATCCGGCCTTAGATTTTAAAAATTCGAATTTAGCCTCTAAGATCACCTTACAAAAATTTGGAAAAAAATGGAATTTTGTTGAAAATTAGTATACGTGGGTTTTGGATGTCACTGATTACGAATCCGGCCTCAGATTTCCAAGACCCAATATAGACCATTCGAGAAAATACACTGGGTCTTGATGAATATTATTATATGAGGGTTTTTGGGGAGTCAATCAATGGTTAGAACAGTATAATACAGTAGAATTCGAATGTTTTTCTGGCTTTGTCATACGGTGTTCAGATGTTGATTCGCATCTTACGGAAACGATATTATCCAATTTTTGAAAATTATAATAAATTCTCGTCATTTCAAACTGCAACATGTGGTTGTTAAACATAAAGTAGTAAAACGTTGTGAAAATTATTATTCACTAGTCAAAATCACTCACTCACTATCGCTCGCTCGGGTCTTTCATTTGCTCTATCATAAATATGGATGAACATTGAAATTTTTAATTGTAGTATCGATAAATGATTCAATTAAAAACCAAAATTTTCTATCTCCCCACCATTTTCGTTCACAGAGAATACGCCCACGAGTCCCCATCAAATTGCCCAGGCACTGTTTTGCCCGCCAATCAAAAACGGGTCACGTGCTTTTTGCCCGCCAATGAGGGCATACCAGGTCAATCAGCTATTGGAACTTGATCGATAAAGAAGTTTCATATTTTTTCCAAATAACCCAAATAACCCAAAAATCCATGTTCTGCAACTTCAATTAAATCAATATTTTGCAGAGAGCTTTCAAAACTCTTTAGGACATTTTGATATTCTCCTTCGGTCATAACGCGATGATGATTTCAATTAAAACTGCCTTACCGACCTTATCGATCTTACCCCTACATACGTCTCAGCTCATTGGCGGGCAAAAAGCACGTGACCCGTTTTTGATTGGCGGGCAAAACAGTGCCTGGGCAATTTGATAAGGTCCGACGCATGAATGTTATCAAATTTGTCGATTCGAATTTAGGATGCACCCCGGCTTCTCTATCGATGTGCTCGAACATATTTTCAAAAAATCAACCCTTCGTACGTTTTTAAAAGGGGGTCCCACCCGGACATCGGTAAGCAATTTTTTAAATTCTCCATACGCCCACCATAACTTGAATTTTTCAAAATTTTTTTCTTATGGAAATGTAGTCCTCGATCCCACCTTCCGATCTGCAATACCAAAGATACTTCGAAACTGTATAATTTTGGTTTAGCATGAATAAGAAAATTGACGAAAATGTTTAATTGTCATCACACCATTTTCTTCCACAAAGAATACGCCCACGCATCGATGTTTTCAAAGTTTCCAACATTAACTATGAAAGCGTTCAAGCTCCTCTAACGATCTGATCGAAAAAAAATTTGAAGAATCAACCCTTTGTACGTTTTTAAAGAGGATAATACAGGAACATCGGGAAAAAATTTTCGATTGTCACCACACCATTTTCGTTAACAGAGATTACGCCCACGCATCAATGCTTTCAAATTTTTCAATATGAATTATGAAAGCGCTCAAGCTCATCTAACGATCGGTTTGAACAAAATTTCGAAAAATCAACCTCTTGTACGGTTTTGAAGGGGATAGTACGGGAACATCGGTTAAAACTTTTTTTAAATTCTCTATACCCCCACCACAAATCGAATTTTTCAAAATTTTCTTTTTATGAAAATGTAGTCCTCGACCCCACCTTTCGATCCGTCATACTGAATCTACCTCTAAATTGTATAATTTTGGTTTTGCATCATTAAGGAAATTGACGAAATTCTTTTTTATCACCACACAATTTTTGTAGACAGAGGATACGCCCACGCATCATTGTTTCCACATTTTTCAACATGAATTATGAGAGCGCTCAAGCTCCTCTAACGATCGGTTTGAACAAAATTTAGAAAAATCAACCCTTTGTACGTATTTAAAGGAGATAATACGGGAACATTGGTTAAAAACTTTTTTTAATTCGCTATACGCCCACCACAAATCGAATTTTTCAAATTTTTTTTCTCAGAAAATGTAGTCCTCGACCCCACCTTTCGATCCGTCATACTAAGTCTACCTATAAATTGTCATATCATTGGTTCCGAGAGCAAGAAAGATGGACTAGAAAAGGAACGGATCCATCTTATTATTATGTAGATCATGCGAATCAGCTTCTGAACACCATATGACAATTCGAATTTTTAAAATCTGAGGCCGGATTCGTAATCAGCGACCTCAAAAACCCATAGATACTAATTTTTATTAATAATCCAATATCTTTTCAAACTTTTGTCAGGTGATCTTAAAGGCTCTCATTTTAATTTTTAAAATTTGATGCTGGATTCGTAATCAGCGACCTCGGAATCCCATGTATACTAACTTTCAACAAAATTCCATTTTTTTCCAAATTTTTGTGAGGTGATCTTAGAGGCTAAATTCGAATTTTTAAAATCTAAGGCCGGATTCATAATCAGTGACCTCAAAAACCCACTTATACTAATTTTCATCAAAATCCAGTATCTTTTCAAATTTTTGTCAGGTGATCTTAGAGGCTCTAGTATTGATTTTTAAAATTTGATGCCGGATTCGTAATCAGTGACCTCGAAATCCCATATATACCAATTTTCAACAAAATTCCATTTTTTCCAAGTTTTTGTCAGGTGATCTTAGAGGCTCTAATTTAAATTTTCAAAATTTGCGGCCAGATTCGTGAACAGCAAGCTCAAAAACTCATGCATACCAATTTTCATCAAAATCCAGTACCTTTTCAAATTTTTTTTAGGTAATCTTAGAGGCTCTAATTCGAATTTTTTAAATCTGAGGTCGGATTCGTAATCAGCGACCTCAAAAACATATAGATACCAATTTTCATCCAAATCCATCGATGAAGAAAATATGTAATGGAAATAGTTTACTTTCAGAGTATCACGTCTCGACGTGGGATCAAGTTGTCATTCTCAGACGTGTACACACACATACACACATGTACATACAGAGACATGCATACGACATCATCCCCGAAGTCAGAAAAACTCCGAGGGAAACGGCACTTTTTATAGAAATTTTCTGAAATGGCACTTTTTATACTTGTCAATCTGAAACGGCACTGTTTATAGAAAGTTTCTGAAATTAAACTTTTTATAGCAAGTTTCTGAAATGGAACGTTCTTCCTCCCAAGCGACGATATGTCGATAAAACTGACGGTGTGCACACTGTTCGTGAAATATGGAAATAATAAATGCTATTTGTAGAATAAGTTGCATAACTCGATATAACCATTTCTTTTATAAAATGAATCATTTAGGACTTCGCGTGCATTATTGCTCCGGCCACCGAGGCGAACGCGTTGCGTTGTAACATACACGAGCCTCAGTCAGAATGTTTACAGGGTTATTTTCGGGTCGTACGACTTATTAATTTTTGAACATGTACAATGAGCATCAAATAAAATAATCGTTTCCGTTACCGTCACGTATGCCTTTTTAATAATTTTCAAATGGAATCGATACAATGATTCATTTTCATTTCAAATTAATAAAGCCAACGAAGTGTAGCAGCGATCAAGGTCTTATCTGCATCGCGTCGGATAAGAGTGCGATCGTGGCTCACTTGCACGGATTGCCCACCATAGTCAAGGTCCTTCTTGCATGTTGTCGAGTTGGAGTGCAATTATACGCGCAGTGCAAGGATCCTAAGGCTCGTCGGGTAAAATCGTCGAATTAAAAATGTATCCTCAAAAAAACCTTTCTTAAAAAAAGTAAAAATGTTGCGTCAAGCATGTGGCAGAATCAGTTTATCTCTTATATTGCTTAAAAAAAATGAAATCCATAATAGACACATGAGTCAATTTATTATTTCATCAGTATTCATTCTGATTAATTCTCACATTGTTGAAGTATTACGTGTTCTTATTAGTTTACATACTATAGGAGACGTTGTTAACTCTGAGTGACCAATTATGAAAAAACTTACCAGAATGCTTTTTAGGTACCTCATCAATTATTTGAAGAACTAATGACGAACCAAATTGACGCCATTTGGTAGGCATTTTTAACGTCTTAAGAATAATCATGATATTTCAATACCAAAATTAACTATACAATTTTGTTCATCTTATTTGAGAACATAAAATTTGTACATAAGGCCGACAAAATATACACATGAATTATCTTCATGATGAAACCTCAGTTGTTCATTTTACTGGATGTAAAAATTATTCTACAAATATTTTAGAAATATTTATAATTTACTGAGACATATGATCAATAGTTCGAATTATGAATATTTGTCTCTTTGAGTGACAACCCTAGTGAAAAAAATACATGAATATTCAAGTAGGAAATCCATTTGAGTGGATTGAACTAGGATCCTATTTGGATTTCCTAACAGAAAATCCATTAGAATTTGACATTGATCCACATGGATTTTCCAGAATTTATCCTAGCGAACCCACGAGGATTTCAGGTCAATCCACGTGGATTTTCGATGGATTCACGTGGATTTTCCAGAATTTATCCTAGCAAATCCACGTAGATTTTCGATTAATCCACGTGGATTTTCCAGAATTCATCCTAATTAACATGTCCACGTAGATTTTCGATCGATCCACGTGGATATTTCAGGAATCCACGTGGATTTTCCAGAATATATCCATAGCGTCTTCCTTTGCGGTTTCGCTCAGTATTTCAAGTGCAATTATGTGCACGTGGAACTCTTTGCAAGTTGACAGTCATTAGGATGAATTATTTCCCGATGAAAATCCATTGGGATCGCCTGGAAATTCCATTGGGATTGCATGGAAATTCCACTCAGTATGCATGGAAATTCCATTGGGATCGCATGGAAATTCCATTCGGGATGATTGGAAATTCGATTGGGATCGCATGGAAATTCCATACGAGCCTTAGGACTCGGCTTGGAAAATCCAGTCAAACTTCTGGTAAATCCAACTGGATTTCCATCGGAACGCATGGATTCCAGTCTGGTTTTTCCATTCGGAAATCCAAGTGGATTTTCCATAAGAGTTTTTTCAACAGGGTGAGATCTCAGGTGAGATCTTTTGTAAGAATTCAGGGATCATTTTTTTTCTTAATTTTCAGGTTCATGTCAGGTGAGATCTCAGGTGAGAATTCAGGGATCATTTTTTATCCTCAATTTTTCTCTAAAAATTTTTAGGTTCATATCAGGTGAGATCTCAGGTGAGATCTCAGGGATGATTTTTGCTTTCTCGAAGAGGAAGCTTTGTAACGGGGTAAAAATCGACCCATTGAATTAGACTTCGGGACCTCGATTTTCGTAATCTACGGGTCGAAAAACATGGAAATCCGAAAATGTCTGTATGTATGTACGTACGTACGAAAGAAATTGTCCGATCGTCCTGAAATTTTGCACACAGGTCGGTCTCCGGAAGATGTGAACTGAGTTCGGTGTTCAGCAACATCCGTTGTTTATTTCCATGGCAACCGTTGCTAGCATCTCTTTGATAAGTTCCCATAAAATTCATGATAAATGCTCATTTGGTCTCGTATATATATGGGATTCAATAAGAATCAACGAGACATTTCCCGTAGAAACCATTGTTGATGTCTCTAGCAATCGCTGTTTATATCCCTTGCAACCGTAACTAGGGAATGGGAAAAGTCGGTTGGAGGTCCATTTTCAGAACTGTTGATGACTAAGAAGTAAGAACATCGAAGCTCGGACATTCACCATAGCAACCGTTGTTTACGTCTTTAGCAACCGTTACTATGGAGTGGGAAAAGTCAGTTTGAAGTTCATTTTCGGAACTGTTGATGACTAAGAAGTAAGAACATCGAAGCTCGGATGTTTACCATAGCAATCGTTGTTCACGTCCTCAGCAACCGTTACTATGGAGTAGAGGAAATGAGTGAGAGGTTCATTTTGCTTTCTCAAAGAGTGGTGATTAATGGAAGTTGAGGTTCAATTGCAATACTTTGAGAAAGCATACTGCTGAGGCACTTGGCAGCGGTTTTTTTTCCTAATTTTTTTTCTTTTTCTTCTCAGAATCTACAGGACTAACATTAATTGTTGGCAACATGTGAAAATCAGGGTCGATATAGAATTTTGATGACTTGACGAATTATATCATCACAATGTATCAACACTACTAACAATTTTTAGGTTCATGTCAGGTGAGATCTCAAGTGAGAACTTTCGTGATCTTTTAGATATCATTTTCAAATGCATCCGGTTCGACCTTAGAATGTAAAGGGGTAATATCAAAGGAGTAACTTTTAGTTAATTCTGTTGGAAAAGAATTAATCGGATTTCTATGGTGATTCTAGGATGTATTAGACATGGGAACACCTGAAATTAGGATGTATATTCACATGAATTCTCAGGTATATCGATGTGGGTTTCCAGGTCAATTGTTCTGTATTCGATAAGGAATCTCGATCACAATGACAGGTGGATTAAGGATTTCTGAGTGGATATCCCGATCAATACACATGGATTCACAGGTCATTCGATATAGTTTCTTAGGTAAATCCAGGTAAATCTACCTTGATTCTCATTTCCGGGCCGATCAGCCTAACCTCTTCAGGTCCATTCACAAGGAATCCTCCTTCAATTTCCAGGATTTTTAACAAATATTCATAGAGGTAGTAATTACAGATAGTGCATCTATCTATATTATACCTCGAATCCACCAGTTCTCTCAATTAAATTACCAAGCCATCGAGACATCTAGATTTGACCGCCTGGAGTTTCAGGTATACCTAATTTTATTTCCAGGTCAAATTACCTCAAGTTGGAACTGTATAGAGGGGTCATTAAAGAAGGATTTATTTCGACACTTCTAGATGAACCCAGATGAATCGAAGTGATTTTTGAGGTCAATCGATTTGTATCCTCAAATCGATCAATTTTCTATACCAATCGGTCCACCCACATAGATTTTCAAGTCCATCCACTTTCAATTCCTGGCCCATTTACCCTGTTTTTCAAATCAATTCACCTCAATATCTAATTCGAACTTTCAGTAGTTAATCCAATATAGCTTCCGAAATAAAACAGGTTTCATTCGAATTCGGTAACTAGTGCAAATGAGGTATGCTATATATGGATCCAACGACGAAATTCCTGAATTTATAATAGTTGGTCGAGTATAAAAACTATAAATATATAGAATTTGCATGATTTTCAGGTCAATTAGCCTAACATTGTCAGGTGCGTACACGTGAAATCTCACGTTGAATTGCCAGAATTTGGAGAATGCGTTTTACCTGGATTTCCACCTCGGGTTTCCGATCAATCCATCTAATGTCTGGGTATTGAAGTATATTCACATGAATTTCCTGATTGATCCACTCAAATATCTGCCTGAATATCTAGAGCAATCCATCTTGACTCAAAGTTTCAGTTACATGGCTTCACGGGTAATTCAAACTAGATTCTCAGGTTACACCAACTGAACTTCCAGGTCATTTCAAGCTTACTTGCAGATCAATCCATCTGGATCACGACTTGTATTTTTTCTTGAATAATGAGATCCATTCGCATGGATATCCATGCGAATTGATCTCAATGTTCAGGTTCTTCCATTTCATTACCAGGTCTATAAACCATGATTTCGATTTTGGTTTCACCTCCGTTTTAACCTTCATCCTTATCTTGATATAATGTTAATTCCCAACCAGTACTTTTCATTGGATTCTCAGGCCATCTGAATGTTACGTTACGCGTTTTTGAAAATCTTGAAGCAGCGCATAGCGTAAAGCTGCTGCGTAGTTAGCGGGCATGGCTTGCCTGTGTATTTTTCTGCCTGAGAGAGACAGAACTCTCAAGGCCAGAAAGATCTCAGGTAGCAGCCCCCAGACGCTGACTCGGCAGTCGCCGCGCCGAGCGGCGCGTGCAGCTGCATGTACCCTCCCGCGAAGCCGTTGCAAGCGTCGTGGGAGGGCATGGTCACTGGCAATTGGCTAATTGCCGGTGACGCGACAAAGAGGGACCGGGTAACAGTGAGAGCGAGTGAGAGAGCATCTCATCTCCTCCCCGCCCTGCCTAACGGGACTCACGCCCCGACGCGACCCCGACGCGACGCGACGCGACGCGCAAAATTCAGTGCGTCCCCGACTTGCCGAAAGAGCAGTCGTGTTTTATTTTATTATTCTTATTTGTCCAGCATTTTGAAGTTTTTGATCAGTGCCTGACCGACTAGCCGATAGTGCAGTCGAGTTTTTCTAATCATCTCTTTTGTCCAGCATCTGGAGTCTTTGCATTTTCTGATCTTTTTCCATCACATTTGATTAAATTTTTTCGGTGTACCTTGGTGCGAAGATTTCGTAAATCGGTCCCGAATTTTATTTTCTTGCTAAATAAAATCAGTGTCTCTGATCCTGAACAATCTGCCTTGAGTCCAGCGTGTCGAGCCAGACACGAATTCAGAGCAGCATATCAGAATTGGTGCAAAGGACAACAAAGGGATTTAAGTCTGGCGAAGCCAGAGCACACGAGAAAAGTAAGCTTTCCCTGTTTAAAATAATCGACCGGATTTCCCACTTCGTTTTCCATTGGTGTTTCCCGGTCAAATAGCGGGGTTTCACCGGTGAAATCCAGTGGGAAACACGGTTGATTGAGCGGTAATCGAAGTTGACCGAATAACATTCCCGGTCCGTTGACCGGGTTTCCCGGTCAGAAAAAAAATATCAAGGGCTCCTCCGGAAGATCGTTTCCCAGTCGATTACCGGTGTTTCCCGGTCGATCAACCGTGATTCCCAGTCGATCGACCGGGAAACACGGTCAGAAAAAAATAATGTGGGCTCCTTAGAAAGCGTGTTTCCCGGTCGATTATCAGTGTTTCCCGATCAATCGACCGGGAATCACGGTCGATCAACCGGGTTTCACGGTCAGATAAAAAATATCAAGGGCTCCTCCGGAAGATCTTTTCCCAGTCGATTACCGGTGTTTCCCGGTCGATCAACCGTGATTCCCAGTCGATCGACCGGGAAACACAGTCAGAAAAAAATAATGTGGGCTCCTTAGAAAGAGTGTTTCCCGGTCGATTATCAGTGTTTCCCGGTCAATCGACCGGGTTTCACGGTCAGATAAAAAATATCAAGGGCTCCTCCGGAAGTTCGTTTCCCAGTCGATTACCGGTGTTTCCCGGTCGATCGACCGTGATTCCCAGTCGATCGACCGGGAAACATGGTCAGAAAAAAAAATGTGGGCTCCTTAGAACGAGTGTTTCCCGGTCGATTATCAGTGTTTCCCGGTCAATCGACCGGGGATCACGGTTGATCGACCGGGTTTCACGGTCAGAGAAAAAATATCAAGGGCTCCTCTGGAAGATCGTTTCCCAGTCAATTATCGGTGTTTCCCGGTCGATCAACCGTGATTCCCAGTCGATCCACCGGGAAACACGGTCAGAAAGAAATAATATGGGCTCCTTCGAAAGTGTTTCCCGGTCGTTTATCAGTGTTTCCCGGTCAATCCACCGGGAATCACGGTCGATCGACCGGGTTTCACGGTCAGAGAAAAAATATCAAGGGCTCATCCGAAAGAGTGTTTCCCGGTCAGAGGAAAAATATCAAGGGCACCTCTGGAAGATCGTTTCCCAATCGATTATCGGTGTTTCCCGGTCGATCAACCGTGATTCTCAGTCAATCGACCGGGAAACACGGTCAGAAAATATAATATGGGCTCCTTAGAAAGAGTGTTTCCCGGTCGATCGACCGGGTTTCACGGTCAGAGGAAAAATATCGAGGGCTCCTCTGGAAGATCGTTTCCCAGTCGATTATCGGTGTTTCCCGGTCGATCAACCGTGATTCTCAGTCAATCGACCTGGAAACACGGTCAGAAAAAAATAATATGGGCTCCTCCGGAAGATACGTCAATTGACCAGAAAACACTCTTTCTAAGGAGCCCATATTATTTTTTCTCTGACCGTGAAACCCGGTCGATCGACTGGAAATCACGGTTGATCGACCGGGAATTACCGATAATTGACTGGGAAACGATCTTCTGGAGGAGCCCTTGATATTTTTCCTCTGACCGGGAAACACTCTTCCGGAGGAGCCCTTGATATTTTTTCTCTGACCGTGAAAACCGGTCGATCGACCGGGAAACACTCTTTCTAAGCAGCCCATATTAATTTTTTCTGACCGTGTTTCCAGGTCTATTGACTGCGAATCACGGTTGATCGACCGGGAAACACCGGTAATCGACTGGGAAACGATCTTCCGGAGGAGCCCTTGATATTTTTTATCTGACCGTGAAACCCGGTCGATCGACCGTGATTCCCGGTCGATTGACCGGGAAACACTGATAATCGACCGGGAAACACTCTTTCTAAGGAGCCCACATTATTTTTTTCTGACCGTGTTTCCCGGTCGATCGACTGGGAATCACGGTTGATCAACCGGGAAACACCGGTAATCGACTGGGAAACGATCTTCCGGAGGAGCCCTTGATATTTTTTATCTGACCGTGAAACCCGGTCGATTGACCGGGAAACACTGATAATCGACCGGGAAACACTCTTTCTAAGGAGCCCACATTATTTTTTTCTGACTGTGTTTCCCGGTCGATCGACTGGGAATCACGGTTGATCGACCGGGAAACACCGGTAATCGACTGGGAAAAGATCTTCCGGAGGAGCCCTTGATATTTTTTATCTGACCGTGAAACCCGGTCGATCGACCGTGATTCCCGGTCGATTGACCGGGAAACACTGATAATCGACCGGGAAACAATCTTTCTAAGGAGCCCACATTATTTTTTTCTGACCGTGTTTCCCGGTCGATCGACTGGGAATCACGGTTGATCGACCGGGAAACACCGGTAATCGACTGGGAAACGATCTTCCGGAGGAGCCCTTGATATTTTTTTTCTGACCGGGAATGTTATTCGGTCAACTTCGATTACCGCTCAATCGACCGTGTTTCCCACTGGATTTCACCGGTGAAACCCCGCTATTTGACCGGGAAACACCAATGGGAAACGAAGTGGGAAATCCGGTCGATTATTTTAAACAGGGTTTATGTAACATCAATTGAGATATTTGCCCTTCCCCTTTGCAAGTGTTCAGGTTCTCTTTGGAAAGATTCGTTTTGTTAAAAGAAAAGAAAAATAATTCACCAGTATTCAGGTGCTCTTTGAAAGTTTTGTTTTGTTCAAGAGACAATTAATAAAAGATTCTTAGAAAATTTTGGAAACATTTATTTGAGTGAAAGAATAATTAATAACAGTTTGGGAAAGATTCATTTAGTTAAAGAGAAATAATTCGCAAGTGATTTTAGAGAGAGAGAGAGAGAGAGAGAGAGAGAGAGAGAGAGGAAATTGGTGCGTATAGCGGCGCGGGGTTCTGCTACCCGCGAGGTCTGCACACCTGCCGATGCCGAGCCACAGGGACACCTAGTGTCCCAACAGGAGTGCCCAGCACTTCAAAAATACGAGTACCTAAGGTACTCGTCTGTAGGATGGAACACCCCCCCCCCCCAGTCCCTAACAGTGGTAGCCGGAGCGTGGTTTCGGTGCCGCACGTTGTACATGTGCTAAATTTCCAAACAAAATCAATTAGAAAAAGGAATTTTAAATTAGAAAAATCAGTTTACCCTGAACACTTGAAAAGATAATTTTTCCTCCCAAATAAATATTCACACAAATATATATACATACATATTTTCATTTATTGACATACATATAAATATACATTGATATTTTTCTACATTTCTTCAAAAGTTAACATTCATATATTTTTTTACATAAAATATCACACATACAAAGGTCTCTGTCAGTCCCTGATGCAAGAGCTTGCCACCTCTATACCGGGGGTGATTACAAGCTAGTGCGTCAGCAAGACTGGCTTTGTACTGCTGTGTGTGCCAGCGAATTCAAGGGCCACATTGTTAACCCACTAAACACATCCAGGTGTACGTACAAGGGTACCTAGTGAGTACCCCTTTTCCCAAAACCAATAGCTGAATCCAACAAGTAGGTGCAACAGGGAATGCTTGCACATTGTCTGTTACCATTGACACATTAGGAAAGCTGCAAGTTAATCCAACCCATTTGTGATTTTCACTTTGTACCCTATCAACTAGTATTAAATTTTACAATTCCAAATTACAAACAGGCATTGAGTGCAATCTGTCAAAAGCACATTCTCATCATCATACGCTGCTAAGCTTACATAAAAACTAGCATTCACTTTGACATCAACTCTGTTTGTTTAACTTGTTCCTTGGACAAATCATTTTCGCAAGCGCAAGGCACATTACCCTCATTCCACACACACATACAAACTAGACTTCAAACTCAATTTAGCAAAAGACGTGTCTTGTTTTTTTTTTCTTTTTTTTTTCCTTTCAGAAATTTCATAGTGATCAAGTGCAATTTGATTCGTCTCCACACAAAATTACTTTTCCTACTTGACTCTGCAAGGATATAACAATAGTATTGCAATCTGTTCACCCTCAACACACATACCACAAACAGTAGAGTCCATCCTTGTTCATTTCAGACAATGCCAATTCAAACAAGTAATTAATACAAAGTTTCTAGGCAATCTGACGCACATGCTCCTTATTATTCTGAGCCAGTAGCGCATTGGGGCATTACATAGAGTCAATCACACACAACTAGATTCCAAGCTAAATTCAGTAAAAAGGTGTCTTATATTTTGTTTTTCTTTCAAATATTTCATAGAGGTCAAGTGCAATAAGTTATTATAAAGTAAGAGTGAACATGCAACTATTTACTTTCACATGAACTGTTACATTTTACATTTACTATTCGCATAACCTTTCACACTTACACTAACCACTTTGTCAGATAAAATAATCTTGACATTTGTAGGACGAAGCTTGACTTTTTGTGTGAAAGTCTACACACGTCAATCATACACACATTCATTAAATCTCTCCAAGTACACTCTGACCCGATCATATTTCTCCCAATCACACATGTAATAAGGGAGCAGGTAGTCGTATCCACGCTAACAATATTCACTGTTCCCAGGACACTAGTGACAAACAATAGTACATTGCTACCTGCTTGACGCATGCACATGCCATTGCATGCTTAACATGCCATTGCAAGTTTTAATCAACTTACATAGCTACACACAAACCTTTGTACTAGTTGGCTTGACGCACACAAGCTAACACTACACTAGACACTTGTATCACTCTTTTATACCAACACTATACACACAGAGCTGAGCTTCAAGGAACAAGTGCATGGTTCTTGACGTCCAGGCATTGTCAGCTGCCAGCACACAATTCTCTCTTATCCCCTTCTGAAGCGAACAATCTCTCTGGACATACAGTGGCATATATGCCTCAGAGTTGAGGGAAAAGCTTGCGCTGCTGTGACAAGCGCACGCCAACCTTGTATTGCCAGAGCTAGCAAAAGACGATACAGGTCCACTTGGTGTTGTTGCGACTCCTGAAGCAGTCCTGTAACAAGGAAGATAATTATTGGTACCCATACCAATAACATTGCCCCAAACAAGAGCGACTAGGGCAACTGACCCAAAAGGTTAAAGGATAGTGAATTAATTTAAGTAAAGGGTACATACCTGCTATTCTTCAATGGACATTGCCTCTCCTTGATCACTGCCTCAATTTTGAAGTGACTAAGAGAGCATCTGCAAAAAGTGAAAAGAACTTTTCACAAAGCATCCAGCTCAAGCTTGAACCTTTCAATAAAACCAATATACTTATCTGATGGTAAGTTGAACAACATCATTGGGTAGAGGAAAATCCAAACTTTCTCCCAAGTACGCGCGCGACCCGTGAAATCGTTATTTTTATTAAAAAACGCGATTCGCCCCGAGTAAAATTTTCCAAACACTGCAGCGCGTTTGCAGGTTGGAAAAAAACTAAAAAATTAAGGCTGCGCGGCGCGCGCACACTACCCAATCCACAGTCCACAGTTCCACCGCGGAACACATAGTAGAGCGGCGACTCACTCCACACGCCCGAGCGCGCAGTACCAATTTCGGCCGCCGGAGGCACACACACACCCCACCGAGACCCCTAGGCCAGTCCACACCACAGCGCGCGCTGCGCACAGTGCCTGGCGCATGCGCAGAACATCAAACTGTGTTCACGCCCTACCCAAGCGGTTTTTAAGGTGCTGTACACATGGAATACTGCTATCGTGAGCAGAAACTTAGTATTTAACCTGTTTTAGCCATTTTTAATTAATTTTTGACCCCACTATTATACACTATCACATACTTACACTTATATCTTATAACAAAAGGTACCTTGCGAGCATAAATTTTTTATAACGTGAACCTTTAAAGCCAATCGTTAGTTTGTAATTCCGATAATTTTTAACATTTAACAATTTAATAATTTTGAATAATATTAACATATAGCATCATAATTACGTATAAAGATTTTTCCTTTTAACTTTACTGACAAATAATCTGTCATTAGTGAAATTTTTCTTTTAGGAATAATAAAGAAGTAGAACTAATCATGACCGGTATTAACCAATGTAACTGAGACATAGCAAGAACAAAGAATTGGATAGCGACTAGTAAATAATTACAATAATAAACCTTAGACATTTACATTTAATTATAAACAGACAAATATACAAAAGAAAAAGCGTGAAAATATTACTTATTACTGACATATTTTAATCATTTTGTTTATACTTTCTTTCCCTTTTTTCTTTTAATTTAGAGGCAAAGCTAATTATTATTCGCGAATAAATTGTTACAGCAGACCTGTAATAAGCTCTTTGACGGAAGAATCATACCTATAGGGCATAATTAGAATATACCAAGAAACGATTGGGCTAAAAAGATAAAATAAGGAAGTAGATGCACAAGAGTAGTATCAATTAAGAATTTTAATATTTCAATTTATTTAAACTAAGTTAACGAACAGATAGAATAGAAACTTTATCGTTAAGACATACCTAAATATTCTATTCTTGTGAAGTTTTTATCATTACTAGAATTTATTAGAAACTAAATTTCCTTTTTTTAATAAAAATAATTTCAAGCTATTTCGCGAAGCATTTCAGTACAATTCAGGTACCTCCCGATACCTGAAGCACTTAGGAACACGAATTGTCAGGTGCTTGCCAGACTCGAATCAAAGGAAACAAGCACAAAAGCTTATTTATTCTGATAGATTGAGGAATTTTGTTCTCGTTTTTAGTCTAGATCTTTGGAACCAATCACCCTTTTTCCCTTGCCTCAGGCGCAGAACAGTTGCGCTGGCAAAATCCTTTGTTCCGTGTCAAGCAGTATTTAAGGTGCAGCACAGTTGCACTAATACAAGGCACGACACATCCCAAGTACCCAAGGTGCAGCACAGGTGCACTGGTAACCTTCCTCTCTTTCCTGCATTCTGTTTTGGTGCTAAAGGTGCAGCACAGGTGCACTAGCACACAGCAATTCAGAGCATTCATTCCAATTTTCGAGGTTTCCAGTGATCTGGAGCAACCGTAAATTTTTTCCTTTTATTGTGCATTGTGGATGGCAAGAACCAGACGAGGCGGACGGAAGTACCAACTAAGGAAACTAGCCGCACAGCTAAAAGAAGCACCGAATCAGCACGCTCATTACTTTGAGAAGATTTCAAGATTAAGCCGTGGTAAAAGGACAGTCACCGATAAATCGAAATCTAACCCTATTGTTGCAAGGTCAAACAACAAAATTAGAATTACCAAGATTGAGTCAGTAAATTTCGATTTGAAAAATTTCAAAGAGATTCAGCTGAATAAACCAATCTCTCAACAAAATAACAACTCGGTATCCCCAACATCAGACCCAACTGAATATCGGGATTCGGTTAACAGTAGCGATAAAGTAGACCCGGGACTAAACCCTAATAATTTGAAATACAAATTAATTCCAGTAACCTTTTAATTACTTATTTAAGGATAAGATACTAATGTAATAATATAGCGTATGAACCCCTCTCTCTATATTGCAACCCGTAACCTATACCGTTGCTGACCTATCGTGAAAAGCACATGCAGTGCATGTTTGACGAGCCAAATCGTGCTCACGTATTATACGATAAACTTTATGTTTCGTATGAAAGTGGAAAGTCAAAAGATCAGCTAGAAACAAAATCACTGCCATTTTGGGTTGGTGGAAATTTACCCCAACAAATTCAAGCTACAAGAGCAAACCCGAATGAGATACCACACCACAAGAGTTGAAAGGTTAGGTATATCGTATCAGACGGAGAAAACAGAGGCCGAAGAAGAAGAACAGCTTCTTTCTCTAAATACCAACCCCCCCTCGCTTTTTGTTCTAGCCCTACGAGCTGTATACCAGCAGCACCTGATAGCCACCCTTAAATTGGCCAGAGCCATAAGAAACTACCCAGTGAAATTCCCCCGCGGGACAAGGGTGTACTTTTGTGTGCCATTAGGGCTCGTCTCGAGCAAAATTAATAGTATAAGGTACAAAAGAGGAAATCTGACATATTTGGAACTGCCAGGTGGACACATTTGCGCGCCCACTTTCCTGAACTGCCCTGTTTCCTGGCAGGATTATCTGTACGTAGCCGCAAGACTCTACAACTACGAGTTTGAGGAGTGCGTACTGACAAGCGGAGTCGGATACGGGCGCACCTATTTTACTTACGCAAGGAAGCGTGGGATTGCAGGCCTGAACGTACCGGGAAGGTACCCAGATACCCGGAGTTTTAACCATATAGTTAGTCTCCTGGAGTATCCCGGACTCCCGCAGTCAGTGTTCGGAAAGTGGAGGAACACTGACTACTTCCTGCAGGAATCCCCTCACAACGCTGCTTTCCGAAAAGCAGAATATACTTTTGCCCGTGTAAGACCAGTCCATTTTTGCGTATATATACACATTTGAATACATGAGAGTGTTTGACCGGAAACACTGTGAGTGGTTCCAGAGTCTGCCCAAAAATCCACCTTCTCTGAGAGCTTTGGCCGAAGGAGAGGTGTATAGGCAACACCTACTAGCAACAATTGAACTTGCCCAGGCCTTTCACAAAAGTAACTCAGAGACACTGGTATACTTTTGCCTGCCTCTGGGATTGACATCACATAAAGTCGGAAAAATCAATCACAGAGGACAGGATCTAAAGTTCCTGAAGTTGCCAGGCGGACACATTTGCGCGCCCACTTTTCATGAGTTGCCCTTGATTTATCAGGCAAATTTAAGTACCTTTGCATTCGCCGTGCGTGAGGCATTAAACGAGCAGAGAATATATCTCTTGTACAACGCAAATTGTCTTAAGTACGTCTTTTTCGCCCCAACCACCAGTCGAAAGATAAGGGGGTTCAACGAAACAACCCAATATCCTGGTGCGAAAACTTTTCTATACCGCCGAACCTTTGAATCTCAAAATACGAAACTACTACCTGCGAGACTTAGAGAAACTGATTATTTTATATCTGGTACCGAGAATCACCAAGCAGCCGAAAACATATTCAACCTAAATCCAGACACCCCAGAGTGGTGCAGAGAACGTTGTCCGAAGGGCTCCGAAAAGCTTCACTACCAGCACGATAAACGCTAAAACCTGGAGTGGGAATTAGCGGATTTTGCCACATACCTCGACAGGATGGCAGAAGAAGCAACTCAGGCTCTTTTGAGCTCCATTACGCTCAACAATGCAGTTGTGAGCATACCACCCTTTACCGGATACAACATTCCGGTGAAAAATATAATCCAGGACATAAGGAACGCGAAAACCTATGTGCCTGCTGAAAAAGAAGGACAGCTGGTGAAGTTAATCATCAGTAAATTTAGAGGAAAGGCGAGAGATGCGATAAGTTGTGAGACAGTCAACACTGCCGAGGACCTAATCAGGGTACTCAAGGAGCGATTTGCACCTGGACGTAATTATTCAATGGAAAAATACAATATGCACGAATGGAACAGAACGAGACAGTTGGAGACTTCTATGATCGTCTAAAGATACTGCTAAGCTCAGCCGAGACCGCTCTTAAGGAGGAAAAGGGCCGAGATTATGCACCCGCCATGATCACACCATTGAAAGATGGGGTAGTTGATGTCTTCATCAAAGGTTTGCCCGTGGAAATGAGTCGGTTTGTAGATGCTGCCAAGCCCGAAACGCTGGCTGCAGCATTTGCTGAAGCATCGAGACTAGAGGCTCGCATGGAAGCAAGAATTCTTCCTGACGTGAGACCAAAGTATCGACCACCAGGTCATCCGGAGCGCCAAGCAAGAAACAATTATCAGGACGGGAATGAAAACTATCAGCCCAGAAACAACTGGAGGAACAGAGATGACAATAATCAATATCAAGATCAGCAAAATGGCTATGACAATCAAGGGGGAGGACCACCTCAGGTGAACTACATTGAAAGAAACAATAGAAACCATCCTGGATATCGGCAGAATAATTCTCAAGGACAAGGGAATAACAGACAGAATTATCAAGAAAATGATAATTACAGAGGATGGAACAGAAACAGTAACTATGGAAACAATGGATCACAGGGCAATCAACGCCAATACAATGGAAACCAAAATTCAAACTATGGTTCGAATGGGAATCGATCAAATAATTATCAGCAGAACAATGATCGTCGGAATGATTACCAGCAAAATAATCAAGGTCAAAATTACAACAATGGATACCAGAATCGATCGAACCAAAATAATCAAGGCCAAAATTACAATGGCGGACGAAACAATGGATACGATAATAGAAATAATGGACACAATAATGGCCGAAATAATGGATATAATAATGGATATCAGAACCAACCGAACAGCCAAAATAATGCAAATTACCAGCAGAACAATGGTTACAACAATAATTACAATAATGGTTACAGTAATGGTAACCAGAATCGTCCAAATAATTACTATAATTCTGGAAATAGCCAGAACAACGGAAATTTTCAAGCATCAACTCAGCCTTTAAACGGATCAGCGGCTCGTCCCAACTATCAGGAGGCGAGCCCATGTCAGAATCAAGGCAACCAGAATCAGGCCCCGCAACAGGACAGAATGAACCAAGCACAAGGCCAACCACAAGTACTTCAAATAATGTCAGCTCCACAATATGGCCACGAATTGGTCAGTGCTCAGGAGATGGCTGGGAAACTCAGGATGACGAACCCACAATAGTAAGCTTATTAGCACCAGAAAGTAAGAGAGGATATCTGTATTGCAATGTCGACAATGGTGCGGATATCTCTCTCATCAAATTGGGAACATTGAAACCAGAAGTAATGATTGATACCACTGAAGCGAAACCTTTCTTTGGTATACATGACGAACCAGTCAGGTCATTGGGAACCGTGACCATACTACTTAAAAGCAAGCCTCACAAATTACACGTAGTAGAAGACGATTTTCCAATACT
Source organism: Aphelinus atriplicis (assembly GCA_020882685.1). Taxonomy (NCBI): domain Eukaryota; kingdom Metazoa; phylum Arthropoda; class Insecta; order Hymenoptera; family Aphelinidae; genus Aphelinus; species Aphelinus atriplicis. The sequence goes on along the minus strand of JAJGQD010000005.1, from coordinate 2,247,274 downwards.
GGGAGACATACTTTTGGGACGAAGCTACCTCAAAAGTGAAGAAGCAGTTATTTCTTACGTGAACAATTGCCTTATGATAAAAACAGACATGATGAATCCACTACCTTTTCTGGACCCCAAATTCGTGAAATCCATGGAAGGAAATCATGGTGATCCGGATCGAGCACCTAATGAACCTAGAGTAATACCCAAGAGAAGAAAAGCTTCTGGGAACATTAGCCCTGAAGAAATGGATGCTATGATTGAAGAACTAGGTCAAGATAGTCAAGGGTCACAGCAACCAGGAGTAGCAACTGTTAATAGCATTACTGTACCTGAACCTACACCTGAAAATGGAGAAGGATCTCAGCAAGATGTAAAAACAGCTGAACCAATACAAACAGAAGAATCTACAAAAGCAAATGAAACTGTTGAGGGTTCGGACTTAGCCGAAGCAATGGAAAACATTGGCACTGTGACATGGCCATTCAAAGCCAGAACCAAACAGGTAATACGGATTAATCTAATCAGAACCGACATGGTTGAAGGATACCTGCCGAGAATAGACGTTGGCAAGGACGAAATATATCTCGGAGAAGCGATTGTGAAGAATGAGCACAACAGCTGTAACATCATGGTGATAAACACCTTAGACGAGGACCAAGAAATCCATATAAGACCCCAAGAGCTTTTACAGTTCGAGTACGTCACTCCAGATTTTGAGACCGATACTGAAGTCTCGGTGGAGGAAGGCGTGGCTCCTCAGACTGAACAAGAAAGAATAGAACAGTTGAAAAGTCTAATAAAAATGGATGGACTTAATGAAGAAGAACAAGAAAACGCCGAAGCTACCCGGCCCAGCTAAGCAGAATGAATCTGAAGCTGAGAGTGCAACAGGAGAAGGTGAAAACCCAGGCACAAGTGAGATACCTGAACCATCTGAACCCAAACAACAGCTAGTTTCTGAACAGGCTGAAACATCGGATGATTTCAGGGGACAAATCAATTCCGCAAATTTGCAGGATAACTTTAGTGAATCTGAAGGACCACCGTTGATAGACCCTAGAAGGAGCGGATTAAGAGTACCAAACACTGACGAAGAGATAGAAAGAGAACAAGAGCATTCAGAGTCAGAAACTGACGAACCACAAGAGGTACCATGCTCACCAGTTGACACCACTGATAGTGAGGATTCTGATAATGTGTTTGGAGATGAACTCACTGACAATGATCTGTCTAGAGAAGAAATACAGAGAGCCATAGACAAGTTTGAAGAAAGTCTAAGAATACATCGTGAAAGAGGAGAAGTACCTGAAGATAACGAGAGTCTGGAGCAGAATACCTCTAGGAGACCATACATGTCTGAGAGCGAAATATTGGAATTAAGTAGGCAGAATGAAAACGTGGAGCAGCGTATTGACGAGTTGATACAGAGTTTCGAGACTATCAAGCGAGACATTGCTGAATGTATACTCCCAGAGCAAGCGGAAGAAACTTCATCAGCAGAACCCTCACCAGAACGACCCGAAACGAATAGAGCAATCTCGCTTACCCCAACGGTAAAACCCAGAGAACCTAGGTTTCGTAGCACACCCCTAGTTGGAACCGAAGAACCCAAAAGAAGAGTGAGATTCAATGAAATGGAGGAAATAGCTGAGCAAAGCGAGAACTCTTCAGTAAAATTAAACTTCTCACGAGAACCTGCGACCGACTTGCCATGCTTTATCTCACTGATACCACAAGTTGACCCAATAAATCAGTACCTAGACCCAGAAAAACAGAGAGAATTACTCTCTGCTAAAGAGATGTCTAGTGACGAAAATGACGGGAATGAATTACGATTACGGAACAACGTGATGTCATCTCGAGCTTGCCTCACGTACAAAAGAGACAACCTAGTTCATTTCATTTCGAGAGATTGCGAAATCATAGGAGAAACCATGAAGCTTCTACTAGGAATAGGTGCCATTTCTATCCCGACCTTGAAGGAAAAGAAACCTAAAATAGGTCAAGTATTAGTGACTCCCTATAAGAATCATAACGTCTTTTCAATAGTAGTGAAGGAGAAACATTTTGATCCACTTACCGTGAAAAACGTTCGCGACGGACTGAAGAATCTGAAAAACGTTCTGATTAGCAAGAACTTAAACAGCTTCCGAATCACTCGGAAAGGAGACATGACTGACAGTCTAGAACCTGGATTGCTAACCGAAATGGTCAGGGAAAGATTTGAAAATAGCAACATCAAAGTAACAATTTGTTATGGAAAAGTAAGCCTACCATCAGAACACGAGCGCAAGGAAATTATTGAAACCTTACACTGTAGTATGATGGGTGGACATAAAGGAGTAAATGGAACCTATAAGAAGGTTCGAGAAAGATTCTATTGGCCAGGAATGCGCAACGACATTCTGAATTTCATACGAAAATGTCCTAATTGCCAAGAAAGGAAAATCGACCGAATAAAGACCCGAGACCCCATGATACTAACCGATACCCCAATAGAAGCCTTTGATAAAGTCTCGATAGACACGGTCGGAAAACTGCGAATGACCCCAAGAGGAAATTGTCACCTACTCACTATTCAATGTAATTTAACCAAATACCTAATTGCGATACCCATACCCAATATAAAAGCAACTACCATAGCTGATGCTCTTGTGAGACATCTAATATGCCAATTTGGAGCCCCACGCGCAATACTGTCTGATAATGGCACTAGTTTCCTCTCAGATTTAGTAGAGACGATGCTCCGAATTTTTAAAGTACACCATCTTACCACATCACCCTACCACCCTCAAACAAATGGATCCCTTGAGCGTAGTCACGCACCCTTAATGGACTTTGTGAGAACCTATTCAGAGAAATATGATGATTGGGATTTACTAGCGTCATTCGCGACTTCTTCCTACAACACAACTGTACACAATTCCACGAATTTTACACCTTACGAATTAGTTTTCGGTAGAGTAGCTAGGTTACCAATTAAAGTACCCCGTGACGAAAAGCTAAGAACCTATAATGTTTATCTAAGGGACCTAATAGAGAGACTGAGCGAAATGAAATTAATAGCTGCGGAGAATCAAATTCGAAGTAAAGAAAAATCGAAAGAGAGGTACGACCTCAAGGCAAGAGAATTCAAAGGCAAAGTGGATGATTATGCACGCGTTTTAAAGGAACCACGTAATAGCAAATTTGACAGCTATTACAATAAGCCCCTAAAAATAGTAGAGGTATTGGGCAAGAACAATGTGGTCCTTGAATTGCCAAATGGCAAACGTATTAGAAAACACACAGACAAGCTAAAGCTTGCCTATAATGATTAATCATTTTGCATGTTTTTCAGGAAATTTGCACTTTCATCCCAAAATGTACCGTACCATTCCTCTATTATCAATGATCCTAATGACTATGACACTAACTGACACGACGAGACAATATGAGGTAAGCTATCTAAAGCATAATCCCGGACTATACTTTGAGAAGAAAGAGACCATGCGTCTCAGACGAGCAGAATGGCAGGTGGTAATTCACATAGAAATTGACCAGTTCATCAAGGAAAATTCTCTAACGGTCAGCAACCAAGATTACATGAAGAACTGCGAGAAACTAACCAAGGAACAATGCGAGCAAATAGCTCAAGCCAACCAATTTTCAGAGAGAAACCACACCTTAATACGCCAAAAGCACCTGAGGAACCACGAGTACCAAGAGACCTAAGAAGAATCTTTTGCACCTTACCATGGATCGTGCAAGAGGACCAGCGGGAAGAATTATTCTTTCAACATTTCGTCCAGTTTGGGGAAATGGAATACTTGAACACTCTCAGGGACAAAAATGGACAACTTTCCTATGGATACATTTACTATTTTGATGTCGAAGACGCAAAGAAAGCTATGGGACACAGCAATCCACTATATCGAACTCAACCGGCGGAACCAAGAAGATCATCAGGCCAATTGATGGGACCCCAGACGACCGCTAAAAGATATCCATGTGGAAGACAAGTCGATGCAAGCACCTATACACTACATGAAGTGACCTGTCGAAGGCAACTCCTGTGGAAGTGTGAAGAGGACTTGCTGAAACGCTTGACAGAAAATAAAAGGAAAAATAATTTAACGAACCAAGCGGAACCCACTGAAAAGCCCAACCAGAATACTACGTTGGAAAGATTCGGGTTCTACAAAGGAACGCCCACATACGAGGTCACGACAAGACCACTGAAGACAACACAGGCAGAGATTGAGGATGAGACCATGCAAGCCAAACAAAGGAAAATGAATGAAGAATCAACCGAAAAGAAATCAAATGAGAAACAATTTTGTGACGAGAAAACAACAGTAGAGAAGGCATATGAACAAATAGACCTTAATAATCCTGATTCAGACATGGATATTAGTGAGGATCGGGACGTGGAAGAAGAATTACTACTCAGGGAGACTTTAATCTAAAATCAAAAGGGACTTAAGACAGAACCAAAGTACCAATGTAAGAACAATTAACGCACGTGACACTTTCCTGCTTCCATCTTGATCTAGCACCCACTCTAGCACCAGAACAAACCCATTAGAATTAATGTAGTACAAACAGACAAACCTCCCGCACCAAATAATCATACAAAATTTATGTTTCAGTAGCACCGTATCCGTACCAGCACCAGTACCGACAGAGCGTCAGCAACGAGACAATAAGTACCAATTCACTATGGAGTCAGTATCAGCGGAAAGAACCGAAGAATGCACGACCATCGAAGTGACAGTCCCCTCCTCCATGGAGTACATGGACTTAATGAAGATACTGGGAAGCCATGGTTCAATTGAGGAGCCCAAGAAGACCATTGCAAATGCAAGAATTAAAAGGTACCTAATCACTTATAAGCACCGAGATCAGGCAGAGAGTGCGTTTAGGGCACTGAACCAGCGTCCAAGTAGACAGGCGAGCCCCAGACAAGACGAGACAACACCATTGGAAGTAGAGGAATTAACCGAAGGGAACCCACTGCCAGAACTGGACGCAATACCAATTGACCAAGAGCCTAACGCAATAATCTTGGCCATTGACCGTAAACTCCCTAAGGAAGAAATACAAAGAGATGTGGAGTACTATGGGAAAATAAGCGGCATGCAGGAAGTTCCGTCAAGGGACACCAGAATCTGGTGGAAACTCACGTTTGTTAACCCAAAGGACTCAAAACGAGCTCTAAAACTTTTAAATGGTGAGGAGACCGAAGACGAAGAACGAGGAAATAGCGAGATACCAGAAGACGTGCCACCACAAGGAAGCACGGTACCAGAGCAAGCGAGTGCCTTAACATCAAGCGGAGCGAAGAAACGCACTCAAACTAAGCCTTCCATCATAAGGATGGCTGAGGTGTCTGAACGTGATCCAACAAGAATCGAGTTCCTACATTCTTTAGAATGTAAGACAGGCGAGGCAATTCGTCTCATGGAATCGATAGGAAGGGTGGACAAGGTGTTTTTAGAATCAAGTTCAAGGAATGCCAGAGAAGTGCATGTGATCGCCAGAGAGGAGGGAAGAACATCCACTATGGTCGAGGTTCTTAACTCCACTGCAACCAAAGAAGAGCTCCAGTTTGCAATTGATCCGGTGGACATTGACAAGAGAAAACCTAATGGAATAGAGCTGTCACAAGGTATGGATAATGAGAACCACATGACACTGACGTTTGAAAATAGGCCACGCTTGGGAGAGCTCCTTACCGTTGCAGAGGAGTTTGGAGTGCCAAACGCAGGTGTTCCGGACAGCATCGTTGTCGCGGCCAAAATTCTATCTCGAGAGACAAAGCTCGACGCAAATCCCTCAAAATGACGGCAATGAAACGATTTATTTATCGAGTACATTGCAAGCGGGAACGAGTAGGCATGCAAGGGTCGGGCGCGCAATGAGTCGAGCAGCTGCGAACCATAAAGGCCCAGATGAGCAGCACGCGCAGGTAGCAATGGCTACACGGCGCGCTCGCTGTGGGGCATTGTTTCCGGGGGACCAGAGACTCAGCGCGCCAGATTCGTTTTACCACCGTCTCGCTCTACGTGCCAAACGGGCAGAAATAAGGCTCCGGGGCCCGAGCGCGTGCCTAATGCGCACTCCCGACAGTAGGCGTGACGAGTCATAAAACCTCAAGCGGCTAGCGCTTGTCCTTTCACGCGGCATCGGTATCTGTCTCGTGACATCACGCGTCTAGCTGTAAGCCTAAATTATGTTATAGTAGTAAATATATGTAGCATGTAAGGCGCGCGACGTAAAATTTGTGTGTTTGTCATACATATGTTGAAACTTTTCAATAAAACCGCGTAATCATTGTCGACCTTTCTAGAATAATTCAACGTAGATTTTAAGCAGGGTCAGTGGGATATCGGCGCGCGCGCACTCGTGTGTGTGTGTGCGTGTACGTATGCTTGTGTGTATGGATGTGTGATACGTATGCGTGTGTGTTTTCACGGAGGCTCGCGAAATTTGTACTGCGCGCCAGCCCGGAGAGCCAATGTAGCGAGCGATTGCCGGGGACTCATCGTCCTGGGCGCCGGGCTCTGAATATCCGTGCAGATCACGCGTACGGCGTGATCTCGACTCTCTAGCCACGTCTATCGCTCGGCTAGCCACAAACAAACCTCACTGGGAGGTTCGCGGCCTAGGAGCGGTCTCAAGGAGCGTAGCAATGGCTACCTCCAGGCCCTTTGCATGATCGCAAGGGGAGGTGTGCTCGGAAGGGCGGGCTGATGTCCGTGCCAGGGGCAGAAACACCGACCGGGGGCTTGCAGAGACGCTCTTGGCCGAGCGAGAGGGCAGAGGAGGGAGAAGAGACAGCGAGGGCTGCCTCCCTCCTCCCCGCAGTTTTGAAAGAGCGGAGGAACGGCGAAGGAGAGAGGGTAGGGGAGTTCGGTGCGCGGGCGGCGGGCCCAACGACGTCACTTGGCCAGCGGCTCCTCAGGCACTCGGGCACTCGAAAATCCCTTTGTTTTTTTTTTGAATTGAGTCGCGGATGAGTTTGAGAGTGAGTGTGCAAGTTCGAATATCCACTGAACCACCAATTTTTACTTAAAATAAACGTCAACATCACTAAAAACCCGTTCATTGCTTTCATTTACCATTACCCCGATCTCTCACCCGGAACAATTGGTGCATCGGCCGGGAAACTACGAACAATTGAGAATCGGGGCCACTGGTGATTGTGCAACTGTGGCAATAGTTCAAGTACTTGTGAGTGACGAGACTACTTGCTTTGTTTGCTAACGACATGGCGCCGGCGAAGAGGAAAACGCTGCCTACCGTCGAACAAGCAGCGCAGGGCGAAGTCGGCCAGAGGAAGAAAGGCCGTGAAACAACGACCAAGCGGCGACCGGCCAACGTCGGCAACCACGTCCAGACGCGCACGCGGAGCGCGCGGACGGACACAATCATCGAAGAAGAGCAGCTTGGCGACGGCGAGCTAGATGACGAGACAATGCCGCAAATCATCCGTGGGCTCGATGACGTTGCATCATCCAGCCAGCAAATCTACAGCCGCTCCATTGGTTCTTCCACACAGGTAAACGCGGAACCTCTGTTGATGGAGCAAGCGCAGGCTCATTCACTGCTGACAAACGAGCAAGCGCAGGCTCATTCGCCTTTATCCAATGTTTCTCCGAGAAGTGACATGCAGAGTTTTGCGGACGCGTTGCATGAAACGCTGCGCGCGGTGCGAGTCGCGGCCACCAGCGACGGTAGCGCAAGATCCACGGGAGAAACCTTTCATTTACCCGAATTCGCCGGTAACGCGTTGAAATGGCAACAATTTAAATGTTTTTACGAGGCGTCGTCGACTAAATTCACCGAATATCAAAATGTGACGCGGCTTTCAAAGGCTCTCAAGGGTGATGTTTTAGATGTCGTTGAGGATCTTTTTTCCGGGATATGCGATGCGGGCGCGATTATGGACGCACTGGAGTTACATTTCGGAAACAAAGAGATGGTGGCGCGGACCATCACGTGCGATCTCAAGGCGCTTCCCGCTGTCGGGTCCAGCGAGATGAATATTGTAAAATTTGCTAGTAAGTTGCATAACTCGGTCATCACGCTGAAGTCGCTGGGACTTGATGAGTATTTACGAAGCCCCGAACTTTTTGATTGCGTGTTGGAGAAAATTCCTCGGGAAATGGCATACGCGTACGCAAAGAGCCCAGAGACTTCAGCGTCATGCGAGACTCGCTTAGAAAAGCTGGCGAGATTCGTGTACGAAGACACAAAGAGCTTTGCGAGCTTAGGTTTAATCAACTGGGGATCGACCCCAACCTCGTCGTCGACAAACAGTTTTGTAAAGAAAGGACAAGCGAAACCTGCGAGGTCGGTCGGAGTTTACGCGGCGTTTGAATCGGCGGGTCGTGCTGCTTCATCAAATGAGTGCCCTCTTTGCCAAAAATCGGGGCATGACGTTCAGCAGTGCGAAACGTACAAGGGAGAAAACGTGCCCAAACGCTGGACGATCGCGCGGAGACTGCATTTATGTTTCGTATGCTTGCGCAAGGGACACGGGCGTGATGATTGTCGCGAGAAAGCCGCTTGCAGCGTCTGCAAGGCTCGTCATCACACTAGCTTGCATCGCGAGAAAAGCCACCGACAGGAGATGGTCAACACCGCGCGCGACTCGGAACAGCGAGTCGTAACCTCTGATCACGCTCAACCGCGGACGGATTGACTGCCAGAACGACGCGGCGTTCTCAAAATAGCTCGCGTCCGAGTCACAGGCCCACGAGGATGGGTAGATACATTCGCACTATTAGACGACGGCTCTACGGTGACTCTAATCGACAAAAAATTGACAAATAACGTGGGAGTGCGCGGTGCGCGCATGAGCGCGTCGATACAAGGAGTAGCGGGCGCCGAATATCGCGCTAAATGCGAAAGGGTGACCGTGGTGTGCCAGGTCCGGGGTACTAAAATCAATTTGGAACACGCGATCGCAGTCTCTCTAAACTTGCCTTCTCAAACTTTGACCGCGGAAACCGTCCTAGAAATAAAGAAAGCGGAAAATGTAGACATCGAGCCGTACTACAACGCGCGGCCAAGAATTCTGCTAGGGCAAGATAATTGGCGACTCTTGAAAACAATCGAGACACGAAAAATCTCGGATGTGGGGCTGGCAATCTCATTGTCCACTTTCGGATGGGTCGCACACGGTTACTTAGAGCAAGAACATGACTCACAAAACGAGTTTGTGTCCGCACAAACCGCGTTTTGTTTAAAGCAAGATTTGAAAGAGTGTTGCGACAACGGGAAATTGGACAATCTCATCCAGCATTTTTTCAGTTTGGAAAGCCTTGGTGTCACGGAAACGCGATCGAGAAAAACAACAGACGAGAGAGCTATTAAAATTCTTAAAGATACCACGCGAAAAATTGGAAAGCAATGGGAAACGGGCCTCCTGTGGAAAGAGTGCGACGCGCCGGATACAGATGGTAGAGAAACCGCGCTGAAACGACTCAAATCGGTTGAAAATAAATTAGATCGCGACCCCGCGTACGCCAATCTCTATTACAAAGAGATGCAGCGACTGATCGACGAGGGTTACGCGCGAAAGGTCGAGGAGCACGAATCAAGTCCCCGAGTGTGGTACCTACCACATTTCGGCGTGCAAAACAAGAACAAACCAGGGAAAGTTCGTCTCGTGTTCGACGCCGCGGCAAAAACGCGTGGAGTTAGCTTCAACGACCAAGTTGACACAGGTCCGGATCTGCTCAAATCGCTGATAGGCGTGCTCATGCGCTTTAGGCAATATAGATACGCGGTAAAGGGGGACATCAGCGACATGTACTTGCGCGTCAACGTCCGAGAAGAAGATCGTGGGGCTCAACGTTTCTTCTTTCGCGGAAGAGATCGGAAAGGAAAACCGACTACGTACGAAATGTACGTACTAATTTTTGGCGCAAAATCATCTCCGTGTAGCGCAATTTTTGTCAAAAACACGAACGCGGCTAGATTCACGAGATTTTCACCGAAAGCCGCGAAATCCATCGTCGAGAACATGTACGTGGACGATTATTTTATGAGCGCAATGGAAATAGAAGAGTTAGAAGATCTGGTGCGGGACGTGACGTTGATCAACTCCGAGGCAAATTTTTTCATGCACGGTTGGGCCTCAAACGATTCACGAGCCATTCAAAACGTAGCAGAGAAGACGAGATCGCAAGCCGGCGCCAAAACAGCCATGGGTGAGCGAGAGGAAAGAGTTTTGGGTTTACACTGGGAAACGGAGTCGGACAAATTAGGCTTCAACGTCGGATTGGACAAGATTCCCGAAAAAATCGCGAAAGATCACGTAAAGCCGACCAAACGCGAATTTTTCAGTATTGTAATGTCCGTGTACGATCCGCTTGGCATATTATCTCCGTACACTTTAAATTCGAAGTTATTGATGCAAGACATCTGGCGTAGTGGAATAGGATGGGACATGCCAATACGCGACGAAGAACACGTGAATTGGTTACGATGGCTCGGAAATCTAGAGAAAATGCGCGATTGTAAAGTGCCACGTTGCTACTTATCGACGGGAGCCAACTACGAGCAGACTCAACTCCACGTATTCTGCGACGCGAGTTTACAGGCTTGCGCCGCCGTAGCATATTTGAGAACGGAAGATCGCGACGGATCCGTGAACGTGTCTCTAGTCATCGCGAAGACGAAGGTCGCGCCCACCAAACCCATGACTGTCCCTCGCCTAGAACTCCAAGCCGCGCTCATGGGATCGAGAATTGCGAAGTCAGTAACGGACGAACTAGATATTCAGATACACGAGACTCACTACTGGTCGGACTCCACAACGGTTCTACACTGGATCCGCTCAGAACCGCGTACCAAACTGATGTTCGTAGCGAATAGATTAGGTGAGATCGGCGAACTAACCAAAATCAGCGAGTGGCATTACGTGCCGACGGCTCTCAACCCCGCGGACGACGCGACCCGGTGGAGCGACAGTGTTCTTCACGCCGAGCAACGTTGGTTCGTAGGGCCCGAGTTTTTGAAGCAGGAAAAAACATCGTGGCCAAAAGAAAAATCTTTGAGCCGAAGCGAGAAAGAGTCTATAGAGCGTTTAGAAGCGCGCAAAGATTTTGTGGGCGTGATCATCAATGGTCCGGGTTACGAGTCGCACGTTTCGGCATACGCGAGGTTACTGGGATGGGAAGGCTCGTTAATAATCGCGAAACGTGTCAGGAAATACGCTAGGCGTTGGATAATCAACGGGAGGCTTAAAACGGGAAAACCAGTGACTCAATTGCAAGAAGCGTGGGAAACCGGGGATGTAGTAGACGATCGTGATTCGTACGAAAAATATTGGCTTCGCGAAATACAGTCAACGTGTTTTCCAGAAGAAACGAGAGCTTTGAAAAAGGGAAGAGATTCGATCGAAAAGAAATTCGATCGGGAAGCAAACTCATAGGCCTATCGCCGTTCGTGGACAACGACGGATTACTACGAGTAAGAGGTCGCGTAGAAAAAGCCGGAGAGTTTGGTTTCGAAAATCATCCGATCATCCTCGACGCGAACCATTTCGTAACTAAACAGCTGATCGTAGAATATCACAAGCTCTATTTTCATGGAAGCAACGAGACGGTTGTGAATGAGATGAGACGAAAATTCTTCGTTATAGGGCTCCGAACGAGACTACGGTGGCTCGCGAAAACTTGCCTCATTTGCGTACTAAGGCGAGCGAAACCTCAAAACCCACCGATGGCCGCACTCCCGGAGGGCCGCGTCGCGTACAAAAGATCTACTTTCGCACATTGCGGTATAGATTATTTTGGTCCAATGCTCGTGAAACGCAATAGAGGACGAGAAAAACGGTGGGGCGTACTTTTTACCTGTCTCAGTACGAGAGCGATACATATTGAGTTAGCGAACAATCTGAGCGCGAGTTCAACGATTAAGGCCCTGACGAGATTTATGAGCAGAAGAGGCTCTCCGCTCGTAATCTACAGTGATAACGGGACCAATTTTAGGAAAGCTAGCACCGAATTACGGGAAAACATTGCACTTATCGACACAGAAGCGCAAAACGAGTTTGCCACGAAAAAGCGAATAAAGTGGAAATTCAATCCTCCCGACGCGGCTCATATGGGGGGAGTATGGGAACGCCTAGTTCGCTCGGTAAAAATCGCTTTAGAATATGCGCTCATGGAACAAGTGCCAAGTGAAGAGGTACTGATAACCTTGCTGACCGAAATCGAACATTCAGTGAACTCGCGACCTTTAACACACGTATCGATCGACCCGCGCGATGAAGAGGCCCTAACGCCAAATCATTTTTTAATCGGCTCATCGTCCGGCGGATTGAGACTTGAAAAATACGAGCGCGAAATCGTGAATCCGCGAATGGAATTTCAGACAGCTCAGTTCTTGGCAAATCGTTTCTGGGAGAAATGGCTCCGTGAGTATCTTCCTACTCTATTGACGCGGAAGAAATGGCACACCGCGACACCCCCGCTCAAAGTCAATGATATCGTGCTAATCATGGACGTGCAAACGCCACGTAACGAATGGAGACGAGGGAAAATCGTCGAAATTTTTCCCGGGACGGACGGCGTAGTTAGAATCGTTAAAGTACAAACAAAGAAGAAGCTATTTACGAGACCGGTCAGCAAACTAATAAAGCTGTTTAGAGACGAGGAAGCCCAAAAATGAATGATTTTTGGACTGGGGGGAGGTTTGTTCCGGACAGCATCGTTGTCGCGGCCAAAATTCTATCTCGAGAGACAAAGCTCGACGCAAATCCCTCAAAATGACGGCAATGAAACGATTTATTTGTCGAGTACATTGCAAGCGGGAACGAGTAGGCATGCAAGGGTCGGGCGCGCAATGAGTCGAGCAGCTGCGAACCATAAAGGCCCAGATGAGCAGCACGCGCAGGTAGCAATGGCTACACGGCGCGCTCGCTGTGGGGCATTGTTTCCGGGGGACCAGAGACTCAGCGCGCCAGATTCGTTTTACCACCGTCTCGCTCTACGTGCCAAACGGGCAGAAATAAGGCTCCGGGGCCCGAGCGCGTGCCTAATGCGCACTCCCGACAGTAGGCGCGACGAGTCATAAAACCTCAAGCGGCTAGCGCTTGTCCTTTCACGCGGCATCGGTATCTGTCTCGTGACATCACGCGTCTAGCTGTAAGCCTAAATTATGTTATAGTAGTAAATATATGTAGCATGTAAGGCGCGCGACGTAAAATTTGTGTGTTTGTCATACATATGTTGAAACTTTTCAATAAAACCGCGTAATCATTGTCGACCTTTCTAGAATAATTCAACGTAGATTTTAAGCAGGGTCAGTGGGATATCGGCGCGCGCGCACTCGTGTGTGTGTGTGCGTGTACGTATGCTTGTGTGTATGGATGTGTGATACGTATGCGTGTGTGTTTTCACGGAGGCTCGCGAAATTTGTACTGCGCGCCAGCCCGGAGAGCCAATGTAGCGAGCGATTGCCGGGGACTCATCGTCCTGGGCGCCGGGCTCTGAATATCCGTGCAGATCACGCGTACGGCGTGATCTCGACTCTCTAGCCACGTCTATCGCTCGGCTAGCCACAAACAAACCTCACTGGAAGGTTCGCGGCCTAGGAGCGGTCTCAAGGAGCGTAGCAATGGCTACCTCCAGGCCCTTTGCATGATCGCAAGGGGAGGTGTGCTCGGAAGGGCGGGCTGATGTCCGTGCCAGGGGCAGAAACACCGACCGGGGGCTTGCAGAGACGCTCTTGGCCGAGCGAGAGGGCAGAGGAGGGAGAAGAGACAGCGAGGGCTGCCTCCCTCCTCCCCGCAGTTTTGAAAGAGCGGAGGAACGGCGAAGGAGAGAGGGTAGGGGAGTTCGGTGCGCGGGCGGCGGGCCCAACGACGTCACTTGGCCAGCGGCTCCTCAGGCACTCGGGCACTCGAAAATCCCTTTGTTTTTTTTTTGAATTGAGTCGCGGATGAGTTTGAGAGTGAGTGTGCAAGTTCGAATATCCACTGAACCACCAATTTTTACTTAAAATAAACGTCAACATCACTAAAAACCCGTTCATTGCTTTCATTTACCATTACCCCGATCTCTCACCCGGAACAGCAGGGTTCATATTCAGAAAAAACGGCAACTGGGCTGCAAAAATAGTGTTCAGTGATCACGGGGTGGCAGAAAAGACCTATAAGAACCTAAATACACCAAGTCTAGCTAAAAGGACAAGTGAAAGAAGGACAGAAGTAGCAGAGGCAAACAACAGCGAACAAGACCTGCAAATAAGGGAATGGATAGAGGGCATGACATTAGGAATAAAGACCGCAAGCAAGGCAACAAAAGAAACCACAAGGAAATCAACAGATGGCTCTCAGTTGACAACAAGCCATGAGGACAATGAGGACACGGAAAGTCTGCTCGCTTTCTCGGTGTGTACATCAACGGACTCAGAAGAGACGGTGATTCCCTTTTTCGCCGATGACAATGATATCACGAGCAAGTTTTGTGCCAGAATACCACTGCACCTGCCACTGTCAAAGGCAACATTGGAATTCTGTAGCTATGGCCCCATAGACTATGTGGTTCCAATCAGCAGACCAGTAGGAAACAAGCCAGCGTACCTGATGTTTGTTTCATATGTAACCAGAGATAGCGCAGAATTGGCAAAGGAACATCTCACCCAGAAATACTTCATCAGGCCGGCCAAGCAAGACACAGTGAAGGACTGTATGCTGCATGAAGCGTGCGGTTGGGAGATAACCAGGAAGGAACTAGGGCGACATCTGCAAACATGCAGGATGCAACAGAGATTTTTGAAACATACCAAGTGCGGGAAGAAGGTACCAACCTGGCACTACCAAGAACATAGGCTGAACTGTAATGGAAGACCAAGATGAAGCATGCAGGAGAAATATTTTAAAAGAGGAAAACGCACAACTAAAGAACCGACATGTACCACAGAGACTAATAAACACATGTTTTTCTACCTTTTTTACAAAATAACCTTTCGCTCTTTATTTAATATACATTTTGTAATGTCAAAATACATGTATAGTACCCAATGATGAACACCAGTACCGATTAGGACCCCAGCGTTTTTTGTAACTAAGGTAAGACAATTAGGTATAAGAAGACCGAAAAGTAACAAGGAGCTGATCAATGATTACAAGATAAGGTAACTGATGTAAAGCACCCAATCAGGACCCCTCGGACCCCATAATGACACTCGCGGCAATTGCTTTAGGCTAAATAGGATAATTAGCTATAAGTAAAGGGGATCTAAACACTTGCACAGGGCATAACCTTAGAATCACCCCCTTTCTTCTCCTCTAGTAAAGCTCATTAAAGCACCATAACATCCATTGTTGCCATCGAGGACGACGGCCGCACAGTGGAGGAAGGTGTTACGTTACGCGTTTTTGAAAATCTTGAAGCAGCGCATAGCGTAAAGCTGCTGCGTAGTTAGCGGGCATGGCTTGCCTGTGTATCTTTCTGCCCGAGAGAGACAGAACTCTCAAGGCCAGAAAGATCTCAGGTAGCAGCCCCCAGACGCTGACTCGGCAGTCGCCGCGCCGAGCGGCGCGTGCAGCTGCATGTACCCTCCCGCGAAGCCGTTGCAAGCGTCGTGGGAGGGCATGGTCACTGGCAATTGGCTAATTGCCGGTGACGCGACAAAGAGGGACCGGGAAACAGTGAGAGCGAGTGAGAGAGCATCTCATCTCCTCCCCGCCCTGCCTAACGGGACTCACGCCCCGACGCGACCCCGACGCGACGCGACGCGACGCGCAAAATTCAGTGCGTCCCCGACTTGCCGAAAGAGCAGTCGTGTTTTATTTTATTATTCTTATTTGTCCAGCATTTTGAAGTTTTTGATCAGTGCCTGACCGACTAGCCGATAGTGCAGTCGAGTTTTTCTAATCATCTCTTTTGTCCAGCATTTGGAGTCTTTGCATTTTTCTGATCTTTTTCCATCACATTTGATTAAATTTTTTTTGGTGTACCTTGGTGCGAAGATTTTGTAAATCGGTCCCGAATTTCTTCATTTTCTTGCTAAATAAAATCAGTGTCTCTGATCCTGAACAATCTGCCTTGAGTCCAGCGTGTCGAGCCAGACACGAATCCAGAGCAGCATATCAGAATTGGTGCAAAGGACAACAAAGGGATTTAAGTCTGGCGAAGCCAGAGCACACAAGAAAAGTAAGCTTTTATGTAACATCAATTGAGATATTTGCCCTTCCCCTTTGCAAGTGTTCAGGTTCTCTTTGGAAAGATTCGTTTTGTTAAAAGAAAAAAAAATAATTCACCAGTTTTTAGGTGCTCTTTGAAAGTTTTGTTTTGTTCAAGAGACAATTAATAAAAGATTCTTAGAAAATTTTGGAAACATTTATTTGAGTGAAAGAATAATTAATAACAGTTTGGGAAAGATTCATTTAGTTAAAGAGAAATAATTCACAAGTGATTTTAGAGAGAGAGAGAGAGAGAGAGAGAGAGAGAGAGAGAGAGAGAGAGGAAATTGGTGCGTATAGCGGCGCGGGGTTCTGCTACCCGCGAGGTCTGCACACCTGCCGATGCCGAGCCACAGGGACACCTAGTGTCCCAACAGGAGTGCCCAGCACTTCAAAAATACGAGTACCTAAGGTACTCGTCTGTAGGACGGAACACCCCCCCCCCAGTCCCTAACACTGAACATGGTATGTCGTCCTAAATATTTAGGTATACTAACTTTGATTATCAGATACATTCATCAGGAACTCCAGGTCAAATTATCAATTCAAATCGATCAATCTGCTATCCCGATCGGTCTACCTATATAGACTTTCAGGTACATGTACCTGGATTTCCAGGTATATACACTGTCATTTCCTGGCTTACCCTGATTTTCAAATCAATTCACCTCAATATCCAGTTCAAACTTTCAAAGTAGTTAATCCATCATAGTCTCCGAAATAAAACAGATTTTATTCAAATTTGGTAACTCGTGCAAATTAGGGTCGCTAGACATAGATCAAATTATGAAATTCCTGAAATTATAATAGCTGTTCAAGTATTTAAACCAGAATTTTATAGGATTTGCATGAAATGACATTTAAATTATTGCTTGGTACCTAATACACTACTGAAAGTTCGTAGGTATATCTCAAGTGAGATCCCAGGTGAGATATCGGGTGAGTTCCCGATGAGATCTCAGATGAGATGTCAGTTTTCAAAGGTTATTTTTAAATTCATCAAATCGTACCTTAGAACAGGAGTGAAACCACTGAAGCAACTATTAGATGAGTAGATTTTAGAAATAATCTTCACATGGAAGTACCTGAATTTTGATATGTTTATGGGCAATTCTCTGTGGGATCGAACATGAAAAAATTTAATTTGGCTCAACATTTTTTTGTGAGTTCTAGGGCATCATGCCGAATTCCCAGATTTTTTTTAGATTTTTCCGAGCACTTTAACCCTGTTCAATAAACCCTGTCGTAAATAACGAGCCTGGATTCCAGGTGGATTTGGACTAGATTCCAGGTGGATTTGGGCTGGATTCCAGGTGGATTCAGCCTGGATTCCAGGTGGATTTGGGCTGGGTTCCAGGTGGATTTTGAGATTCAACCAAAGATGTCCTGGGGATAATATCCGGGTGGATTTTGGGAAAATCCAGGTGGACTTTGGAAGAATCCAGGTGGAATTTCGGGATCAACGAGCAAGGTCCTGGAAATAATCCTGATGGCTTTTGAGATAATCCAGGTGGATTCCGGCAGAATCCAGGTGGATTTTTGGAATGAACGAGTCAGACCCTGGAAATAATCCTGATGGATTTTGGGATGATCCAGGTGGATTTTGAGAAAATCCAGGTGGATTTTCGTGAAGCGTAGCCTAGTGCTCATTCCTAGAGAATCCAGCTCGATTGTCTAGAAATCCAGCTGGAATCATTCACAATCCTGCTGGATCCGCCATAGCTATCCAGCGCTCATTCTGGAAAAATTCAGCTGGATTGCAAAAAAATCCCACTGGATTAAGCGGGAAAGCCACTGGATCATTCTGGAAACTCTCTGGATTCAGTGATCTCTCTCCGCAGTGATCTATCTTTTGCTGCAATAAAATACACTGGGGTCTGTCCAAATTTCAGCTTGACTGTAAAAAAATCCTGCTGGATTACCCGGAAAAGCCTCTGGATTTTCTATGCCCTAAACTCCCTAGATTCCCAGCATCCAGTCAGGATCCAGTCGGAATCCAGCTGGAATCCAGTGCAAATCCATCTGGAAATCCAGTCGATTTTTTTCAACAGGGTAGTAATGCTTGATCTATATAAATATGATATTGATAACTCAGGATATGTATAAGTATGATAGAATGTGAGTTTTTATAGTGGATAATTGTAATAATACCACTGACTAGTGTTTGCAAAATTTGGAAGTGTTGGCGGTACAAGGCTCCCCTTGAATAGTCATTTTAGCCTATTTTTACCCCTATTTTAGTTGATATATTAATTTTTGGGAGCTTTCAGAGCCCAGGCCCATCTTGGCACTATATAGGCTGTATGTGGTATGAGATGGGACAACTTTTAGTACCCATGTGGTGTGGGGCTTGACGAGCGAACTCCCAGGGTTCAAAAATAGAGGCTCCAATTGGTAATGTGGAGTACTTAATGTGCTCCAATGACCTTGGAGATAATTTTTCTATAAAATTCAGGCAATTTTCAGATAAAAGTGTCTTATTCATTTTTTGCCTCAGAGGTCATTTTCAGGGTGTAAATTAACCCATTAAAGTCCAAAATGTTAAAATTTCTTGCACGTTTTCAAAGTGATTTTTTCCTATGTAATTGGCGTTAAAAAAATTCTTAAACCACATATTCTGATGTAAAATTTCATGCTCTTTCAGAATCCGTTGCCAGAATTATGATAAAACTCACAGGAAAAGAGATCGTCGCCTGGGGGGAAAAAGCAACGATCTCAGGAACGCGCTAAAGAAAGATCTATTTCGATTTATGCGAAATAAAAAGATCTATTTCGAATTGAGCGAAATAGAAAGATCTATCTCGATTCGAGCGGAATAAAAAGATCTATCTCGAATCGAGCGGAATAAAAATATCTATTCCGAATCGAGCAGTATAGAAAGATCGTTCTCAAATCGACTTTTAAAGAAAGATCTAACTCAGATTTTACTTTATAGAAAAATCTATCTCAGGTTTAATTTTATTTTGCGGCGTTTTTCGAGTTCGGGGTTGATGCGGTACGTGCGCACTTGAGTGCGATTGCTTGTGTGCGTGTGTGTGTGTATGTAAATATGTGTGTATGTGTGTGTGTGTGTAAGGACACATCTGAATGTAATATGCCAAGTTAACTATTTACGTTAAACAGTTTTTGCCTCGATGGTTACTCGTAAAAATTGGTATACATGTGTTTTTGAGGTCGCTGATAACAAATCGGCGTCAGATTTTGAAAATTCAAATTAGAGCCTCTAAGATCACTTGCCAAAAATTTGGAAAAAAATTAAATTTTGTTGAAAATTGGTATACATGGGTTTTTGAGGCCGGATTCGTGATCAGCGACCTCAAGAACCCATGTATACCAATTTTCAACAAAGTTCAATTTTTCCAAATGTTAAGTGATCTTAGAGGCTCTAATTTGAATTTTCAAAATTTGATGCTGGATTCGTGATCAGCGACCTCAAAAACCCACGTACACCAATTTTCCAAAAAATTTAATTTTTTTCCAAATTTTTGTCAGGTGATCTTAGAAGCTCTAATTTGAATTTTCAAAATCTGAGGCCGGATCCGTAATCAGCGACCTCAAAAACACATGTATACCAATTTTTACGAGAAGCCATCAAGGCAAAAACTGTTTAACGTAGATAGTTAACTTGGCATATTACATTCAGATGTGTCCTTACACACACACATACACACATATTTACATACACACACACACGCACACAAGCAATCGCACTCAAGTGCGCACGTACCGCATCAACCCCGAACTCGAAAAACGCCGCAAAATAAAATTAAACCTGAGATAGATCTTTCTATGAAGTCAAATCTGAGTTAGATCTTCCTTTAAAAGTCGATTTGAGAACGATCTTTCTATACTGCTCGATTCGGAATAGATCTTTTTATTCCGCTCGATTCGAAATAGATCTTTTTATTCCGCTCGAATCGAGATAGATCTTTTTATTTTGCTCAATTCGAAATAGATCTTTTTATTTCGCTTAAATCGAAATAGATCTTTCTTTAGCGCGTTTCTGAGATCGTTGCTTTTTCCCCCCAGGCGACGAGATATGCTCGATTGAAACATAAAAAACACCTAAATTTTTGAAAAAAAAAATGTTTAGGATTTTTTTTCGAAGTGTTACGGTGAAGATATCACCTTGCAACCGTGATCAAAGGAGATCATGGGAGTTGAAGTTTAAGGTGGCTTGGGCGCTCAGTGCCGAATCATATGCTTGGTTCCGAGTGGGCCCCAGATAACACCATGGTATATTGATATATATTGAGCATGAATTTTATCTTTATTAATTTCCATCGCATTGAAGAGCAATTAAACTAAAAAAACTATAGAATAATAATTATTATTCATGAAACTTGGAACTCTACCCTTGAAACTATACACATTGAGACGGCCCTGATCTGATGAAACTGACAACACTGTAAGCCATACAGTGCTCCGGTCGGTAATCGGTTTAATTCCCTTTTGAATGTTTATAGACTTATTTATAACATAAAAAAAAATTTGAACAACCTAAATTGATATGAATCTTATTCAAATGATATGCATCATTCATTCCATCACTTCATTTGGTTTTGAACACTGCATTCGAAATTGCCGCCGACGCGATGTTGCCACATTTGTTCCGGGCATGCGCAGGACTCACTATTTATTATGATAAACTTCGTTTCCATTCATTCCACGTACATTTTATCTCTTATTTGGCCCGCAACCCATGTTTTTTATGATAATGACGTATACCCTGTCAAAAAAGCTATAATTTCCTATTTTTTGATAATTTTCTGTCCATTTATGTTCAAATAAGAGTCATTTCTTGGCCAAGGCCCATAAGAGCGTGTGTAATAATAACGTTTTTCTGAACGAGTTTTTCTCGTTCAAATGGTCGGCAAGCTTATTATTTTGTAGATGTTATCAAAAGTTAAGCAAACGAACTATGTTATTCTGCAGTTATTCATGATTCTGTCCATTTAGAAAAATTCGCCCAAGCCACCTTAACAGGGAATTTTTTTGTTGACCTTGAACCATCGCTTCTTTACAAAATGGCGGAAAAACGAATTTTTTTTTTTCAATCTTCATGAACTTTTTTCTCAAAATCTATGGACTTTAGAAAAAAATTCATAAAAACAAAAATGCCTTAGAATCGCTCGAGGAACATTCTTTAATTTTTTCAGAATTTTTTGAGACAATTTTTGATTGTCCGGGAAACTTGGGAAATGGAATTTTCAAAAATGTCTCCAAAAATTCTGAAAAAATTTTAGGATGTTTCTCGAGTGATTCTAAGACATTTTTGTTCTTATGATTTTTTTTCTAAAGTCCATAGATTTCGAGAAAAAAATTGATAAAGTTGAAAAAATAAAAATTCGTTTCGGCCGCTATGTTCTAAAAACCTATTGGTAAAAAACGATTTCTGTGCAAATTTTAGGAACATTTTTTTACTCTCAGCGTTACCCAGAGACTACGGCGTGGACGTGGTAAAATTCTGTCTCCTTTGGGGTGCTTGTTTTCCGTGAGTCCCCTTGCCTCTCACGTCTCGGGGTGCTTGTTTTTCGTGAGTCCCCTTGCCTCTCACTTATTCATACTTTTAGCTGTGCTTTTTTAGCCAACATTTATTGCAAATATTTAAATTACATGTTTTGCAGAAAATTTTTGTTCTTATTGGACAGTTTCCATTCGAACAAATCCTCAATTTGTCACTATTAGATCGTTCATGTGCTTTACTTTTGCGACTACTTTTTTGTAAGTAGTATTTGGCAATCGAAATAGTGAACTCTTTTATTCCAACTTTTTTCTTTCCATCGTTAGCAGCATTGAAAATTACAAGAGAATTAGTAATAGACGCCTGTACAAGTCTCATAAAAACTACCCATGTCCATTTTTTTGATCGTATACTTGGGAGTATGTCATTGCAATGTTCGTCATGCAGGTCAACACCTCCCATGAATTTGTTATATAGGTGAAAAGCTTGCGAAAAAGGTATTTCAATTTTAGATTTAGCCTCTGCGCTGTATCTTTTTGAAATAGATAGAGGATTGACACCTGCTGCAGTTGAAGCTATTGAGACGGGCTTCGAATCCATGATAGTAATGAAATTTATGCCACTGTTTACGTCCTGCTTCACCACATATGTCCCTCTTGGAGCTTTCTTATCAAGCACATTTTTTTCTTTGACTCGATTATCTCTGATAGTACCAGTGCATTTCAAACGCAATTTCTTCAAATGTAATACCAAATCCATGTTCGTGAAGAAGTTGTCAAAGTACAGATGAAATTGAGAAATTTTGTTATAACTTATTGTTTGAAAAAATGGTTGTAATAAATATAATACTACTCGTGAACCTAAAGCACATTTAGATAACTTATCTCCAATTTGAGAATTCTTGCCGCAATAAAGATCCAAATTCAGTAGATAGCCGTCCGAAGTACACAAGCCCCAAAATTTCAAACCAAATCTTATCGGTTTTTTTCAAATAAATTGTTTCAAAACAGTTTTTGCATAGGATTTGGCCATCATCTCATCAACGGATAGAGCAGTTCTCCATATTCCGAATTTCATGATGTTATTTTGAAAAAGTTTCAGTAGAGAACGAACGCGCCATCCTCTATCATTAGGATCTTTGTCTTTGTTTTTTGAAAACTTCAATTTAGATTTTGTGATTTCAAATTGTTGGCGAGACATTGCAGAAGAAACTACTTCATTAGATAGTCAGAGCATTTGTGTCACTATTTTTCATTCTTATATCAATCTCATCTAAATTGATTGTATAAATTTTTCATAGTTGAAAACGAACCGCACGAGCGGTATGAGGTCTTAGACGATAATGTAATTAATAATTTTTAAATGAAGCGGAGCCCTGGTTCGATAAACAACTGAAAATTCTCAGGTGAGATCTCATGCCAATTTCTCAGGTGAGATTTTTTTTCTTAAATTTTTTTTTCTCTCAGAATATACAGGACTAACATTGATTGTTGGCAACATGTGAAAATTAGGGTCGAGATCTCAGGTGAGAACTCAGGTGAGAATTCAGGGATCATTATTTTCTTAATTTTTTTCTTAAAATTTTTAGGTTCATGTCAGGTGAGATCTCAGGTGAGAATTCAGGGATGATTTTTTTTCCTTAATTTTTTTCTAAAAATTTTTAGGTTCATGTCAGGGGAGATCTCAGGTGAGATCTCAGGTGAGTACTCAGGTGAGATCTCAGGTGAGATCTTAGGTGAAAATTCAGGGATCATTTTTTTTTTATTTTTTTTCTTTTTCTTCTCAGAATATACAGGACTAACATTAATTGTTGGCAACATGTGAAAATTAGGGTATAGAAAACATAGGAAAATTAGGATATAGAATTTTGATGAATTGACGAATTATATCTTCACTTGGTGTCTACACTACTCAAAATTCTTGGTTTCATGTCAGGTGAGATCTCAGGTGAGAACTCAGGTGAGTTTTCATAAATTATTTTTTTTCTTAAATGCATCAGACTGTACATTCCAATGTACAGGACTAACATTGAACATTGAAATTTGGTAACATGTACAACGGACCTTATCAAATTGCCCAGGCACTGTTTTGCCCGCCAATCAAAAACGGGTCACGTGCTTTTTGCCCGCCAATGAGCTGAGACGTATGTAGGGGTAAGATCGATAAGGTCGGTAAGGCAGTTTTAATTGAAATCATCATCGCGTTATGACCGAAGGAGAATATCAAAATGTCCTAAAGAGTTTTGAAAGCTCTCTGCAAAATATTGATTTAATTGAAGTTGCAGAACATGGATTTTTGGGTTATTTGGGTTATTTGGAAAAAATATGAAACTTCTTTATCGATCAAGTTCCAATAGCTGATTGACCTGGTATGCCCTCATTGGCGGGCAAAAAGCACGTGACCCGTTTTTGATTGGCGGGCAAAACAGTGCCTGGGCAATTTGATGGGGACTCAAATTGGGGTCGATATTGTATTTGGATAAATTGACGAATTGTATCATCACTTCGATCAATCATCACCTCTGCATGGATTTTCGGATGTATCAGTCAAACATTGTCAACTGCGTACACGTGAAATCTTACGTTAAATCACCAGGGTTTATAACATGCGTTTTACCTGGATTTCCCGCATTAACTCATCTGAATGTCTGGGTATTCAAGAAGTTTCTCATGTATTTCCTCCCCGTGGTGCAGCCAATGCACCAACCCCTGAATTTTAAAGAAATTCCTAGTTGATTCAACGAAGTTTTCAAAATTTGACCGGATTTAATGGTTGATTGAACAGATTTTCAGGTAAATTTGGCCGGATTTTCTGGTCGATCGAACAGATTTTCGGGACAATGTGGAATCATCAGGATTCATATTATGCATTTAACCTTAAATTCCACCTTGCGTTTCCGGTCAATTAATCTGAATGTCGGTCTGGATATTGAAGTCAATCCACGTGAAACTACGTCTCAATTCTCTCAAATCATTACCTGATAATTTAGAGTAATTCACTCTGACTTCAAAGTCCAGTCATATTGATTCATGAGTCAATCAACCTAGATTTCCAGGTTATTTCTCCTCAACTGCCAGGTCATTTTACCTGGATCACTACCCGTATTTTACTCCGAATGATGGGGTAAATTTACATGGACTTCCACACGAAAGTTTAGCTTTTCCATTTGAATTATCATATCAATGAACCAGGATTTTTAACTTGGTCGTACATGCATTGTCGACTGTGATTTCATCTCGTTTTCACTTCGATTTCCACGAGTACTTCTGATTGAATTCCTTGGCAATCTAGGTATCAATGTATCTCCATCTAGAATTATAGGTGTATCTACCTGGAATGTCAGTTATACCTACGCTGATTCTCAGGTATATTTATCTCGATGCCCAGGTCAAGTCATGCAAATTTAAAACTGGATATTTGAGTCAATTCAGATGGATTAACATCTGCACTTTAAGATTGATTGGGATGAATCCGTAAATTAATTCAGACTTTCAAATCGATCAACCTGATATCCTAATCGGTCAATTCATATACATTCTCAGGTACATTCACCTGGATTACTAGGACCATCCACTCTCGGTTTTTAAGCCAATTCACCTCGATTTCCAGGTTACAGTTTTTCTGGAACTTGGAGTCAAGATGGATTGCTCTAGATATTCAGGCAGATATTTGAGTGGATCGATTAGGAAAATTCATGTGAATATACCGGTTCGATCCCTGAGCGTCAGCTCGCCCGCCATTTATTGACGAGCGTTGCTTCGCCCAAGGAGAAGTCTCGGCGTGACCGATTATCGCGTTTCCGTCGCGACCGAATATTCCGCGCGCGTCCCGGAGGCCTTCCCGAGCCAGAACATCAGCCTAATAAGTGTTCATATTACCGTAAATCGATGTATTCTCTGCACTCAATACTGGGAAAAATACTAAGTCGACTATCGACACTGTAAGAAGCTAACGATGCAAGCGAAAATATACTGAACTGTTCTGTACAACGACTGCTGCAAGAATGGCGGAGGAATCGCCTCGCGGCGCCTTCCTCCCGGCCCTTTTCCCTCGAAAATTCGCGGAAGCCAATTAGCATAATCCGCGAACCGCCAAAATGCTCGCGGGACCAATGAGGAAAATTCCTGGAACCGCGCAATTATGTAAATTTCCCCATTGGTCGACCGCACTCGCACGCCCCCTATTACTATCGGCCGCGCGGGACCTTTCAAATAATCTCGGCTAATTACATATGTACAATACTCGAAAAGTCCCTCTATCAACGTTAAATCCATCTTAAAGCAAGATAAACGACGAATAAATTCGGGCTTGGTGGACTATCCCAAGATGATATTGCGAGAAAAAAATTCCACGCTCCCCGGGCTGGATTTGAACCAGCGTCCTCCTGATCTCCGGTCAGTTGCGATATCCACTACGCCACCGGGAAGACGGCAGCTCTCCACATCCCTGGAGCATGAATTCATTTTCCCGCAATATCACCTATATACACGATCAAATTCGATCGCTTGAATCTGTACGATCAAGGTCCGATCGTATTGTTACAGATTCCCTTTTTACCTGTTCCCTGGGTTGGGTTGGGTAAGGGGGGAGGGTGGGGGGAACAGGTAAAAAGGGAATCTGTAACAATACGATCGGACCTTGATCGTACAGATTCAAGCGATCGAATTTGATCGTGTATATAGGTGATATTGCGGGAAAATGAATTCATGCTCCAGGGATGTGGAGAGCTGCCGTCTTCCCGGTGGCGTAGTGGATATCGCAACTGACCGGAGATCAGGAGGACGCTGGTTCAAATCCAGCCCGGGGAGCGTGGAATTTTTTTCTCGCAATATCATCTTGGGATAGTCCACCAAGCCCGAATTTATTCGTCGTTTGAAACATGTGGACGTTAAAAAATAATTATTTGTTAAAGCAAGATATTTACAGTAACTAATAATAAACAAAGTATAATTAACGAGGCGCACTCAACTGCGCACGCCTACAGCCTCTGCGCATATACAAATTCAATTAAGTCCCTTTGAATCTCGCGCGGCCCCGCGCCTGCGCGCCTCAGTCCACGCGCCGCATATAGACGCTGCGCGCTCGCCTTTACCCTCTCCGCGCCTTGTTCCCCCACCGCCGCGCGCGCTAGTCCCTCCGAACCGCCTCTCTTCTGCTGCGACCGCATGGCCAGTAGTAAAGATGGCTGCTCGCTCGCTTTGCTCGCGCTCGTCGCGTAACCGGCGCCCGCGTGCGCCCGCGCATCCTCGACCTCGAAGCTCCTCGCCTGGAGCTTCGGGAAGTAACCGCGATTGCCCGCGAATGTGTTTCGGGGCCGGAGTCGGGGCGCTCGGGTCGCCCTCCGGCCCACAACATCATGGTGGCGCGCAGGCTGCCCCTCTCCAGAGCCATCCGGGGGAACATCGTCACCGGGACGACTCCCCAGGGCCCTGGAGTGGCTGCCTGCTGCTCGCCCTTCCGTGTGTAGTGCCTTCGCTGATTGTGTGTGTGTTTTCCAGGGCCGCTGCCAAGGACTGCTGCCAGCACCGCCAGCTCCAACTTCTCCGGGGACAGCCCAGCAGCAACCAGGGTCCAGCCGTCACCAAAGCACCTCAACAGAAGGAGGAGAGGGTTAGTGGTCAGCTCAGAGGCTGGAGCTGACCACCAAGGACCGGTAACCCCAGCAGCGAGTCATCAGGGAGTCTGGACGATGGGCGAGCCCCATCGTCCACAGGTAAACACTCCCCAATACAGACTTGGGAGTAATCCTATATTAATCCTTTATATTTATGTTGCAGGGCTGGGCGGGGGAGGACCTGCTAACCACAGAGTCCTTCTCCAGAGCGTCAAGAGCTCTGCCCACAACATTCTGGGGGGTAATTTAGTGAGTAGGCGGGTAGGTTGGCTAGAGGGGAGAACTCAGGCTCTCGTCAAAAGAGCCTGGGCTCTCCCCGTCACATCATACTCGACCAACTATTATAAATTCAGGAATTTCGTCATTAGATCCATATCTAGCATACCAATTATTTGTACTAATTACCGAATTCAAATGAAACCTGTTTTATTTCGGAAGCTATATTGGATTAACTACTGAGAGTTCGAATTAGATATTCAGGTGGAT
Source organism: Aphelinus atriplicis (assembly GCA_020882685.1). Taxonomy (NCBI): domain Eukaryota; kingdom Metazoa; phylum Arthropoda; class Insecta; order Hymenoptera; family Aphelinidae; genus Aphelinus; species Aphelinus atriplicis. The sequence continues at coordinate 2,219,536 of JAJGQD010000005.1, read as the reverse complement.
TGATTTGAAAATCAGGGTAAATCAGCCAGAAATCGAAAGTGGATGGACTTGAAAATCTATGTGGGTGGACCGATTGGTATAGAAAATTGATCGATTTGAGGATACAAATCGATTGACCTCAAAAATCACTTCGATTCATCTGGATTCATCTGGAAGTGTCGAAATAAATCATTTGACCTGGAAATAAATAATTTGATCTGAAACTCCAGGCGGTCAAATCCCGACCCATACAACCACGGCGAAGAGTTACGTGCATCTTATTTTTTTACTACCTTTTCAAATCCTTTATGACATCATTGCTTTATGGTTCCTGGGGAAATATCTGCTGGGGAAAACTGCCCGGGCTTCCCAATATATCAGCTCAAAATTACAGCTTTACTTTTTCACATTGGAGAGTTTTTCATGTGCACAGCGCAGATATCCGGAGCGCAGGTAATGCGTATGCGCTCGAAAAGGATATCTAGTTTGGGATTAGTGTTTACCACCCGCTCAAGTAAATGACCCACCACGGCCTACCAAGTACAAGCAGGTCATTTGTCTCAGGATACACACAATATCTTGACGGATGCAAGGATTATAGCTCAAACTTATAGCATGGCTATAAAGTAACGAGACGAATCGCATAGGCCACGTGCGGCCGTACGGCTCGTGCCCCTTCAGCCACGAGTGATATGTACTCCATAAGCACATCATTGAAGAACAAATAATTGTACCAGCTGTTTGAAAGAGAGTGATATTGTATAAATGAAAGCGCCTCAATCGAATTGTTTTTCTATAATAATTTTTTGTGGTGTACTTGCGCGGAAAATCGATTGGAAACATACCAAATCTTGGCATACGTACACAGTAAATTTAACCAATTCACACTACTTAAATGATGCATTTATATGATTTTGCAGATCTTTAATATGAATATATGATTGTAACTGCACAAGTATACAAACAAAAGGAGTGATAATATTATACAAAGATGTAAAATAAATTCGAAATTGTGAAATACGAATTTCACAATTCATCCGAATTTCCTCAATTAAATCCAGAAAATAACATATTTGGGAAGTGTCTCGAGCTTCTTTACATTTCGTATACTGCATAGTACCTTTTACAAAAATTATAAATAAAGAATAATGATTCGAACAACATATATTGTTCAAAGATGCGTAAAAAATACAAAATCCTGAGATGCGATGATTTCTGAATTCAACCGAATTTTTTTAATTAAATCCCAGAAAATAACATATTTGGGTAGTGTCTCAAGCTTCTTCACGTTTCGTATTCTGAAAAGTACCTTTTACCAAAATTTTAACACGAGAATAATGATTTGAACAATAAATATTGTTTAAAGATGTGTAAAAAATTCCGATTTCTGAAATGCAAATTCTAGAGAACGAGCAATAATCTCTCGCTCGCTGTCGCTCGCTCGAGTCATTCGAGTGAATTTTGATTGAAAAATCTACAAAACATTCTATAATCTTCAATATTCAATTCAGTTTTGATAAGTTATACTTTTGTTGATAGTTATCTATTGTAAATAGATATCAATTGACATCATGGTGCATATAAATTATAGCCCTCGATCTTCTCTTTCGATCCATCACACCACATGTTCTTCAAATCGTTATTTTCTGAGGTGTTTATCAGATAGAAAATTGGAAAAAATGGTTTTCGGCAACGCGGCAAGTTTTCTATGACGTATACTACGCCCCCGCGTCTATTATTCTGGATTTTTCACCTCAGATTATGAAAATGCTTATTTGACTCTATAAATCTGCAAGATCAGATTTTGAATAGATAACCCATTAATATTATTTTTTTAACGTTATCCTGGAATCAAACGTCGAATAATTATTTTTGTGGTTTATACGCCCCTACAGTATCAATTTTTCCAACATATAGCCAGTTCAAATTGTAGCTCTTGACCTCCTCTTTCGGCCCATTATACCGAATTTCCTTCAAATCATCATTTTCCAAGTTGTTTATCAATTCCAATTCTTCCGTATAACGAAAATTCGACTATGCATAATTTTCTATGACATAGATTACGCCCCCGCGTCTATTTTTCTGGATTTTTCACCTCAGATTATGAAAATGCTCATTTCACTCTATAAATATGCAAGATCAGATTTCGAATAGATAACCCATTTATATTATTTTTTTTACGTTATCCTGGAATCAAACGTCGAATAATTGTTTTTATGGTCAATACGCCCCCACAGTATAAATTTTTCCAACACATAGCCAGTTCAAATTGTAGCTCTTGACCTCCTCTTCCGACCCATGCAACGGGGTACTTCCCAGTTACTCGATCGCTTCAGCGAGCACCCCGAAGCTATCTCTCGCGCTCCGCCCCGCTGGCAGAGTCTCGGCCCGCACGCACGCCGATCACCCGACAAGGCCAAGGCCGGCCGCAAGCGCGTGCCGTGCTTGGAGCTGTTTGGTGCTCCAAGCAGTCCGTGGGGGATGATCCCACGGGCCGGAGTTGCTTGCGGTGACCTGACGGCGCGGACGACGACGCGGTACGGGCGGGTTTCGTTTCAGGGGAAAGGGGGAGATCGGCTTTCGCGCGCGCTTCCCTCGATGCGGCTCACGCCGATTGTTGGGGCCCGCGAGTTTCCTCGCGTTTAGTGGCCCTTGCTGCTTATTGGCTAGAGGGGAAGTCGCGTGGTTGCTCGGCTCTTGCACAGAGAACCCGGAGAGCAGATGGCTTTCCGGGCGCGCGGAGAGAAGGGGGATTCGGTCGAGGGTACGAGGTCGGGTCGCGGAAGAAAACGCGGACACCTCAATTAAATGAAAGCCTCTTTATTGAGGAATTAAAACACGGTTACAATCGCGCCGGCGAGCCGGTGCTCGTCGGCGACTAACGAGCGTGATCGCGCAGAGGGCCGCCCGATCTTCGAGATCGGGTATTCGCTCGCTTGCGGTATTTGCAATGGCACGCCACTTACAGGTGGTGACCGCTGTCGTTGTCACGGCCGCGACTGTTGTCGGGCTCGCGCACACGCCGCTCGGTTCGGGGAAGCCGGGCTGGCTTCGCCGCGGTGAGTGCCGCTCGCTGGGCTCGGCTGCGGTGTGGTTGGGGTAGTGCTGCACCTCCCGACGGCCTTCACCTGGTCGGAGGGGCCCGAGAACGTCTTCTCGGGCTAGTGCTGCAGGGCGGTGTCGCGCAGGCTCGTCGGCGCAGACACTCGCACGCACAGACACTCACGTGGTCGAGTCGGGGTGATGCGCGATCGCGGACCTAGCCGTGGTCAGTCAAGCGGGGCCGGCGACTTAATGACTCCTCGCGCGCTCTCCTTCCGGCTCGCGCTTGCGGCGCGTGCCGCCTGCCGGCCCTTTGCCCCTCCCCCCTCGGTGCTACGGCGGCTGCCGTGCTTCGCGCGAGGGTTGCCGCGGGCGCGGCGCTTTCTCTCCGCGCTTTTCGATCGCGCGCTAACGTGTGTCCGGCAACACTCGTTACACCCATTATACCGAATTTCTTCCAAATCATCATTTTCCAAGTTGTTTATCACTTCCAATTCTTTCGTATGACGAAAATTCGACTATACATAATTTTCTATGACATAGATAACGCCCCCGCGTCTATTTTTCTGGATTTTCACCTCAGATTATGAAAATGCTCATTTCACTCTATAAATATAAAAGATCAGATTTTGAATAGATAACCCATTTATATTATTTTTTTTTCGGTATCCTGGAATCAAACGTCGAATAATTGTTTTTACGGTCAATATGCCTCCACAGTATAAATTTTTCCAACACATAGCTAGTTCACATTGTAGCGTTTGACCTCCTCGTCCGACCCATTATACCGAATTTCTTTCAAATCATCATTTTCCATGTTGTTTATCACTTCCAATTATTTCGTATTCACGAGGCACATCTTGCCAAAAATGAGTTTTTTCCACATTTCACGCCCACGCATCGATTTTTCCAAAATTTCAATCATGGATGTGAAAGCCCATTCGATGTTCTTCCGATCGGACATACTCGAAATCTCGAAATCGCACCATATTAGGATTCCACGTATTTCTCTGATCGCATAAGAATCACAAAGTAAACCACCATTTTTCAAGTACGTACTTCACGCCCACGCATCCACATATTTCAGTTTTTCACGATGAAAAATGAAAATGCTCAATGAGCTCTGTCGATCTGTATCATCAGAATTTTCATCACGACGCTGATTCATGTACTTTTTTAATGATTCACGAGGCACATCTTGCCAAAAATGAGTTTTTTCCACATTTCACGCCCACGCATCGATTTTTCCAAAATTTCAATCATGGATGTGAAAGCCCATTCGATGTTCTTCCGATCGGACATACTCGAAATCCCACCATATTAGAATTCACGTATTTCTCTGATCGCATAAAAATCACAAAGTAAACCACCATTTTTCAAGTACGTACTTCACACCCACGCATCTATATTTTTGAATTTTTCACGATGAATAATTGAAGCGCTCAATGAGCTCTATCGATACCTCTAATCAGAATTTTTATCACGACGTTGTTTCATAGATATTTTTAACGGTTTATGCGGGAAAAGTTGACAAAAGTCAGTTTTTTCCATATTTCACGCCCACGCATCATTTTTTCCAAAATTCTCTCCATGGATATTCAAGCCCATCCGATGTTCTTTCGATCGAACATACCCGACATTTCACCAAATTATAATCTCACGTATTTATCTGAAAGCATAAAAATCGCAAAGTAAATCACCAATTTTCAATCACATACTTCACGCCTACGCATCAATATTTTTGAATTTTTCTCGATGAATAATTGAAGCGCTCAATGAGCTCTATCGATACCTCTAATCAGAATTTTCATCACGACGCTGTTTCATAGATTTTTTCAACGGTTTATGCGGCAAAAGTTGACAAAAGTCAGATTTTTCCATATTTCACGCCCACGCATCATTTTTTCCAAAATTCTCTCCATGGATATTCAAGCCCATCCAATGTTCTTTCGATCGAACATACCCGACATTTCACCAAATTATAATCTCACGTATTTATCTGAAAGCATAAAAATCGCAAAGTAAACCACCAATTTTCAATCACATACTTCACGCCTACGCATCAATATTTTTGAATTTTTCTCGATGAATAATTGAAGCGCTCAATGAGCTCTATCGATACCTCTAAACAGAATTTTCATCACGACGCTGTTTCATAGATTTTTTCAACAGTTTATGCGGCACAAGTTGACAAAAGTCAATTTTTTTCATATTTCACGCCCACGCATCATTTTTTCCAAAATTCTCACCATAGAATAGGAAAGATCTTCGATTGATCTATAAATCAGTGAAACTCAAATTTGCACCATACAACTATTTTACAGTTTTTTCCAATGGTTTGTCGGATACCAAAAAAAACGCAACTTGATTTTTACCATTTTTGACGCCCACGCATCGTTTTTTTCGTAAATTTCAATGTGGAACATGATACCGCAGGCAATTTCCCTTTGATCCGTTTCATTTGTTCCCATGGAAGTCAACTCCTTCATTGAAAAATCTTTCCATGAAATTTCCGAGAGGATTAACTTTATAGTATAGTATAGAGTATAGATATAGATTTATTAGCCCGGTGCTCATCTGTAAAAAAACTTGCTATTTCGGACTTTGTTAGCCTGCGGCTGGAAATTATTGGGTTCCCTCCAGAAAATGACTCTGAATCGAATAAGAATAGTGCGTCAAACTGAAAAGTATGGCTTCATATTTTTTTTTTGAAAATGTTGAAAAATCTACATTTTTTTTTATTTTGAGTTGGTATGAAAACTATTAATCCTAGAGTAAAGTGGAAGAGGGAAAAAAGTTTCCTTATGAAATTTCGCACGAGGATTAAGTATTCCGAAACATTAGTCTCGAATATTGTTGTTGTAAAATAGTTATAAACGAAAAAATGACCCCTAAAAACAAGCCATTTTTGTGATTTTTTTTTCAACTTTCCAAATCATAGCTACGATTATGACAATTTAGTTGAGAGAACCTTATACAGTAATGAAAATACAAAAAAAATTCATCACGATATCTCTGACAGTTTTCGCACAATCCTAAGCCAATTTCAAAATATTATTAAATTTTGCAATTGTAATTGAGTCTTTCATGAATGGCTCGAGACCTGCCAATTTTTTCACGTACTCTTATAGATACTACCTATCGATCCCCCACGGGAAAATATCGATTTCATCAATTTTAACCACTTTTATGATTTTTTGAAAATTTCTTCGAAAAAAATGCAACTGCAACGCGGTTTTTCTATCTATTGAAAATTCAAAAATTGCATATTATAGAAGAGGAACAGTCGCTCATTTCGAGTTCTTATTCACTCAGATCTGATTTGTGAATCCCGAGATATAGAGGTTTTTAGTCGAGGTAACTTTCCGGCAAAAGTATACACAGTAGAATAAAAATTGAAACGGTTTCTGGTAGCTTGGACATTGTTTCACTCAAGTATCAATTATTATGTACATGAGTAATGTTCTTCATACTTGAAAGTCAGGCGGAATGTTGGTGGAAATCATTGAAACGCAGCGCTCTCGGTGCAGAGTCAGTCGCGGGTAGTGGAGGGGGTAGGGAAAAAGACGCGACGAATAGTCGAACGCTCTGGATCAAAATGCAGCCGGATTATTCCCAGGACCTGGCTCGTTGTTCCCGAAAATCCACCTGGATTCTTCCGGAATACACCTGGATTTTCTCAAAATCCACCTGGATCATCCCAAAATCCATCAGGATTATTTCCAGGACCTGGCTCGTTGATCCCGAAAATCCACCTGAATTCTTCCGGAATCCACCTGGATTCTTCCGAAATCCACCTGGATTTTCTAAAAATCCACCCGGATCATTCCCAGGACCTGGCTCGTTGATCCCCAAAAATCCACCTGGATTCTGCCGGAATCCATCTGGATTTTCCCAAAATCCAGCCGGGTTATTTCCAGGACCTGACACGTTCCTTCCGAAAATCCACCTGGATTCTGTCGGAATCCACCTGGATTATCTCAAAAGCCATCAGGATTATTTCCAGGACCTTGATCGTTGATCCTGAAATTCCACCTGGATTCTGCCGGAATCCACCTGGATTGTCCCAAAATCCAGCCGGATTATTCCCAGGACCTGGCTCGTTGATCCCGAAAATCCACCTGGATTTTTCTGGAATCCACCTGGATTTTCTTAAAATCCACCTGGATCATCCCAAAATCCATCAGGATTATTTCCAGGACCTGGCTCGTTGATCCCGAAAATCCACCTGAATTCTTCCGGAATCCACCTGGATTCTTCCGAAATCCACCTGGATTTTCTAAAAATCCACCCGGATCATTCCCAGGACCTGGCTCGTTGATCCCCGAAAATCCACCTGGATTCTGCCGGAATCCATCTGGATTTTCCCAAAATCCAGCCGGGTTATTTCCAGGACCTGACTCGTTCCTTCCGAAAATCCACCTGGATTCTGTCGGAATCCACCTGGATTATCTCAAAAGCCATCAGGATTATTTCCAGGACCTTGATCGTTGATCCTGAAATTCCACCTGGATTCTGCCGGAATCCACCTGGATTGTCCCAAAATCCAGCCGGATTATTCCCAGGACCTGGCTCGTTGATCCCGAAAATCCACCTGGATTTTTCTGGAATCCACCTGGATTTTTCTGGAATCCACCTGGATTTTCTTAAAATACACCTGGTTCATCCCAAAATCCATCAGAATTATTTCCAGAACCTGACTCGTTCATTCCAAAAATCCACCTGGATTCTGCCGGAATCCACCTGGATTCTCTCAAAATCCACCCGAATATTATCCCCAGGACCTCTCTGGTTGAATCTCAAAATCCACCTGGAACCCAGCCCGAATCCACCTGGAATCTAGGCTGAATCTACCTGGAATCCAGGCTGAATCCACCTGGAATCCAGCTCAAATCCACCTGGAATCTAGCCCAAATCCACCTGGAATCCAGGCTCGTTATTTTCGACAGGGATAAAGTGCCGTAAAAATTATTGGTCTGTCTCACTCTAGCGACCGCTTCAGGCGTTTGTCGTCCGATGGCTCTGTTTTTTGCAGAGTGTTATGAACTGACCGACTTCTAACCAACTTCATAAGGCAGATTTCAGCGCGAACTTTGAATGCTCCGCCACTCTGCTCCCTTTTAGATTCGTTGTTGAATAAAGCGCTGAAGCGCAAGTTAATCGTGGACCGTGATAATAAATGTACACACACACAGCTACTCTATATGTTGGTTTTATTGTAATGTTGAGAGAATATATTATAATATCAATATTACAATATTCTGTACTTGCAAGTACTCTGATTTAAGCGTGCGCTCAGGGCAACTGTCGCAGCTCGTCTGCCCTTCTTCTTTCCTTAATTCAACTTGTTACCTCGGTCGACCCCTTCCTTGGTTCTGATCCTGCTTGCTGATTTGTCCGCTTATTCCCTTTGTACAGTCACGCACCAATGGCGACTTCACCGTCTTATCGCTTTCGAGTAAACCAAGACTTTGATAAGACAGTGACTTCACCATATGCGTCGCTATTGATCGAGTGAATCAATACATTGATAAACGTGACTTGACGCCTCCGAGTAACTTGATATACTGATTAGCGTGACCCATCGTCTCCGAGTAACTCGATATATTGATTAACGTGACCCGTCCTCTTCGAGTAAATTGATATCCTGATAACGTGGTCGCGAGTGACGATACACGCCGATAGCGCAACCACGAGTAACCGTATCCGCTGATTACGCTACCGCAAGTAATCGTATCCGCCGATAGCGCGGCTACAAGTGTCTTTATCTTGATTCATTGATCACGCGGCCATGCGCAGCCGCTGAAGGCGCCGCTTGCCTCATTGTGCGTTCCTTATCCATCGCCTATTTATTCATGATCCAGCAAGCTACTCTAATTTATTGCGTCCGGCGATGTTTGTTAATTCGCTCGTACGCGCCTTCGTTCAAATCCTCTCGCGATACGCGCGTTATGTTGGCGCGACTTTCGCGCCATGCTACAATAGCCGCCTAATCTGTTGAATAGATGGCACCGCCATATCCGTTCATTACACAGAGCCATCGCTGGAATTTCCTTCCTAAAAATCTGACCACTTTTAGTACCCGTAGTTTGGTTCCCTTCTCTCTTATCCGTGTTCGTGCCTTTAGTATTCAAACTCATGTTAGGGTGGGTTATGAACACGGATGTAGTATATAGGGATGGAGCGTAACGCTCGCGGGGTAGCCGCTGAGACGGGAGGGAGCCCCCACCACATTTCCTCGTGTTTGCGCCAAAAACGCAGACATTTACACCTCTGCGCGTGTCCGTGTGCCTTCGCGGCAAGAGCCACTAACACAGCGATACTGAAGTGGAGGAGCTACCTTAACAGTTTTTCTTTTTCGTTCATTGCACGTAGAATCAGTTTCTTTTCAAGGATTTAAAAAAGGCAGTACTTGTTTATTCTGTACAATTCTGATGTCTGCCTCATATCGAAATGTTAATCATAAATATCAGATACTCTGGATCAAAATTCTACACTAATTTATTAATGTATGCTTTTTATTTCGAATATGTTTATCTTTGTCGAATATGTCTATTTCTACAGTGAGATACTTTTCTTAATTTTATTTTCAAACAATTTTATTATTTTTAAATTTATTAGTCAACAGCGGAACGTGCGGAAAATTGCGTGGCAGTTACATTTTTTCATTAGGATTGGATCATTAGGGCAATCTTATATATAATGAAGATTGCCGTAATGACCCATCATCTATACATGTAAATATGTATATATATTTGGAATGAATGCAGGTCGTACCTGATCGATATGGGTCACTCGGACAAGCATGAGATTTATTTGAATGGGGAGAAATATTTCTGCATATCGGACCTTATCAAATTGCCCAGGCACTGTTTTGCCCGCCAATCAAAAACGGGTCACGTGCTTTTTGCCCGCCAATGAGCTGAGACGTATGTAGGGGTAAGATCGATAAGGTCGGTAAGGCAGTTTTAATTGAAATCATCATCGCGTTATGACCGAAGGAGAATATCAAAATGTCCTAAAGAGTTTTGAAAGCTCTCTGCAAAATATTGATTTAATTGAAGTTGCAGAACATGGATTTTTGGGTTATTTGGGTTATTTGGAAAAAATATGAAACTTCTTTATCGATCAAGTTCCAATAGCTGATTGACCTGGTATGCCCTCATTGGCGGGCAAAAAGCACGTGACCCGTTTTTGATTGGCGGGCAAAACAGTGCCTGGGCAATTTGATGGGGACTCATGCTATTGAGTCTCGCATTTGAGTCTCTGAAATTTATCATTAGTTTTCTTGGGACCAGAAATGGGCAGAATAATTCAATCCGCATTAGGGTTTTGAATCGTTTGATATCATGTCTTATTTTGAAAACAAAATTAGTTCATCGATAAATAATTTCATATAATCATATAATTTGAAAAAAAAATTCAAATGTGATGAATAATATTCGTTTTTCACAGAGTTACGCAAATAGTTCGTTGCTTGCTAGAGGTCAAATTGATGTTAATCTAATGTATGTACATAAATAGAAAAAATAATTGAAGAGAAACTTTAGGATTCTCTCGAACATGACAATAAAAATACTCTCGATACATAGACCCGCAGGCCCGCGCTCATTCGAAAATTTGTAAAGGCTTCTATTCACTTCAGTTCGAGGCGTTCGTGGCTACACAGACACGGCATCTGTTTAATGGTGTACAGCTACACCGACAAGAGAGAAAGTGTAAATGTCTGCGTTTTTGGCGCAAACCCCCTCCACTTTCAGAAGTGTGGGCAGCCACTCTCTCTCAACGGCGAGCATAGCATGCGCTCCGTCCCTATATACTAAGTCCGTGGTCATGAAGTAAGAGAGAAGGAGAGGAAACTGCGTGTACTGAAAATGGACCGACTTTACGGACAAAATTCGGTGTGTACGCCCGGAAGAAGACCGACTCCCTAAGTCTCACTCGCGCCCCCAAGTGGCGACGTCAGAAGCTGAATATCAAAATGTGCCTAATATCAGGCAAAGTAAGGAGGGCAGACCCCCCACCGCGGCGGCCGCGCCGCTGTCCCGCCGAGCGGTTTGGCGATTATTCCGCGCGTCCACAACACAACGAGCACGTGCCGAACACAATATTTTTGTTGAAATTATGATTAGGTGGGTGGGTGAGAGTTGTACAATAAGCACTTAGTACTCATTTTCAATACTTCAGGCACCGCACACAGCCGATAAATAAGTAAACCCCTTTCAGGGGTCACAACTTAAATATAACATCTGAGATTTATATTGTAAGAGTGCGCGGTGGTCTCGTGGCAAAGCTTTTGCTCCGCGACCCAAGGATCGGTGGTTCGCGCCCGACCTCACGAGTTCTTTTTTCTTTTTTATCCAGTTGTACCTGATAGAATCATCTGAGATCAGGGCACAAGGAGTAATTTATTCTGCAGGTAGAAATTGATACAATTTTAAATAAATAAATTTTCAAGGCATAGTAAACATGCCAAATTAATTACATATTTTTTGTTTATTAGATTGATTCTATCCAGAAGTTTCATAAATTGGTGAGCCAGAGATATATATATATATATATATATATATATATATATATATATATATATATTCAATTTTATGAAAATATTCATGTAATTGCATCTATCAGCAATTAAGGAGATTATTATTTTTACACGTGTATCATACATATTAACGTAGATTTTGTATTCAAATTTCATTAAATTGTATTTGAGTGATTTGGCATGTTAACTATGCCTTGAAAATTTATCTATTCAAAATCGTATCAATTCCTACCCGCAGAATAAATTACCCCATGTGCCCCATGGTCAAGTAACCTTAATGAAACTTTGAATATTATTTCTAAATATAAAAGTTCTACATTTTGGAGATACTTTTATAGATATTTTGGGGAGTCGTAACTTCATTAACCAAAATGTAGAACTTTTATATTTAGAAATAATGTTCAAAGTTTCTTTAAGGTTACTTGACCTCAGATCACATGGGGTAATTTATTCTGCAGGTAGGAATTGATACGATTTTAAATAAATAAATTTTCAAGGCATCAGATAAAGGCAAAATATCAGATGATTCTATCAGATACAACTGGATAAAAAAGAAAAAAAAACTCGTGAGGTCGGGCGCGAACCACCGATCCTTGGGTCGCAGAGCAAAAGCTTTGCCACGAGACCACCGCGCACTCTTACAATATAAATCTCAGATGTTATTTAAGTTGTGACCCCTGAAAGGGGTTTACTTATTTATCGGCTGTGTGCGGTGCCTGAAGTATTGAAAATGAGTACTAAGTGCTCATTGTACAACTCTCACCCACCCACCTAATCATAATTTCAACAAAAATATTGTGTTCGGCACGTGCTCGTTGTGTTGTGGACGCGCGGCATAATCGCCAAACCGCTCGGCGGGACAGCGGCGCGGCCGCCGCGGTGGGGGGTCTGCCCTCCGTACTTTGCCTGATATTAGTAATTAGGCACATTTTGATATTCAGCTTCTGACGTCGCCACTTGAGGGCGCGAGTGAGACTTAGGGAGTCGGTCTTCTTCCGGGCGTACACACCGAATTTTGTCCGTAAAGTCGGTCCACTTTTGACGTCCGGGACCCATTGGAGTTGCTTCTCCTTCTCTCTTACTTCATGGGGTGGGTGTACATCTTCTAATGAAGATAACGCCCGAAAAAAAATTATGTTAGTTTTTACTGTTGTTAATCTTTCACTGTCTATAATTCTACTTTAGATTGTTTTTTTAGAGGTATTAGAGCTTGCCAGCATATCATTCCATTTGTGATTTTTCGAAGCGATTTTCTGAAGCAAACTGTTTCTTCAATTTAGTTTTGAGATCAAACTTAACCAAACTTACATTTACATTTGCTTGACACTACTACTCCTACTGCTACTACTACTATAACTAATTTGAAACTTGGAATGCTCTAATTCTTTACACTATTATCTCCTTTTTATTTGGTTCATTCAAGCTGTATATTTGTGAATTATAATCATTATTATCTTTTTGATTCCTGTGGGCTCTAAATAAGGTATGATTATAAGTGTTTCAAATCAGACTATCCAGAGCACATTTAGACTCAAGAAATATTTTTCTGCATATAATACTTTGAAAATACTCGGCTCAATCCTGGAAGTACTCCTGATACACATGATTGATTAAAATGAATTCCAAGTAAAGAATGTATTCGAATACAAAGCTATTGACTCTATGTCTGGTCAGAATTATTAGAATTGATAATAGTCTATTCCATCATCTCATTGTTATTCCAGTAATAAAACTATTCATTAAAAACATCCAAAGTTTTTCTGGCTCATTGATCATGAATGAGCCATGAAAAGAACTTTAGATTACATTACTCGGAACATTTGCAGACTCCATTGAATCTTCAAAATATACAGTCCTATGTGTGTCAACCCTGTTCGAACTATTGATATTGAATCAATACTGATTATCATATTTAATCTACATTAATTCATCCTCACACCTAACATTGATACAATATTTAAAAATTAAGATTACGTTTTGAAATAGAAGAAAACATTTTGTTACATGAATCTGAATTTTTCTCAGTAGATATAGGAATAATAAGGTTTAAACTGTGGAATTGAGCTTTGATATAACATTTATAGTTGATATTTTCTTCTTGCATAATATCTTAATTTTTTGATATTGAATCAATGCTACATTTTAGGAGTGATTTTATGTAGAATCTACATTGATATGATACCAAAATTCATATTGATTTAATATTAACAGTTTGAACAGAAATGCCACACCTGGCTAAATCATTGAAAACTTGATCATTAATAATCTAATATATTCTCAGGGTAATCTGATTTGACGCTGCAATGATCTATTGTATCCCCTTAGAAAAACTTATCAGCTGAACTAAAAATGTTGCATGAAGTTGAATTATGTCAAATAATTCATGTGTGACGTAAGAGTAATCTATCTATCATCTATTGAGTTTCAATGTTTTATTGAGACATCAATTCCAGTCTTCTGTTATGGTTAATGGATTATTTTTATCTGATTTATAAAATTTATAAATTATTGAAGAATTATTGATGAACCAATTTGAAAGTACTGGACAGCTTCATGATATTAATCCTTCTTCACTGTAATATAATTCAAATGTATCTGTTACTCTAAACATTTTCAAATTTTTCATATTTTCCATCATTTAATTATTTGTATGATAGGGGAGAACAGGGCATTATGGGCACCAGAACTTTGAGAGCCATTTAAAAAATATATATTCACTAATATTGGGTGTAGAAGAGTCTGAATTTAAGTTAAAGACTTTGACTATACCGATTACTTAGAATGGAAAAATTGCATAAATAAATATTATAGTCAAAACAAATGGTTATGTAAAAGTTTGCAAGTGCCCGCTTTTGCCCCATACATGGGGCACAAGAGGGTATACAGAGGGGCTCGCAGAGCATGGTAATTGAGTTGCTTTGAAACTTGTAGAAAAATTGATGCATATAAATGCTATAAAATTATATAAACGATTAAATAATGGATAACAGATAAATAAATAAAAGTTAATACACTTTTTTTATTAATCAAGTAACAATTTCAAACAATACAAATATTTAATTTATAATCTTATCTCGATATTCAAAGTTTAGTCTAATTGATCACATTCTGTTTCTTTGATTCTTACGATTATCTTATAAACTGTTGAATGAAACTGGATAATTGTTATCTTTGACTACTTGAAATTTGCTTCCATCATTTGATTGCAATATAATAATTTCCTGCAGTGGAATATTCTGGGATGCTGTCAAAACTTCGTTTTTCAGAACTTCAGGAGTATCATCTGGATCAGACTTTTGTTTTCTTGAGGGTTTTGGCATAGGAGCTTGGTTGATTAGAATGTCCAATTTAATTTTTGGTTTAGCTCTAGCAGCTCTTCTTGCTGCAGGCTCTTTTGGCTCTTTTTTCATAGTTTTAAGCTTTTGCTCAACTAATTTTTATTTTTGATTCTTATCATTTATAAAAGCAGCTTGACCTCTGGCTCTAAATTTATTCTGTGTGAGATCACAAATTAATTTTTCCATTGCTCTATCAGTCATCAATGGAGCACTCAGAAAAAAGTGAGACTATGAAAGCCTCACTTGGCGAGGAGTACAAAGCCTCACCGGGTGAGACTCTAAAAGCCTCACGGTGGGGCTCTCTCAGCCCCACCGTTTCAGCAAGTGTAGAGAATCATTTCATAAAGTAAACAAACCTTCATTTAAAGTGGGTTATCTACGAAGAACTGCCTAATCAGAATCTTTGAAAATCTCTTTGTTCAAAGGACAAATTTCTATCTTCTTGAACTCATTAACAGTAGTTTCAATCTTTGCTGCTCGCTGACATGTTTGTCCGAATAGTTGAAAGATATTCTTTAATGCAACTTTATGACCAAGCCTTTGCCACTCCATCACTTTTTCTGAGTAGTAATGACTTAACGGTTTCATAAAGGCTACGTCCAATGGCTGCATCCGATTCGTCCTGAGGGGTGGAAGGCACAAAATGATTACTCCATGTTAATTAGCAAGCTCTGAAGCTTCTCTATGTTTCACATGGCTGGAATGCCCGTCAAGTAAGATTCTCAATCCATCCACTTTTGTGGAACTCTGCTCAAGCGCTAGAAAGAGCTTCAGCCAAATATTCTTCATTTCGATTGACTCGAGGAAATTTGAGCATGGGGGGCATGAATTTACCAGAAGCTGACATACATAATTCTGCAGTGACTGTTTCACCCTTTTCTGCAACAGTCAAACTACCGGCGTGCTTGATTCCTTTTTAGCAACTATCTTTGAAGTGGACTTGAGATTCACTAGGATGCCAGTTTCATCGACATAGTAATTATTTTCAGACTTGAATTTATGTACTGTTGAGCATTGCTACAGAAAAAAGTATTTTACTGCTTCCTTATTGAAACCATTGGCTCTCACAGTTGATGTGTATTCTGCCCCTCTATGGGATAGTTCATGTCTTTGCATAAATTTTTGCATCCAATCTTTTCCAGCTAATCTCTTTTCTTTATTTAAGTTACGAGAAATGTTCAATCTCTCAGCATCGTTAAAGGTTCGACACCTAACTTCCATTGAACTTGGTCCCATAAGTTTATCTTGCATGTCAGTTTATCTTGCAGTCATATTTACACAGACCTTTTTCCTGTTCATCTATAAATACACGTTGAAATCCTGACACTGAAAAATTGAAAAATCTCAGTACTTGTAGATTTTATTTTTTATATCTTTTAAATATTTTTTTATATATTTTTATATTACATTTTATATATTTTATATATCCCGTTACAGTTTGATGATAGACAAACCTCACCTCTTCGAACTGGTACTTAAGTTGTTTTGTTGATATTCTTTAGTGATGCTTTAAATTTTTTTGTTAAGTATTTCTTGGGACTCCCAATTCCGATGCAACACTTGTCATGGATATTCCATTCAAAGCACTTTTAACGACGAGGTGAATTTGTCCGTCGGTCCATGTATTTGTTTTTGTTTTTTCTTATGTATTCCCTTACCATAGATACAGCTAAAAACTACGTGGCTAAACTAGCCAACTAGCTCGTATTTGAACTCACTCGGAGGTTATGACAGCTGATCGACGATCGGCGCTTAACCCTCCGAACGTGTGTGCTCTTCGTACCCCGTCAGGGGTGCCCAACCGTGCCCTTCAGCATCTTTAGTATCGTTTTTAATTTTTATAATAACTTGAATGTTTACAAGAAATAAAAAAATACTGGCCAAAAATTAAGTATAAGCTTTTCTAAGGTACCACTCTTAAGACGTGAAAACCATATTTTACTATTTAATTTCGTGTAGATAAATATGCTAATGATCGGTTTTTTTCCCAAAATTTTACCCGCAAATAATAAAACATTATTTCACAATTTTTTCTAATTTTTGCCTACGAAAACTCATTTTACTCTCCTTTAATAGATAGTATAAATTTTGGCCGACAATAATCATTTTAAAATTGAAAAAATCAGATGCCCAAATTATCTGCCATACCCGGCATGTCCCGCTCTCCCCTACTTGTTCTACCTATATTTGCTCATATGAGTTCCATCTTTATTATTACTTTTATAATGTATTCTATATTGAATATCAACCTCATTACTATCCCAGATGGATGTCTCTTTTTCCTGTTCAGTAGAATTTTTGAGTACCGAGGTTTATATATATTAGTAGGAAATGTTCTCACAGATATTGTCTCCATTACTTATGTGAAAATGGTACGAACTAGAAAATCAGTGAGATTGATGTTTGAGCATTATGAATTAAGATTTACAAAATTATGAGTAAAATACATGCCGTCAAGTTGTGATGATTTGGTTAATGGTTATAACTAATGAAATTCATATATCAAAATAGTCAATCAAATTTTGTAGAGTATTTCTGTACTATAGAAAAGAAATGCTTGAGTATAGGATATGTTCTGAGTATTTGGATCAATAAAAATGTTGCTCTTTCAAAGAGTTGAACAAGACTCTTCAGTATTTTCTGAAATGCTCATTATTCACAATTTTTTTTTTAATTATTATTAAGCAGCTTTAATCTCTTGCGAGATTATTCTGCACATTCACAAATTTTATGCTTATAATATTACAGAAGGGTTGATGTTTTTGAATTATGTGCTGGATGGTCCAATCTGAAGATTCTCTAATATTTCAATTATAATCCAAGAGTAAAAGATTCTTAGTGATTTTCATAGTACTTTCCAAATGGATTGGATAATAGTATCTTATGCAACTAGTGCGTTAAATGCGATTTTACGCACCAGTGTGACAAGCTGGCACGAGTCGTCGGCGAAGCCGGCGAACGAGGGCTAGATGGTCACACGAGTGCGTGGAATCGTATTTCACGAGTTGCATACAATATTTTATGGCATAGTGATCAACCGCGAATTTTACGCATCGATTAGAGTGCGTAAAATCCGATTTTACGCACTAGCGCTATAACAATTAGGCAAAACACTGGTGCGTAAAATCGCATTTAAGGCACGAAAATCGATGCGTAAAATGAGCGTTTATGATCACGTATACCATAAAAGTCAGTTGAAGAATTGTAGGATGAAGTCCAATATCTTCTTTTTCTTCCAAAGGTTATCACCATCTGGGTATATGTGCCTACGTCCAATATTCAAACCGTAAGTAACTTGGAGTTGCTTCTTTTATGAGTTCCAATTTTTTTTAGGATGTATGGAAATATTGCTGGTAGGCGTCGCCAATGTTGATAAATAAACTTAAGGAGCAGATTATAACTAAATATCGTCACCGGGGGGGGGGAGGGAACAAAAGACCCATTTTAAAAGTTTGCCAAAGACAGATTAATTTCAAAATTAGTTACCATGGCCAATAGCGATAAAGAAGAAGAAGAAGAAGATTGCAAGTACGAATATATTGAAGTAATCCGCCGAAAGCTATCTCTTCACGTCAAACTTTTTTTGTGTTGATGGTTTTTTATGAAAAATTGTTGAAAAATTGTATACATGGGTTTGTCGGGTCGCTGTTCACGCATTCGGTCTCACATTTTGAAAATTCGATATAGTGCTTTCAAAATGTCGAGTAGAAAATTTGATAAGATACTGGTCTTTATTGAAATTTTGCATACATGAGGTTTTAAGGTCGCTAATCCCGAATCTGGACTTGATTGAACTTATTACTTGGCATTTGATGCTAGATTTCAGTACTTTGTCATAAAATCATTGACAAAATAAACTGAAATGTATTATGTGAGTCTATTCATTGAAGTAATACAATCTATATTTCCAAGAAGTATATGCTATTCAAGAAATCGAAGCTTTTTAAATACATTTTATTTCATATGAGCTACAATCTCTCGGTCATCCCGCTAGCTCGAGTCTTGCATTGGGTTATTCTTTTAGAGCGGTAGATCTATTCTTGAGGTAGTTCCGTTTGGTGTCGTAATGTTATGTCGGGCTTTTCGAAATGTTAAGTTAAGAGTGATTGGGCCAGTGCCCCGCCTACAGCGTCAGGATACGCCAAAAAGTCCGACTATTTTCCGAAGTTATATTTGTGACGTAAATTGTATGTACCAACCTTGTGATGTTCGGGAGGAAGACTAACGTAGAAACGCCTTGAGTTCACCTGATTTAAATTTTATTGATTCAAAAAAGTACACAAGAATTGCTCTTGAAATACTATTACAAATCAGGTACGCACTTCAGAATTTAATTTTGGTGAATGCCTTAGAATGCGAGATGAGGCAACTGATCCTCTTAATTGACACACTTAGCACGGGGCTCATCTGTTTTAGGTATGTTATTTCATACCCCCTCTCTGGAAATTTTTTTATTCTCTTCGGAAAATGATTTAGAATGATATGAAAGATACGTGGACAAATGAAAAGTATGGCTTCATATTTTTATTTTCGAAAAAGTGCATTTTTGTATTTTGATTTTGAGATAGTAAATTAAAAAAAAAAATAGTCGCAGTTGCATTTTTTTCGAAAAAATTTTTTAAAAAAAAATTTCAAAAAATCATAAAAGTTGTTAAAATTGATCAATCGAAATTTTTCGGCGGGGGATCGATAGTTAGTATCTATAAGAGTACGTAAAAAAATTGGCAGGTTTCTGAGAGGCTAATAAAATACTCATTTACAGTTTTCAACGTTTTGAAAATAGCTAACTTTAAGAATTTTTTTTGGAAAAACTATCAAACATATCGAGATGAAATTTTTTTTGTATTTTTATTACTATATAAGAAACTCTGAATAAAATTGTCATCATCGTAGGTATGATTTGAAAACTTGAAAAAAATCACAAAAAATGGATTTTTTTTGGGTCACTTTTCCCTTTCCACCTATTTTGCAATAACAATATTTAAAATTAATGGTTCGGAATACTTAATCCTTAAGGAGTAGTAGGTAGTACTGTCAAGTACGGCGAAATCAACACAATTTTTTAGAGTTTGAATTGAAAATCGCGCTCCTACCACGGGTGTAGCGGTGGCGCTCTGTATCATGCTTGCTCGTCTTCATATTTTTAGAGTACTTTCTTGTTTGAGCGTTGTAGTAAAAGTGTGAAGATGATTACGGGATTAGTTGATTATTGGGTATAATTTGGGAGGGTGGTAATCATCTTCGAACGAGACGCGTCATATAATTGCGATCGAGCTTCGCCCGCCTTCGGCGGGCTCGCTTGATCGTTCAATTATATTATGCGTCTCGTTCTCGATGATTGATCAAATGTAGAACTTCAGAGTTTCTATTAACTCGGTTTATTTTACATACAAAAGGTCCATTTGGTTCCGCAATCGTGAAAAAGTATAACTAGCTTTTACTGAGAACAGCATTAGCAAATTTGTCAAGAGGTTCTTGTACAGGTCTATTATAATAATGCGCAAAGGTCATAGATTTGTCTGACCATCCCGCTGTTCGTCTAATAGTGCTAACATCAATACCTTTTCTATATGCTGCAGAAACTGAAGCATGTTTTGCACTATAACCACTAAATTGGGCTACGTCTATGTCAGCTTTTTTGAGCAAGGACTTTATCCAGTGGCTAATAGTTTGAGGGCTCACGGGGCCATGTGGTTTCATTGTAGATATAAACAATTTGTTGGAAGTTCTAAATTCTTCCGTCACTTTTTGATAAAGAATAACGGCAGAAGCTACGCAAAGGTTTTTTCTTTCTCTATAGAATGGTATTGTCAACATAGGTTGATCTTTCCCTGGTTTGGAAGTTTTTATTAAATCTGGAATCAGTATTTTCAAGCCATTGGAATTTACCGCAATGTTATCGATCTTTATCAAGGATAAAGTTTGTAACCTATGAGCTGTTATAAGTATTAGCAGCGTAACTGTAATCTCGGAGAGTTCCTTTAGTTTTAAGCTCTCAAGCGTATCCAGCTGCTCAATGTAATTTAAAACTTGCTCTGTATCCCATGTTGTAGAATATCTTGGTTTCGATGGTTTTTTCTTGAAAATCCCACGGAAAAAACGTGATAAAAGAAGATCTTTTGACGAATCATTCTTAGATATCAGTGAAACAGCGGCACGCATAGAGTTCAAAGAGCCGTAGCTCAACCCTTCTCCAAACTTTCCCGTTAGAAATTGTATGATATCTGTAATTTTAGGGCTGAACATATCAAATTCTTTTTCTTGAGAATATTTCTGCCAACTCATCAAGCAACCACTGTATTGTTTGATGGTAGATTCAGTTATGGATTCTGTCAATATGCATGCTGCCTCTTCACTGACTCCCTTATTTAAAAACGACTGCTTGATAATCTGCCTGCCACTAGTGAAAGTTTGTGAGCTAGTGGATGCGTCATTTGCCTAGATGGAGATAATAATAAATTTAGTGATGGTTTGAATGTAATTACAGGCTCTTGTATCATGGATAGAAACAGCGGATACCATGGTTGAGATGGCCATAGCGGAACAACCACGATACCCGATGTTTTGTCATTTATAATTTTTCTCAAAACTGGTAGGATTAGAGAAAATGGAGGAAAAGCGTTTTAGAAAGAGACAGACAGCACATCAAAAACATTTGATCAGCAGCGCCAGCGGCTGACTTCGCACACAGCGCGAAGCTTTCATTCGTTGTTTCGTCAGCCTTCTGACTAGACGTGTTCCTCCGTTATAGTGATTTTTCTTAGACAGTAAACTTATTAACAGAATAAATAGACAGAACTGTTAAAGCCACACTCGCGTGTTTAGTGTTTTATTTGAACCCTGAATCCTCTCAGGTTTTGGACCCAGCACGTTTCCACTGCGCGCGCGAGTGTCGTGCTTATTTTGTGAGTGACCTCCAGAGCCTACACCAGTCCGCTCGAGAGGATGGCTGGACGTGTGGAGCCGGGCGAGGTGGAACAGAGCCTGAAGGAGGCGAAAGGTAGGTGCACGTGTGTGTGAGCGAAAGAAAGAGTGCTCGCGAGTGCGTGTGCCGGCATGATCGTTGTACACACGATGTGCACACGACGTGCACCGACCGCAAGACAGAGAGACGGAGAGACAGAGAGCCATGAGACAGCCATGAGAATGGTCGTGTAATTGCTAAAATCGGGCAAACAAGCCATGGGGCTGACTCATATAAAGGCCCTCATTTGCGCCGTTTGAATCGGCCTCGATGAAAACAAGCGAGGCTCGCGGCGCGGCCGTCGTTTGTTGTACCGCGCGGGCTGATGGAGCGGCGCGCGCAGCTCACTAGAGAGAGAGAGAGAGAGAGAGAGAGAGAGAGAGAGAGAGAGAGAGAGAGAGAGAGAGAGAGCTGGACAGCGGCGAGAAGTCGCGCGCGACCGCGCGATGTATGCATGAGGCCGGGCGAACGCGTCTGTATGGGTGCGCGAATATGTTTGCGTGTGAGACAGCGCCGAGAGACTTGGGCGGACGCGCGACTATGACGACGCGTTGGCTGCGCGCGGCAGACGGCCCGAGAGGTATACCCTCTCTACATAGAGAGCCGACCAAGCGTCTGCGCGTAGGTGAGCGCGCGTACATATGTGTGCGTGTGCTGCAGTGAGCAGCGGGCATGACGTGCGCAGGCTGGCCAGACGCATGGGTGTATGTGTCTATACAGCCCAATGATAGTGCGTGCGTGTGGTGGTTGGTTGAGTGGCGCCGCTCGATCAGCTGTTACATTCACAGCGCTTTTTATGTATACATATGTATGTGTGTGTATGCATGAGTATATATGTATATGAATAGACTGAATGAATATATACGTATATAAATAGACAGTAAATAGACAGATTCAAATGAATTTTTATGCATGCATGAATAATTGACTGGATCAAAATGTGCGATGATGTCTGACGCTGTGAGCCAGATATCGCCGTACAATCAGATCGATACTAAAAGTTAACTTTGGTGAGAATACGAACAACTAATTGAATTGTTGTAATAGAACTGAAAGAGCTGACAATCACACCAGCTGAAAAGACAGCTCTAGCTAACTTCTGCGGAAAACGAGCTGAGAGATTCTGGTGCCTGAGCAATAACCATAAGAATGAGGATGGTTATTTCCAAATCAAATTGGATATAATTGAGTACGTTACTCAATCTGGACAGAAATACATCGCAGGTAAATTGACCAGAATAATTAAGATTGGCCAATCGACTTGCATTTATTAAATAAAACTGCAAGTAAATTATATCTCGAGATAAAGTCGCAATTTAAGATATTACAAATTTTTGAAAGGAAAAAGGAAGTGAGGTGAAGTCGAACTGAACCTGAAGTTTTTGATTTTGATAAATTAATAGGCTGAATTGACGTCAAATAAGATGAGATAATAAGACAGAATAAAGACTGAATAAATAAGACAGTAAGACTGGAATAAAATGTGAATTTTGTAATAATTTGAGAATGATTAGAAAGAAAATCAGCGACTATAAATAAATGAAATCAGGTTAAACAGAAAAGATCATTTCGACTTTCCTACTTCAAAACTCGTTTTCTTTGATGATGTTTGACGCTGTGTGCCAAGCGTTGTCAATGATAACTGAATTTGAATCAGATGAATTTGAAAAATCAATAAGACTGTTGATTCAAAATAAACACTGATCAATCCATGCTGTGATATTTGACGCTGTGTGCCAAACGTCATAGTATTGGGCTGGATCAAACATTATACATATGGATTGAAAAATAAACTAAAATTTATTGAACTGCGGTAACTTTATTTGACGCTGTGAGCCAGATATTGTTGCTCGGAGTTGATATGTAATGTTAAGACATGTTTATTAATTATTTTTGGTTATGCAGATAAAAATTTTCTCTCTGATGAAGAAGTCGAGGCATTTGAGAAAGCGGAGGCATTACATCCAGGTCTTAAACTAATTAGACAGTTCAAAACTGTTGAAGAACTGGAGGAGATTGATGCGGAGTTGGAAAACACGTTGTTGGAGGATGACCAGCCCGACGCCTGCTCGACAGTTTATGAATCTGAACCCTGCTCTGTTCATGCGAACGTGGCAAAACATGAGACAGTTAAACCAAAAAGGGTTGAATTCGATGATGAGGTTAAAATTATGAATGAGAATGAAATTGAGAATGAACAAATTGATATCGTTATACAAAAGACAGATAGAGCCTCTCAGACAGCACCCACTCAAGGTGAAATAGGAAAACCAATAATAATGAGTAATGATAAATTAATATCAAAATATAAAATTGTTAACAATGTTAAACAAAATCCAACAGATGACCTGATTAGACGGGAGCTTGCTGAAGACAGAGAGCAGCTCAGGTCAGCCCTTGCACAGGCCACAATGATGACAGAACAAATGTCAGAGGTTCTGAAAACCATGAGGGGATATGCTCAATCTGCTCGTGATGTAAAGACTCAATTGTCTAGACTGGCTGAGTCAACTGAGACTGATGCAGGGCGAGTCATTCAGGCGTCTGATACTGTGGAAGCTGTAGCTTTACAGCTTAGAGACAGAGTTGATCGTGAACTAAGAGATATTCACAGAGCTACACAGAATCAGACAAATGAAATGATTAAGCTCATGCAAGACATACGAGCTGAGTATAATGATGAGCCTTATGATGATAACACCATCGAAGATCCAATTGATCAGTATGATGATGATAGA
Organism: Aphelinus atriplicis; assembly: GCA_020882685.1. Classification (NCBI taxonomy): domain Eukaryota; kingdom Metazoa; phylum Arthropoda; class Insecta; order Hymenoptera; family Aphelinidae; genus Aphelinus; species Aphelinus atriplicis. The sequence goes on along the minus strand of JAJGQD010000005.1, from coordinate 2,194,930 downwards.
CAGGTAAATATAGACAGTAATAAAGTACCGGTAAATAAAATTGCTGAAATATGTAGAAATGAGGTTAACAAATTTCGTAATGAAAGTCACAAAGACGATACTGTGGCTAATATCTCAACTGATCAGTTCAAATTTGCAATGGCAGTTAAAGATACTGGCATTAAACGAGACTATAGACTGAGTCCAAAATTAAGGTTTGATTTCTTCTATGACTTTCTGTCATCAGAATTACGTTCCATGGATCTACTTCACATAATTGATTCAAGAGAAAAACCTTTGATAGAACATGAAGAATCTGTTTTAGAAAGAATGAAATATAAAGTTCGAGATATAATAATAAATAGAATTGATTTTTGTTATTACTCAAAATTGGTTGATGTGAAGGATCCAAAAGAAATCGTAGAAAGACTGAAAAACATGAAAGAATGTGAATCAAACGTATCAACTATGGATATTAGAAATCAGTTGTTTACAATGAGATATAACCCTAAGAAAGAGACTGCTGTGACTTTCATAGACAGATTTGAAGACTGTATAAGAAATTTTGGTCTGATGAAATCAAACGGTATGCCTGAAGATGAACAGCGCGATTATTTATATCGTGCTGTAATAGGAGCAATACCTGACATTCAGAGTTCTGATTTCAATGCGCGTGAAAACGGTGGTCCTGGATTATCTTACGAACGTATAAAATCTTTTGTTCTTAAAAGGCAGCTGAGAACCAAAGTCTCAACAGAGATAATCAGGCCTCTGTAATGTTGACTGAAAACAAGCACCAGGGACAAAGGTGCTACAAGTGTGATGGACCGAATCACTTATCATACGAATGTACTAGGACAGATGGCCTTAGACTGTGTTTTGCCTGTAATAAGTACATGACCAAGGAGCACATAAATGCGGGTTGCCCAATGAAAACACAACCAACTGGTCGAGGACGAGGACGACCTAACACAAGGTATGTTAATAGTCGAGGTCGTTCATCTCATCGAGGTGGTAGAAGCGATTTTCGCGGAACAAATCGGACTGATAAGCGAAAAAATGTAAACCAAAAGGGTGGAGGCCCTTCAAAGATAGGAAAAACCTCCAATAATAAAAGCCAGTTCCATGTTCAGAAAGGGGGGAAAGATCATGAAGAGACTAAAAACTCAGGCAACTCAGCAAAACAAGGTAAGGAATCAGTTGCTTGTTTTGTAAGAGATGATAAGTCTGTAGACAGTATTTCCCTAGAAAAAGAATACCCATTGTTAGTCAGATGCATAAGTGATTCAGGTGCAACGAATCATATGACTAATTCGAGAGTTGTTTTCAAATCATTTAACCCTGCAAATCGAGAAACAATAAGGTGTGCTAATAATGACAGTTCTGCAAATTTCGAATCGGAGGGAGCTGGATCTATAGAAATAAAGTTGAGTAATGGAGATAAGACTGAAATTGATAATGTAATCTATGCATCTAACTTGTCAGAAAATCTGCTCTCTCTGAGAAAATTTGCCGAGGCGGGTCTTGCTATTTATATGGATGATGAGCGTATCAACATATTTGATCGAAAATCGAACGAGCTTTTTCTTACAGGAATATATAGTAGACCGTTTTGGATAATAGAATTGCAAATTGATAAGGATGGCTCAATAGACAGTGAAAGTTCGATTATTGATAGAAAGTTATACGTGAATCTGACTGAATTAGCAAGCGATGGTCATTTTACTCGAAGCATGGCAAAAAAATTAGAAAGTAATACTTGCCAGAATGATATCCCATCTGAGACTGAAACTCGAAATGAAAAAGATACAGAGAATGAGTGTACTAGTGGAATTTCAAACTTTGACGTAACTATTTGCGATAGAAAATTTAACTGTGTGGATGAATTATCAGAGACAGATACTCCAATACGTGAAAACTTGTTTGAAAACACTAACAAGGAATTTCTGGCAAATGATAAAGCCTTACTGTGGCACGCGAGACTGGGACATGTGTCACTCAAGTATCTGAAGAAATTGCAGGCAAATCACCCAGAAAGCAAGTCATTGAAAGAAGCGGTGTTCGATGAATCCATTTTGGATTGTGGAGTTTGTGCTCTTGCAAAACTGAAAAAGAGACCGTTTTCAGCAGTCAGAGTAAGAGCCACAGAGCCACTCCAGATAATTCATGCAGACACTATGGGGCCAATAAGCCCAACTACACATCCAAGAGATATCGTTTTGTGGCAGTCTTTGTTGATGACTATTCTCGTTTGGCTATGGCATATCCTATGCGTCATAAGAATGAAACTGGATATTGTTTAGAATCATTCGTGAAAAGCACACGAAATATACTTGGAAGGGACGCAAAGGTTTGCTTTCTCAGGTGCGATCAAGGCACTGAGTTTACAGGAGGATACACTGTGGAAGTACTGGAGAAATTGACAGCGGAGTTACAAATGGCTTGTCCTGACACTCCTCAGCATAATGGAGGTGCTGAAAGATTTAACCAGACAGTTCAGAAGAGAGTGAGAGCATACATGTTTGATTCAGGCATACCTGAAAACATGTGGGACCTGGCCTTGGGAGCTGCAGTTTATGCTTATAATAGAACTCCACACAGTGCAAACGAGATGATAGTCCCGCTCCAAAAATTTGCGCCAGCGTATCATTTTGATCTGGATCAGTTAAAAAGGTTTGGATGTATTTCATACATCACTATCCAGAGAAATACTGGACCAAAGTTTGGACCGAAAGCAAAGAGAGTGATATTAGTTGGATATTCAAGGACAGGTTATCAATTTTTGGAACCAGAAAAAGGAAAATTTTACGAGAGCAGAAATGTAAAATTTAATGAAAAACTGGTGTACAAAGACATGTATAAAAGAGACAGTGTAAAAGACTGGCCGATTGATAATATTCAAATTGATAAAGACAGTTGGTTTGTAGAATTTGAAGAAGACATGATTGACAGTAATAATCAAGTGAAAACATGTGAGACAGCAAAAATTGAAAGTGAGATTGAGATCTCAAAAACGGAGGGAGCTCCTAAACGTAAACGAGGAAGGCCAAAGAAAGGAGAAGAAAAACGAACAAAATTGACAGTACAGGACCAAAGAGAAGGAGAAACTGGTCTAGAGACAGATGAAATGACAAAAGTGATGATGTCATATACTTTTGAATCAGATCCAGGAGAAAGAGTTGATGAATATAAGGATGAAGTGTATTATTCACTTCTTGCTCACATCAATAAGGATCCAGCTTCATATGCTGAAGCCATGCAGTCTAGGGAGAGAGAACAGTGGCAGAGAGCAATCGATGAAGAATTGAAATCGATGGAAGAACATCAGGTTTGGAAAATTGTGAAAAGACCGTTTCTAGATGAGACTGGAAGAAAACCCAATATCATAGATTCTAGGTGGGTTTTCAAAAGAAAAATAGAAGCAAATGGAAGTACTAGATTCAAAGCGAGACTGGTGATTAGAGGTTTCAAAGACAGAACAAACTACGACCTCAGAGAGACGTATGCACCAGTATCTAGACTCCCATTAGTTCGAGCACTGTTTTCAATTATAAATAGACTGGACTTGGAAGTGATTCAATTGGATGTGAAAACAGCGTTCTTGAATGGTACATTGGAAAGAGAAGTCCTGATGGAAATTCCAGAGGGAACTGTACATTCTAAACAAGAAAGACTGAACATGATTTGCTCGCTGGAAAAGGCATTGTATGGATTGTCTGTTAGTCCCAAAAGATGGAATACAAAATTTACCGAGGAAGCAATATCAATAGGACTGAAATACGAAACAAGTGAGCCTTGTATTTTTACTTGGAGAGATTCGGAGAAGTTCGTAATTTTGCTTCTGTATGTTGATGATATTATAATGGCTGGTAATCATAAACCAAAACTGTTGGAAATTAAAACAAAATTGGAACAAAAATTTAAGTTGACAGATCTAGGTGAGCCTAAACAGTTTCTGGGTATATCAGTTAAAAGAGACAGAATAAATAAATTGATTGAGTTAAGTCAAGAATCCTATGTGGATAAAATTCTAGAGAAATTTAGTCTTGATAAATTGCCAAAAAGAAAGACGCCAATGGAAACTTCTCAAGTTACCAATCGAAAAAGAAGAGACAGAGAAGAGACAGATTGCGATAAAGAACTGCAGAAAACTCTGAGTTTGAAAAATACTGCATATAGAGAAGTAATTGGCAGTCTACTCTATCTTGCAAATGCAACGAGACCTGACATCTCATATTCAGTTAATGTACTCAGCAGGCACCAAATTGATCCGACAGATGAAGACTGGAAAATGGTAGCCCGAGTCCTGGGATACTTAAAACAGACTAAAGAACTGAGTCTGATTTACAAAGGTGAGACAAATGAGATGGAAGGATACTCTGATTCTAGTTTTGGAGACTGTAAGGGATCACTCACAACTTGTGGCTATGTGATCAAGCTTTTTGGAGACTCTATAACGTGGAGGACTCATAAACAAACTAGCGTTGCACTATCAACTTGTGAGGCTGAATTTGTGGCAATGAGTGAAGCGACTCAAGAACTGATTGGACTGGCAAAATCAGTTGAGATTATGATAGACAGAAAATTTTATCCTATAAGGTTGTGGTGTGATAACAGAGCGGCAATATCATGTACCAAAATTGACGGGGGAAATAAATTGAGACATATGGTGGAAATTAGATCAGATTACATCAAAGAATGTGTCAAAAATAATTTAATTGAAGTAGAATGGGTATGCTCAAAGGAGCAGATAGCTGATATTTTTACAAAGCCTCTACCCCTAGTACTGCATGAGAATTTGCGAGACAGAATCATGAATATTGAATAGACAGTTAATAAATTATAATTTTTATATTATTATTTAATCATGTTTTTCTTCTGCCTTAGGAGTCACCAAATAAATTATCAAGCAAGACAGGACTAGCGTAAAGTACGCTTCACTGAAATTCTTATGTTCAGAGTTGGAGAAGACAGTGAAATTTGGGACTAGTTTTTCCAAAACGAAGTATTTGATAGAGCTGTCTGGGAGGGAGTATTAAGAAAGAGACAGACAGCACATCAAAAACATTTGATCAGCAGCGCCAGCGGCTGACTTCGCACACAGCGCGAAGCTTTCATTCGTTGTTTCGTCAGCCTTCTGACTAGACGTGTTCCTCCGTTATAGTGATTTTTCTTAGACAGTAAACTTATTAACAGAATAAATAGACAGAACTGTTAAAGCCACACTCGCGTGTTTAGTGTTTTATTTGAACCCTGAATCCTCTCAATTTTACTCTAGGATTGATAGTTTTCATACTATCTCAAAATCAAAATACAAAAATGCACTTTTTCGAAAATAAAAATATGAAGCCATACTTTTCATTTGTCCACGTATCTTTCATGTCATTCTAAATCATTTTCCGAAGAGAATAAAAAAATTTCCAGAGAGGGGGTATGAAATGACAGAGGTCGACCAATTTTTGACAGATGCGCCCCGTACTAACTCCATCATGCCTTGAGTCGTCGAGCTTACCCTTTTTATAAGGCGTACTCACCTCTCCCACTGTCTCACCTAATCGGGACCGCGACCACCTCATTGGTGGAGGATTGATTAAGGTACGTGGGACTCAACCAATCGTTCATCGAAGTATCGTCCCACGCAGTGGATGAAAATTTTTGAGCATATGCGGGACATCTATTGGGTATCACCCAAGCAATGCTGATAATATAAATCCCTCTGAAAAAAATTTCAATTTTCTGGAAGAAAAGAATTAATCGATCAAATCATCTGTTTTTCAACTTTGACAAAAAAAACTGTGTGAGGAAAGTCGAACCACAGAAGACTTCTCACGACAATTCGTGTTCAAAGAATTCGTAAAACAAATTTCAGATCAATCGGACCAAAACTGCCAAAGTTATGGTGGAAAGAAGAAAATTTGTCGCGGCGCGAAGTGGACATTTCCATGTCAAAATTATGCAGTGTACCAGTGAAAATGCTCGAAATCGCCCATTTGGCGCCGCGACAAATTTACTGAAATGATCTGAAATTTGGCTTACGAATTCTTTGAACGTGGATAACCAACTTTTTCGCGAGAAGTTTTCTGTGGTTTGACTTTCCTTGCACAGTTTTTTTCGTCCAAGTTGAAAAACAGATGATTTGATAAATTAATTTTTTTCTCCCAAAAAATTGAAATTTTTGTCAGGGGGATTTACTTTGTCAGCATTGCTTGGGTGTCCCGTATATGCTCGAAAATTTTCAAGCGATTCTGAGCAATATCAGCTGAGATAACGCGATTTCCGTTTTTGAAAGTCGCGTTCGCCAGGCCTCGCCACTCCAAAATGCCATGGCGGCCACTGCTCCAGGCCCTAGCAACTTCTTTGCGTGTATATAGTAGGGGCCTTGAGCCGAGATCTTGAGCGCTATGCGCACCCAATATCTCTGGGTGTAAAACACGACCAGAGTCTGGGCGCGCTACACGCACAGATTCTCTGTTTGTCCGCTAAGATCATAGTGTGGTGCCGCCGTGCACTCAACAATTTCTCAGCGTATATACATATGCCAAGCCTGTGGTTCAAATTACCACGACTGGAATTTGAGGGTAAGGGGTGGTGGGGTCATGATTTTGGTCCCATTACTTCAGAGAGTATAAAAGTGAGAAAGAGGTGACTGCCCTGCGTTAGCTTATCGAGGGCATCTCTCGACTCGGGGCATGATTTGTAAAAAAATGAATTATTATTTGTCTTTTTTTTTAACAAAATACGAATCCAGGCATTCACCAATGCTCATTCGTCCATTCTGTACCTTTTCTTATCCTTAATACTATTAGTACTAAAGAGGTTTTTATAATAACTTTTTTGAAAATAATGTTTTGCTCACAGAGAAGAAAAGAAAAACGCATAATATCCTATTTTGGTTATCTACTAATTGTTTCGAATAATGGTATATATATATATTGCAACGGGGTGAAATCTGCACTTATCGTGGTGCAGAAACTGCACCCCGCGCTAATCGAATATGCCCCGCTCCTCGCCCAGCGGCCGGGTTAGTCGCCCAGCTCCCACGAGCAGACGCCGCGCCAAGGGTCTTGGTGGTGACCCCCAGCCGTCCGTACCGAGGTACGGACCGTCGCTGCTCGCGTAGTGGACGCTTTCCTGGGGCTGGGAAGAGCGGGGGGAAAGGGGGGTTGCGGGATCTCGTGCGGCGCTCGCGGTCCCTCGGTGCGGCTCACGCCGATTGGTGGGGCTCCGTGGTAATCACCACGTGCAATGAGCCCTTATCAAAATCCTTAAAGTTAATGGGCACTCGCGAACGCGGCTACTCAGTAAGCCGAGAAACTGAGGGTTTCTCGGCCGCGGAGAGTGGGGGATTCGGTCGTAGGTGCGGGAGGTTTATTAATGAAACGCGTGACTCTCGAAATAAATTTAAATAAACGAAACCTCTTTATTGAGGCGCAAAAAGGCACAAAATGATACACTTGCGTTGGTGGGCCGGTGCCCGCCAACGACTTAAAACGCGCGCACGCGCAGAGGGCCGCTCGGCCACGGGGCCGAGTATTCGCTCGCTCGCGGGAGTACAAAAATACGACTTACAATTTGCCGCTCGCTAGTCGTTCTCGCCCGCAGGATGGTCGGCGGGCTCGTGGCTGCTCTCGGCGTCGCTCTTGCGTCTCCTGGCGCACGCGCTCGTGGACTGCTCCGGGGTGCGCGGTCGCGCTTACGCCAGTCGTGGGGCGGGGTGTAGTTGCCCCACGCGCCCGGAGAAAATGCGTTTTCTCTGGGCTGGCGAAGCGCTCGGAATGTCACTGGGTTTGTGTGGGGACACTCACACACACGCACACGCACGGAAGATAACGGTCACGTCGCGGCGCGGATCAAGAGCTAATTGGCACACGTCAATTAGCTCGGAGTCGGCGCGAGAGAGTGAGGGTCCTTCCCGTCCTCGCGCCACTCGCGCGTCGCGCGAAACGGGAGGTCCTCCCCTCTCTATCTTTCTTCTCGCTCTCTCTCACGCGACACGCACCCCCCGAAGGGCCGCGGCGCGTGCCCGCGTCGATCGCGCGATTCGCGCGCTCGCGCCCGCGCTTCCGGCTCGCCACGTGGCGATCGCGCGATAACGAGTGCTTGCGGAGCACTCGTTACAATATATATATGTATTCTTGTAAAAATATAAATTCCATATTTTAAGATAAATATATTTTTTAAGAAAGTTTATGCCTTACGAAGCTCACGTACATACGCGCGGTACATGTATACGGCAGACGCACGGACGAGCACAAGGTCGCTTGTGTTCTGTCTCACTTGCTCTCGCTGCGCTCACGCGTTCGCCACGCGAAATCAACTTTGTGTTGAAATAATTTACAAATGGTACGGTTTATCGTGCTACACAAAGCGAAAATTTGCTATTCAATAATTCATGATTGGCGCGGCTGAGCTCGCTCAGATTTTGAGAGCTGGTGTAAAATATTGTTACGAATGAGTGGCTAAAATTCAGAAATGATTGAAAAAAATGCAGTTTGGCATAAGCTATCTTAATTAAAATAACTGCAGTCATTGCGCCGCCTTCTAAGGTTTTTTTTGTGAATTTGGCTTAGAATAGGCTTGAGAAAAAAATTTAAATTCTCAAGATTGTAAAAATTATCTCTTTTAGTTATTATCTATCGGTTTCTTAATCAGTTGTACAGTCTACATAGGCCTACAGGGACGATGAATTGGGCTTGGGAATGAATTCACAATCTTGTTTACTATTAATTTTCATACAAAACTTTTGACATTCAACGCAAAATACCTATCTAACTCATCGTAAAAATATTCGATGGTTTTACCCAAACTTTCGATTTATAATCACGTAAAAGGCCAAATTGGCTTTACTTATTATGATATGGAAAGAGCAATGGAAGAGCAATTGAGAGCAATTAAGTTTGAGTTCATTTATAGCAATTTTGAGGTCACACGACACAGTATCTTTGTTATTGTCATAGTAAATGTTGTTGATATCCCTAACAACCGTTGCTAGGTCGTTTAAAAAACCAGTTTTCGGCCTATTGTCGGTGACATAAGACACAAAATCTTTATTTCATCATTTCATTTGTTGTTTATCTCCTGACCAACCGTTACTAAGCGTTTAAATATTGAATTGAAGTTCAATCCCAGTAGTTTTGAGACAAGGAACACAGAATATTCGTATTTTGTATCTCGACAATTGTTGACATCCCCAGCGACTTTTTTTTTTTTTTTTTTTTTTTTTAACGAACGAACGAAATTACATAAGCATATGTCATATTATATGTATGATTAACCGCCCGTAACACCACATTCAAACCGCTGCTTACTACATTCATGAAATTCTTTCTCAAAAAGGCTTTGTGCGGAAATAACAATGCCACTTAAACATATTTTTTGCTATTGACAAATGAACCTCTAACTAATTAACCGTAGCTTTGGAGCGACGATTGATAGGAATATAACCAATGGTTGCTAGGGATATCAACAACAGTTACTATAAGGAATATAATGGTTCTGCATCCTCTGTTCTCGGAAGTACTAAATATCAATTTCAACTGAATTTCGATTTCCTTAGCAATGGTTGCTATAGAAAAATGAAGGTGCCATGTCTTTTACTATCGATATATGAACCTTAAACTACATTTCTTACTTTCTAGCCCCAACCTTCATTCACGAGGGATTATAGGGTGCTTCCCTAAAAACACCTTAGCAATGGTCGCTAGAGAAATAAACAATGGATTTCGCTGAAAATTAAACATTCCATCAAGAGTTACGGCACCAGAAAAAATGATCATCTACGTTCATACCTACTTACGTATACGTACGTACGAACATATAGAAATTGTTTAATTTGAAATTTTCCGACCCGTAGATTACGATTGTGAAAGTTTCAAAGCCCGATTCGATAGATCGATTCCCGACCCATTACAAGCTTTTTTCTTCAAGAAAGCAAAATCTTGTAAACAAATTTGTTTACAACAAATTGATATTCACACTAATTTCTGTGAAGTTTTTTTAACCCTTTGAGTCACAGTGGTACTGCCATAGTATAACCACCTATTTAAAACCGCTGTCAAAAATGATCTGCATATTTTGGTCTGAATCTTTGTACGCGGGGGTTTTTGAGGTCGCTGATCACTAATCTGAGGTTAGTTTTTCGAAATTCAAAATGGTGGATCCAAGATAGCGGATAACATTTTTGAAAGTCAATCAAATTTGTTACACAGTGGTTTTTGAGGTTGCTGATCACGAATCTGAGGTTTTATTTTTATAATTTTCAAATCCAAGATGGCGGATCCAATATGGCAGACAAAATTTGTAAACTCCAATCCAAATTTACTAAAATTGGTATACAGAAGTTTTTGGAGATGCTGATCATGAATGTGAGCTTAGATTTGCAAAATTCAACATGGCGGATCCAAGATGACGGCCTGAATTTGGTTGAAGTTCACAAATTTTGTCTGTTATATGAGATCCGCCATCTTGGATTTGAAAATTATAAAGATATTACCTCAGATTCGTGATCATCGACCTCAGAAACCCTTGTGTACCGATATTTGATCAAATTAAAAAATTTTGTCCGTTATCTTGAATCCGCCATTTTGAATTTTGAAAAACTAACCTCAGATTCGTGATCAGCGACCCAAAAACCCTCGAGTACAAAAATTCAGACCGAAATATGCAGTAGAAAAAAGCATGACTCAAAGGGTTAAGCTGATTTCTATTCAGATTCCTTCATAAATTTCTTCGAACTATCTGAAAAAATTTGATTATTCTCAGTAGACTATTAGAGTCCATTCACGGAAACTTGTATTCAGTGCGCACATATTGATTCGATGAAGCACGATTCGTATAACAAAAGGAGATCTGTATAGGCACTTTCACTGACATCTTACGGCTAGTTTTCGGTAATTTAGCACACATTTTTTATATAATCTGTAAAATTAGTAATGCACTACTCAGCCAATCTTCGTGAGTTCATAAATAGAGAAATAGAAGTTCATTATCCTGTTGTATAGCGACTTTTATACGAGTCCATTGATTTTTTTCATGAACCAAAGATCGGAAGATCGACTTATTACAATATTATTCGAAATGATGGGAGTGACGTATAAGTCGAACACTGAATCTATAAAATCACCTTAACCCATTAAAGTCCAAAATGTCAAAATTTCTTGCACGTTTTCAGAGTGATTATTTCCTATGTAATTGGCGTTGAAAAAATGTTTGAACCACATATTCTGATGTAAAATTTCATGCTCTTTTAGAATCCGTTTCCAGAATCATGATAAATTTTACAGGAAAAGAGATATGCTCGATTGAAACATAAAAAACACCTAAATTTTCGAAAAAAAAAATTTTCAGGATTTTTTTTCGAAGTGTTACGGTGAAGATATCACCTTGCGACCGTAATCAAAGGTGATCATGGGAGTTGAAGTTTAACAGGGAATTTTTTTGTTGACCTTGAACCATCTCTTCTTTACAAAATGGCGGAAAAAACGAATTTTTTTTTTTCAATCTTCATCAATTTTTTTCTCAAAATCTATGGACTTTAGAAAAAAATTTATAAGAACAAAAATGCCTTAGAATCGCTCGAGGAATATTGTCAAATTTTTTCAGAATTTTTTGAGACATTTTTGAAAATCCCATTTCCCAAGTTTCCCGGAAAATCAAAAATTGTCTTAAAAAATTCTGAAAAAATTTAAGAATGTTCCTCGAGCGATATAGATATTGAGAAAAAAGTTCATAGATTTTGAGAAAAAAGTTCATAGATTTTGAGAAAAAAGTTCATAGATTTTGAGAAAAAAGTTCATGAAGATTGAAAAAAAAAAAATTCGTTTTTCCGCCATTTTGTAAAGAAGCGATGGTTCAAGGTCAACAAAAAAATTCCCTGTTAAACTTCAACTCCCATGATCACCTTTGATCACGGTTGCAAGGTGATATCTTCACCGTAACACTTCGAAAAAAAATCCTAAAAATTTTTTTTTTTAAAAATTTAGGTGTTTTTTATGTTTCAATCGAGCATATCTCTTTTCCTGTGAGTTTTATCATAATTCTGGAAACGGATTCTAAAAGAGCATGAAATTTTACATCAGAATATGTGGTTCAAACATTTTTTCAACGCCAATTACATAGGAAATAATCACTCTGAAAACGTGCAAGAAATTTTGACATTTTGGACGTTAATGGGTTAATGAAACCTGCGTTAAAAAATACGCCAAAATTCTACACAGACGTTCCCAATGGGGTTGCAAAAAATAGTTATTGGATTATTGTAGGTTTCCAAATGGTTTATCCATGAACGAGAAATTCGAGTCATCTTATACTTTCGGTCACTTGAAACCATGGAGTTTGACCTATTTTTATTCACTCGACCTGAGCAAAGTTTTACGAATACTCGAATATTTCAGAATTTTTAAACATTTTCTCGAGTTTAGATGGAAAATCACTATTTCATACGCTCTTTCTGAATTAAATCTTGAAAATGCATGAAATCATGTTAAAAACGTTTGATGCGTTCCATCAATTTATTTCTTTTGTTACAGCGCAAGTGACTTTTGGCAGTAACAAACAACTCTACAAAATGAATCAAGATGAAAAATTGATCTGGTGGTTATTTACCGCATTGGGTGTACCAATTTCCATACTATGCTTAACATATTATGTTTTTAAAATTTTCAAACATAAGCAGAAGAGAAATTCTCTCCGTGGGAAGGTAAATACATTTTGCGATTGAGTATAGACGGAACAACATCAGTATTTCTAGGCGTAAACTACGGAAAATAATATTTCTTGATCAATTTAATGATTTCTAGGTCGTCATGATTACGGGTGCAAGTTCTGGCTTAGGTGAATCTCTAGCTCATACTTTTTATCGATGTGGCTGTAAATTGATTCTCGTAGCAAGAAGGGAACAAGAACTACAGCGGGTTAAGGATACACTTCTATGTACACTAAACGTAAATATTCTTATTGCGAGCTTGCAAGATTTATTCAGTAATTGAAATTAATAATTATTCTAGGTGATTCCAACATATGTACCCATTGTACTTCCCTTGGATTTGAGTGATATCCATTCTTTACCAAGGAAAATAACAAATGCCTTGAAAATCTATGGAAGGATTGACATTCTGATCAATAATGCTGGTATATCTTACAGAGGAGAAGTTTGCGATACAGAAGTAGATGTTGATATGAAAATTATGCTGATTAATTATTTTGGCCAAGTCGCTATAACCAAAGGTATTTTTTATCGATAAAAAAACTTTTCGAAGTATAATCTTACACATTTTTTCATTAAATAAGATAACTTTCCAGCTATACTGCCTTTGATGGTGGAACAAAGGTCTGGTCACTTATTGTATATTAGTAGCGTACAAGGTAAATTAGCTATTCCATTACGATCAGCTTATACAGCTTCGAAGCATGCTTTGCAGGCGTGGTCCGATTCGGCACGAGCTGAACTGTCTTCTAAAAATATTAAAGTAACAGTGGTTAGTCCAGGGTACATTCGGACATCTCTATCTTTAAATGCTTTGACAGGAAGTGGTAAGAAGTATGGAGGTTAGTTTTATTCCCACTAATCTGAAATAAGAATTCCAAAGAAAATTTCTTAACTGTCTCGTGATTCTAGTTATGGATAAAACAACTGAGAATGGGCTCTCACCAGAATCTGTAGCAGAGAAGATTTTGAAAGCTATATTGAACGAAGACTACGAAATAGTTATCGCCTCTTTCTTTCAAAGAATGGCCATTTATTTGCGAAATTTATTTCCTACATTTTATTTCAATCTGATGGAACAGCGTGCAAAAAGACTCTTGAGAGCCCGATAAATGATTTGATAAATATAAATATTTGGAGTGACAATATTCTCAATTATTGTGTCATCGTGAGTTTTGAAAAATCAATCCAAAATGAATTCCTTCTCATCCAAGTATCTCTCACAGGCGGAGCCATTAGAGTATGACAGTACCCTTATGGGTTTGATCTGTATGGTGATTCTGTTCGAAATACATATATAAGTATATCCGGCTAGCGAGAACTGCTCGATCGATTTAACAAGAGTCTTCCATGTAGATTTGAGAATCAGTCTCAAAGAGATGGATAAGTTATTTTAAGTCACAATATTCATATCTTTTATCATCGTTTTTCGAATTGGTTTTTACTGAATCATGAGCATTGTCTTCGCGACCAGCAGGGACCGTTAGCAGGTCAACATAACGTGCGTGGCACTTCTCTGATGAGTCCATGGGGAATTCCTCTATGACATTTTTCATACAAATAGCTGAAGAATGCTCGCGACAGGAATCCAGTACCACAGTAAGCACTTCTCAGTTATTCAAACTTAAGTAATAGTCCAGATATCTAATATTCCTAACTTGAAAAACTGATTAGAATAGGAATAAAAAGTCTGCGTAACTCATTCAACTTTTACAATTGATTATTTTCATTTTCTTTCTTGACTTATGAGGATTATTACAAGTACTCTATTCTGAAGACCAAAATTACCGAACTCGGTTTTCATCTTCCGGAGACCGACCTGTGTGCAAAATTTCAGGACGATCGGACCATTCCTTCGAAAGTTATTGTACGACAAAAAAAAGGCAGTCTGAAGCTGAATGTTGTATCTCCATAACAACGGCTGCTAGGAGAATAAACAATGGTTGTTCCAAAATGAATGTCTTATCGATCATTCTCATCGATCGTTGAAAGAATTGGAGACCCATCGTGCATTGATGATGATTTTTGGAGCTTTTATCAAAAACACGTTAGCAACGGTTTCTAGAGAAATAAACAACGTATTTAGCTGAAAATTGAACTCGGTCGAGATTTTGCGGCGACTAACCTTTGTGCAAAATTTCAGGACGATCGGACAATTCCTTCGAAAGTTATCGTACGACAAAAAAAAGTGCACGTACGTACGTACGAACGTACATACGTACAGACATTTTCGGATTTCCAAGTTTTTCGACCCGTAGATTACGAAAATCGAGGTCCCAAAATCCGATTCGATAGGTCGATTTTTACCCCATTACAAAGCTTTCTCTTTGAGAAAGCAACAAGCAAGACTGTGTTCACGTTCAACTTATCAATATTGTTTTTCGGTAAAACAGGTAAAACAGGTAAAACAGGTGAAATAGGTAAAATAGGTTACATATCTAAAAGACATTGGGCGTTTCACGTAAACTCTCGAGAACCGGTGCGCGAATGCTAAAACCTCGCGTTTTCGACGCTTGTTTTCGACTTCATCAGTCCAATATTTTTTTTGTAGTTCAGATTGATAGCTGACGTTTTTTCACATTGATATAGCTCTTAAAAAATTAGGTCTTTTTCGTTATATTCGAGAAATTGAGTAGCGAACATGAGAAAATACGCCGCAACGCGCCCAAATTCGTGCCTGAGCGCGTGGAAGAGCGCGGCGCAGTGCATTTTTCCATGTTTGGTACTCAGTTCCTTGAAAATAATGAAGAAGACCTATTTTTTTGAAGGCTATATCAATGTGAAAAAACGTCAGCTATTTAATTTTTTTTTTCAAATCTGGACTATTTGAAAAAATAAAAAAATAGCTTACTGAGATACGGCCTGTTTTATGTTTTTTTTTCTGTGAAAACGTGAACATTTTGGGAAACTCAATTCACCATTGGAAAGCTGAGAAAAAACTAAATCGATAGCATATTCGACAATATTTGAATATTGGTCTTATGGAGTTGTGAACAAGCGTCGAAAACGCGAGGTTATGAAAACTAAATTCATATCGAAAAGCTGAGGAAAAATTAAATTGATATCGTACCCCACATAATTTAGATATTAGTCCAACAGAGTCGAAAACAAGCATCGAAAACGCGAGGTTTCAGCGTCCGCCCGCAGGCTCTGGAGATTTGACGTGAAACACCCCATATATTTTTTTATTCTTTTCATTAGTCTCGATTAAACAGTAATTTTTTTTACGTCCATGTAGCTTTTAGAAAGATGAGCTTTTTTTGTTCCATCCGCGGAATTGAGTAACAAACATCAGACGCGGCGCCTCGATACGCCGCCTCGGTACGCTCAGACTCAATTTTTCTGCTCATAATTGAGAGAATTTTGGATCGTATCCTCGCAATAATGATCGGTATATAGATGTTTTTCAGGTTGTTCATCATGAATTTATTATTAGATGCCAGAAATTCGTAATTTGACAGAGACACTGTACTAACTTACCCAAAACTCTCGTTTCAATAGTTAAAGGCAAGTGATCCGTGGTTATTGAATCAGCTATTTCAAGCATACAGCTGTCATATCATGTCCGACACCTTCAACTTTGAAAATCTGACAACGAATTTATTGTCAACGCCCCCCTCTTTTTAGTATTTTCCATAAAAGCATATTCTTAAGAAACGTCTTTTGTGCTGCACAACTGACTAGGAGACCGCTTGGGATTCGGGTCAACAATCTTGACCAAAATTTTTTTCATGTTTCCTGGTGGCCATAGTAGAGAGAATCCAGAATTTTAGGGTCCAACGCTCCCAAACTTCCCAGATATTAATTTATGTATCCTGGGTTGAGACGTTGTTCTCGTCCCAAATAACAATATGTCATCTGAGACGTATTTCCCTCATTGCACTGAACTTCAACTGTTGACACTTGAACACCGCATCACATTCTATCCTAGAAAACATATAAAAGGAGTAAATTATGTGTATGCTCAACAAATCTTACTTCCATGTCTTACTCATACAGAGTAAAACATGAAACATATGGAAAAATCAACGATTATCGCCTTTTCACTCTGTGCTTGGATACTGAAGCAATAATAACATGTATCCAAGCACAATGACAACAAATGCAGTATAATTGGACGACAATTCAGGATCAGAATTGATTTTCACTCATGAAAACTTTAATTCTGAGCATGTGTCGACCAATATCATACTATAACCAATAATATTAAAACTTATCTACTCACAGTTTTCTTCTCACTTCAATGCAATTTCTGGCTCTGTACAGCATACCTGGAACACAAAAATTATCACAAAGAAACATCTTTCAAAAATATATGAAGAAAGGCAAAGGTTAAGTATACTTATCTGAATTCCCTTGCGCCTTGAATAAAAATTATCCTCATCAGCTGCACACGATCAAGCTCCAAACTTGCTGAAGAAGACTGTCGTGGAAATTGATCTGGAAACTTTTCTTACAATCACTCAAACTGTAGTGAGTAAGCAATGTCTACTTGATGAGTACACATCACATGTCTAACTGACTGTGTTTACAAACGACACCTATGGTAACCTGCAGGGCGGAGTCGGTAACACATGTACTGCTCTGCAGGTTACCATAAGCGTCGTTTGTAAACACCATGTTTAGTTTGACATGTGATGTGTACTCATAAAGTAGACATTGCTTACTCACTACAGTTTGAGTGATTGTAAGAAAAGTTTCCAGATCAATTTCCACGACAGTCTTCTTCAGCAAGTTTGGAGCTTGATCGTGTGCAGCTGATGAGGATAATTTTTATTCAAGGCGCAAGGGAATTCAGATAAGTATACTTAACCTTTGCCTTTCTTCATATATTTTTGAAAGATGTTTCTTTGTGATAATTTTTGTGTTCCAGGTATGCTGTACAGAGCCAGAAATTGCATTGAAGTGAGAAGAAAACTGTGAGTAGATAAGTTTTAATATTATTGGTTATAGTATGATATTGGTCGACACATGCTCAGAATTAAAGTTTTCATGAGTGAAAATCAATTCTGATCCTGAATTGTCGTCCAATTATACTGCATTTGTTGTCATTGTGCTTGGATACATGTTATTATTGCTTCAGTATCCAAGCACAGAGTGAAAAGGCGATAATCGTTGATTTTTCCATATGTTTCATGTTTTACTCTGTATGAGTAAGACATGGAAGTAAGATTTGTTGAGCATACACATAATTTACTCCTTTTATATGTTTTCTAGGATAGAATGTGATGTGGTGGTCAAGTGTGAACAGTTAAAGTGCAGTGCAGTGAGGGAATACGTCTCAGATGACATATTGTCATTTGGGATGAGAACAACGTCTCAACCCAGGATACATAAATTAATATCTGGGAAGTTTGGGAACGTTGGACCCTAAAATTCTGGATTCTCTCTACTATGGCCACCAGGAAACATGAAAAAAATTTTGGTCAAGATTGGTGACCCGAATCCCAAACGGTCTCCTAGTGAGTCATGGATGATAGAAAAAAATCGCGAAACGTTTTAAGGGGGAGTTATTGAAATTAAAAAAGGAAATTCTTCTGACCATGACACGGAACAAACTAGTACAGATGCATAGAAAATGTATAGAGCTAGTATCGCTGAATAAATAAGATCCTTTTTCTTCAGATATTTCAGAAAAAAAAATGTTGAAGTCGATTTTCTCGGGAGTGCATTTTTTGACACCGTTGACAACGGATAAACGAACAAATTCTATTTACCGTTATTTGGAAACTAATGGACCGATTGATTCGAAATTTCAATAGCTCATTCTTCAAGTGTTTCTCTATTGCGTGAACTAGGATTATGAACAAATATTGTTGTTTAGGTTGATTTTGAGAAATTCAAAACATGATCTATCGACCGTTGTGAACTATAATATGGGAATTCAGTTATGAGACCGTGAAAGAATTTTTGAAAAATGTTGAAAATTACTCTTCTAAATTGCAAGCAATAAAAAAACTAACTCCACAACGAATAGACACATCAACTTCAACTGATAAAGAAAAATAAACTTCAAGAAAAATAGGATATGGTACTTGGCCAGACAGTGGATTCGCTGGCGAGCGATGCGATGGCCTCGTGCTTCACCTCGACTTTCCTAACTATGCACGCCAGGAAAGGAGGACATTTTTGAGGCCACCATTTTGTTACGAAAAAAAATTAAAACCTTCAAAAAAATTTATCCTATCAGTTCCACGTCTATACTTTACAGTATAGAAAAATTAGATTATAAACATTATTTTCACTTTAACATAATATCTTCGAAAGTAAGGAATTTATTATCAGAATCTCTCCTTGAGGTCGAGAATTCACTATACGAGCACGTAGGAAGCCACAGTAGGACTTATCACACTAACAAGGAGGAATGTTTGAATGAGTATTAAATCCCCCCGTAGCAGAGAAAATAATAGTGGAGGCTCTCTTCCGTCTCATCTGCTACCCCGCAAATGAAACGCTCGATTCCTATATACTGTAAGGGCAACACATGTCCTTAGCATAAAATAACAAAAATAAATTATGATAAATATTGTTAATTGGGAATAGCATGAAAGTACTAGAATAAGAAGGCGTGCGAATATGCGCCTGGATACGCGTGACACGGTATAGACATATCGTCGGTTGAATTCGAAATGTATGTATATAGATATACGTGTAAGCATACGAGAAAATGTGAAAAAGTCAATGATACCGAAATATTGCATGAGAATACGAAAAGCCGAATAATGCAAACATATAGCCAGAGGCGCCTTTGTTACATGATCAGTGGAAAAAGAGAGACCTAGCCAGATAATCTAGATGAGCTGCAATGTGAGTTAACAAATTACGCGATCTGTTAACAGCGCTGGTGACGTAATTTGTTATGCAAAATAATGATTCAAGGCAGTTTCGAGACCGCCTAAGTAGGGCTGAGAATTATATGTTGAAATATCCGAACGTATCATAAAATATTTTATAATGACGCTAATTGTTTATTGTTGATTATTTTTACATAAAATTTTTTGATAAAGCGCCACAATAGATACTCGTACGTGATCTCCAGAATCAAATGCCGAGCAAAAAATAAGAATTAAATCATTACATTGCGAATCAACAATGTTAACAGTTTATTGATTGATAACGTTAACGCATATTGTGACGTTATTTTCTGATAAAAGTAAAAACTGCGAAAATATCACAAGAACTAATGCCTCGATTGTCTCATGTTGAGTTATGGTTAAATATAGATAAAGAGTCCAAGATGTTATAAACAAATAGGCTGATTGTTATAAATTATTGCAATGAACAAAAGAACTCAACATTAAGCAATTGTCGCTATTCTCAAAGTGAGATATCATCAACACACACATAAACTATTGATGTGAGTGTCCTGTACGAAACCCTGCAACTTCGAACTGATGAATACGATACATGATAATTTGTTTGAAAAATAGTGATTCAAGATAAAGTAAAATAATACATCTGATATACCGCGAGTATATATGGAGACCGTGAATAAAATGCCCACTCGCACCTAAAAACTGATAGGTACGTTACAATACTAAGTCCGTAGTTTATACCGTGCTATGCTGGAAGCGCGTATGGGATGTATGCATGATATATCGCATTCAAATAGGGAATAGACCGCTGAAATATTAAAACATACATGTAATTAGTAGAAATGATGGTTATTTCGTGGGGCAGGTGAATAAAAAGGCGTTCCGAGTAGTTTTAACAAAGGTTTATTAGCCGTACGCGCCTTCTCCTTACAAACACCCGTAAGCTTCCGTGCTTCTCGGCAGTCGCGAGACTAGTGGCGATCGGCGCGACAGCGCCAGCGCTCGCCGTGTCCGGCGGAGAGGGGAGGAGGGCCGAATGATATATATGTACATATCCAACACTCCCTCCCATGAGATCCTCCGGTTCCTCACCTTCTTTCATCTTTCACACCTTTCTTATTTTCTGCAACATAACAATTAACAATTAATATCATAATTCATTAACTTAGTCACTAAATATTTGTGAGATTCAAAAGGAAGAGGTTTAGTAAATATGTCTGCGATTTGGTTCTTAGACTCTACCCAATTTACAACAACCAGTTTCCTTTGAACACACTCTTTTACATGATTTTCTTTCGCATCTATTAAATGTCGCAGTTTATTCCCTCCACTCGTCTCTGTATTTGTTTTCGCAGCTTTATTGTCACACCACAAGATCATTGGTAATGGAGGTTCGATTAAAATTAATCTAAGAGAGTTATATACAGAAAGCATTTCTTGACTCGCCTCACTCATCGCTACGTATTCTGCCTGACAAGTCGACAGTGCCACGTATGACTGTTTGTGAGTTCGCCATACTATCGCATCTCCAAACAGTTTTATAACAAAACCACACGTGGTGAGTGAGTTTTTGCAATCAGCGAAGCTTGCGTCTGAAAAGGCTTGGATATCTTCTGCCTCACCTTTGTATCTCAAGCTCAGATTTTTAGTTCCCTTCAAATAACGGAACACTCTCTTAACCATTTTCCAATCATCCTCGGTTGGACTTACTTGATGTCTGCTCAGAATGTTCACTGCATATGAAATATCTGGTCTTGTCGCACCTGCCAGATATAACAGACTTCCCACGGCTTCTCTGTAAGGAACATTTTCCTTGGTTTTAGTTTTTGTAAGTAACTCATCATAAGCATCCGTTTCTCTCATCTTTCTGCTCCTATTATTCACTTGAGTAGTGATCATAGGTGTTCTTTGCGGATGTGATTCACTGAATCCAAACCTAGTAAGGATATTTTCAATGTATTTCGTTTGGCTCAGCTCGATAATTTTGTTTTCAATATCTCGCCTTATGCTGATACCGAGAAATTCCTTGGGCTCACCTAGAATGTTCATTTCAAACTCTTTACTGAGCCTTTTTGTGACCTCTTTCAATTTTCTCTCATCGTTACTCGCCATAAGTAGGTCGTCGACATAGAGAAGTACAATTAGAAATTTTGTATCTTCTCGCCAAGTGAACAAACATGGTTCTAGATCTGAATTTTGCAAGCCTAGATCTTTGGCTGCTTCAGTGAATCTATTGTTCCATTTCTTCGGGCTGATGCGTAATCCGTACAGGGCACGCATCACTCGACACACTTGGTCTCGTCTTTGCTCCTCTGTAAATTCCGCTCCTTCAGGTATTTCCATATATATTTCCTCATCGAGGACGCCGTTTAGGAAAGCTGTTTTAACATCAGCTTGACATACAAGTAATTTGAACTTATTGATAATACCTATCACAGCTCGCACAAGTGTCAACCTTGACACAGGTGCGTACGTCTCGCTTAATTCATAGAAGTTTTTATCCTTAAACCCACGGATAACCAATCTCGCCTTGTATTTGATATTACCTTCTGGATCCATTTTTCGTTTAAATACCCATCTTGAGTCAATTATTGTTGCCTTTCTTCCATCACGCATCTTTGTAGGTCTTTTAACTATTTCCCAGACATTATTTTTCTTCATAGAATTTAACTCATCTTTAATCGCTGACTTCCAACAGTTTTTCTCATCTGAATTCATCGCATCTTTATAATTAGAGGGATCAGAGTTGATATCAGCAAGCAAGGCATGAAAAATCTCATCATTAGAATTGATTTTACTCTCATCTATCTCATCTGATATGTTATAGGACAGCATAACCTTCGCTTTGATATTCTCATCAAGGGGTAGATTCGAGAAACTGACATCGTTAATAAGCTCACCTTTCTCTTCTACATTTTTGGTAACGACAGTTACAGTTTTACGGGGTCTACCTCTTTTCCTCTTGATCTCTCCCTCCGGTTTTAAAGTTTGTATGGATTCTCCCTCCTGTTTTGAAAATTCTTCGCATCTTTCATTCATTTCAGATTTGATAAACCACTCATCTTGATTCAGATCATTGCTTACAACAGGAAAATCTTTTATTCCATTTTTGTTATATTTGTCTCCGTAAACCAGTTTTTCATTAAACCTCACATCTCGGCTTTCATAAAATTTTCCCTCTTCTGGTTTCAACAAAATATAACCTGTTGGTGTGTAGCCCACCAGGATAACTCGCCTTCCTTCATATCTGAATTTTGGGCCTGTTTTTCTCTGAACTTTTACATAAGCCAGGCATCCAAATCTTTTGATCTGATCAATACTGAAATTATGTTGGGGAGCAAACTTTTCCAGAGGTGCCACCATTTGGTTCGATTTGTGTGGAGTCCGATTATATGCATATACAGCAGCTGTCAATGCTATATCCCACAGATTTTCGGGTAACTTCGCATCGTAAATATATGTTCTCACCTTCTTCTGAATTGTCTGGTTAAATCGCTCTGCCACACCATTGTGTTCAGGCGTGTCTGGGGCTGCTAGTTGTAATTCTGCGCCCAAATTATTCAATACTTCCATAGTGTATCCACCTGTATACTCAGTCCCTTGGTCCGAGCGTAAATAACACACCTTTGCGTCGTACCCTAGAAGATTTCTTGCGCTCCTTACATATCTTTCCAGACAATACCCAGTTTCATTCTTATGGGTCATAGGATAAGCTATTGCTAGTCTTGAGAAATCATCTATGAACACAGATATAAACCTGTATCTTTTGGGATGAGAAGGCGGTGAGATAGGACCCATGGTATCAGAATGAATAATTTGTAAGGGAGCAGTAGCCCGAGTACGTACTGATGGAAAAGGCAGTTTGTTTGATTTGGCTATTAGACAGATTTCGCAGTCTTTTAACGCCTCATCGAAAATCGCATCTTGCAGCTCTTTATTTTTTGGGAATTTAGCTTGCAATGCCTTGAGATAGGCAATTGAAGCATGACCAAATCTTACGTGCCACAGCATGGCTTTGTTCTTTTCGAGAAACCTTTTTGTATCCAATGAAAAGGGGGATTCGTCAGGATTAACTTCTGTTATGGGGGCCTCATCTATATTGTAAAATTTTCTATCTGTGATAGATATATCAAAGTTCGCTAAGTCAAGTAATTTTATATTTTTCTCAATTATTCTATTTTCAAGATCATTCACATCTTCCATTCTCACATCTTCACATTTATACTCATCTTCTGTTGGTTCTTTTACCTTTGCCCTATCACTCTCATCTATTGGGATTTCAAACTCACCACTGCTACCAGTGGTCGTGGACCACTCCTGGACCACCACGTGGACCTCGTCCTTCGCCCCGCGACGATTGAAAACGTCGCGCGGCGGAAAGCCTCGTGCGCGCCTTCTTGCTCTCGCGCCGCGGCAAAACAATAGTCGCGCGCTTCCGAGAACTCGCGCCGCGGCAAAACACTATCGTCCCGGTTCACGTG
Organism: Aphelinus atriplicis; assembly: GCA_020882685.1. Classification (NCBI taxonomy): domain Eukaryota; kingdom Metazoa; phylum Arthropoda; class Insecta; order Hymenoptera; family Aphelinidae; genus Aphelinus; species Aphelinus atriplicis. The sequence continues at coordinate 2,170,952 of JAJGQD010000005.1, read as the reverse complement.
TCAAACAGCAAACGATCGCGTGCCCCGGCGCGCGCCGCTCACCTCACCGCACCGAGGATCACGCCCTCGCCAACGTCCCCGAGCACGTGCCTCGACACCGCGGTCCGCAACGCGCAATGCGAAGAACCCGAGTCTCGCGCTCCGACGAACGCAATCGTCGCGCGATGAACGGGCCCCGCCACGGCGCCGAACCCACATCACCGATCGCGCACCGCACCAGTAAGCACTGCTACCTACTTGAACTCTCCGGGGTCGGCATGCTCGATCCGCCAGCTTCTCCGTGGTCCGACATCCTCTCGACCTGGTTGCTCGGTGAAGGGAGGGGGCTGTCCGGAAATTCGTGTCTCTCCTTGTCTCGCCTTTCGCACCACACAGCTTCACTTACCACTCGGAAAACACCTTTACGCGCAGTGGACGCGGGCCTTTCCCATAACCTGATGGTTATTTCGTGGGGCAGGTGAATAAAAAGGCGTTCCGAGTAGTTTTAACAAAGGTTTATTAGCCGTACGCGCCTTCTCCTTACAAACACCCGTAAGCTTCCGTGCTTCTCGGCAGTCGCGAGACTAGTGGCGATCGGCGCGACAGCGCCAGCGCTCGCCGTGTCCGGCGGAGAGGGGAGGAGGGCCGAATGATATATATGTACATATCCAACAAGAAAACATGTCGAGACTTTATTGGCGTCGGTTGGTGCCGGAGCGGATATATAGAGTACGTGCATGTAAGGCTGCGCATTGTACTTAACTGAGACGTGCACGTCGAGAGGGGAGTCGGTGTTCGGGCACCTCTGGCGAGTGGTTAGAAAAATAGTCCTTACGCGCGTAGGAATGCGTAGAGTTATCTATACTACATTACTACCCCTATGTAGGAGTGGCTTAGAAGTTACATACTTGACCAAACTACGGGTCGGGGGGGCTCTAGTGAAGGAGGTCCCACTCCGAGCAGTTTAAATGGGAGAAATTCTCCAAAATTCGGGAGCAAGAGAATAGTACCGAAATGAAAATCATGGTGGCGATGTGGCATCGGACGTTTGAAAAGAGCAATAGTACATGCTGGCTGTTACGTCCGTGGCCCGAACGCATGCGCGAGCACATCACAGCCACAACACTTCATTGTCTTCGTTAGATCAAAATGCTGCGCAAAGTATACTGCATCTTCGACATTCTTAATAATCTTATTAAATATTTCTAGGTATTTCAATTCACTAATCCAATGACAAAATAAGCCAATCAATACGATTCAACTCTTAATTTATAACTAATCTAAAAAAAGTAAGAATATCCCTGTAGAATCGATATTAATAATATATATTATTTCTATCGCTTATGATATTCAATTTTCATGAATTGGCGAATTGTAATTGACAATAAATGATTGTATTATGTTAGAATTTCAATAATAATATAAAAATACACCCAATCGGAAGCAAAAGAATAATTTTTCAATGTTGAAAAAGACAAGGTTCCAATTTGTATAAAATTAAATTCATGAGTTAAATATATTCATTCATCTCATACAAATCTGTAGTATATAAATTAAACAAATATAAATCATTGATATCATTTATAATATAATATTAAATCACAATATCATTAGTAAATCGAAGAAATATCACAATATCAATCAAGACAGTCATTACTTTTTTTGCAAACCATATACTCGTAGTTTCAACAAGAACTATACATTGTTTGGTATGATATTGTCTCTATATCATATTTCCTTCCTTTTTTTAAATAATGTATTATAACTACACATATAAGATTAAAACTGTAGAATAGTAATACTATAGTTATCATTTGACTACTTGAACCTATTAAAAATCGCAATTCAAAATAAACGCAAAAAAACTAAGTGTACTTAACGTGCAGTCAATTTGGCACGATTTCTCAATAATTTGTTACAGCCTACAGGGACGATCAAATTGGCATTGGAATAAGCTCTCAATCATGTTCCCAGTGATATTTATACAAAACTTTTGACATTCAACTCAAAAATACATAACTAAATCATCGTAACATGTCTATAAAAATATTTAACAATTTTACTATTTTTTATTTATAAACGCATAAGAGGCCACATTGGCTTCACTTTTTTTGATGCGAAAAAGAGCAAATTGAGTAGGATAAAAAATAATTTTGGGAAAACTGATGAGACGTTGGAATTGGAAGATGAGATGTTTTTACATAAAAAAGAGTATAATGACACTTCGAGAGATAGAAATTATTTATTTCTAATCTTTTTGGTGGAGTGTGAATAGTGAAATAAGAAAAGGGCGAAAAAATCAGTAAGTGAAACTTCAAAGTGTTGTAGGAGAGTGGTTTTAAGGCTAAATGGACGGGGAAGGTACCAAAAATTTTCTTTTAATACCCCTAACATATAAACAAATAATATGAATAATAAAATATACCAAAACGTTCAACAATTACAAGAATAACAGCGCATGACAACCAAATCTCAGATGAGCGGAGCCAGAGTGACAGCGTCCTCGCAGGTAAAAACCCAACAATCGCGGAGCCCGCGGTGGACTCTGTGCGAGTGTATTGGTGTGTCGATGTGTCCGCACATGCGCTTCACTGGATCCAAAAATACGGACATGCTCTCTCACAGGCTCTCCTATGGCTTGCCTCCTCTAATGGGATGCCAGGAGCAACGTTTGAAACGGACATAACTCCCGGCCGTGTTAATTTTTTTCGTATAGACTTTAGATGGGGTGAAAGTGTAAGGGACTTTACCTCTCGCCAGTTTCGAGAGCCGAGGGACAACCGTCGCTGCTCCGAGCCCCAGACCTTTTTTTATTGCTTTCAGCACATTGTAATCTAAAAGTGCTAAAATACAGATGACTCAATTCTTTCGATTGATCAATTCACGACAATTTTTCTTCATCAGAACGTACTTTGAACGGTAAAAATCCAACAATATTTGCTCTTTCGATCATGTTAAACCGCCAACTTTCCACTTGTCACAAAAATAAAGATTTACTACAGCTCATATCGTCGCTTGGGAGGAAGAACGTTCCATTTCAGAAACTCGCTATAAAAAGTTCCATTTCAGAAACTTTCTATAAACAGTGCCGTTTCAGATTGACAAGTATAAAAAGTGCCATTTCAGAAAAAATCTATAAAAAGTGCCATTTCGGAAAATTTCTATAAAAAGTGCCGTTTCAGGAGAAATTTTTTCCCTCGGAGTTTTTCTGACTTCGGGGATGATGTCGTATGCATGTGTCTGTTTGTACATGTGTGTATGTCATTGTACATGTCTGAAAACGACAACTTGATCCCACGTCGAGACGTGATACTCTGAAAGTAAACTATTTACATTACATATTTTCTTCATCGATGGATTTGGATGAGAATTGGTATCTATACGTTTTTGAGGTCGCTGATTACGAATCCGACCTCAGATTTTAAAAATTCGAATTAGAGCCTCTAAGATCACCTAAAGAAAATTTGAAAAGGTACTGGATTTTGATGAAAATTGGTATGCGTGGGTTTTTGAGTTTGCTGATCACGAATCTGAACTCAAAATTTGGGAATTCAAATTAGAGCCTCTAAGATCACCTGACAAAAACTTGGAAAAAAATGGAATTTTGTTGAAAATCAGTATACATGGGATTTCGAGGTCGCTGATTACGAATCTGACATCAAATTTTAGAAATTAAAATTAGAGCCTCTAAGATCACCAGACAAAAATTTGGAAAATATGGAATTTTGTTGAAAATTAGTATACGTGGGTTTCTGAGGTCACTGATTACGAATCCGACCTCAGATTTAAAAAATTGAAATTAGATCGAGCCTATAAGATCACCTGACAAAAATTTGGAAAAAAATGGAACTTTGTTGAAAATTAGTATATATGGGATTTCGAGGCCGCTGATTACGAATCCGGCCTCAGATTCTAGAAATTCGGATTTAGCCTCTAATATTGCCTACCGAAAATTTGGTAAGATACTGGATTTTAATAAAAAATGGAATCCATGGGTTTTTGAGGTCGCTGATTACGAATCCGGCCTCAGATTTCCAAGATCCAATATAGACCATTCGAGAAAATACACTGGGTCTTGATGAAAATTATTATATAAGGGTTTTTTGGGAGTCAATCAATGGTTAAAACAGTATAATACAGTAGAACTCGTATGTTTTTCTGGCTTTGTCATATGGTATTCAGATGCTGATTAGCATCTTACGGAAACGATATTATCCAATTTTTGAAGATTTATAATAAATTCTCGTCATTTCAAACTGCAACAGATGGTTGTTAAACTTAAAGTAGTAAAACGTTGTGAAAATTATTATTCACTAGTCAGAATCACTCACTCGCTATCGCTCGCTCGTGTCTTTCATTTGCTTTATTATAAATATGGATGAACATTGAAATTTTTAATTGTATCATCGATAAATAATTTAATTAAAAACCAAAATTTTCTATCTCCCCACCATTTTCGCTCACAGAGAATACGCCCACGCATGAATATTATCAAATTTGTCGATTCGAATGTAGGATGCGCCCCGGCTTCTCTATCGATCTGCTCGAACATATTTTCAAAAAATCAACCCTTCGTACGTTTTTAAAAGGGGGTCCCACCCGGACATCGGTAAACAATTTTTTAAATTCTCCATACGCCCACCATAACTTGAATTTTTCAAAATTTTTTTCTTATGGAAATGTAGTCCTCGATCCCACCTTCCGATCTGCAATACCAAAGATACCTCGAAACTGTATAATTTTGGTTTAGCATGAATAAGAAAATTGACGAAAATACTTGATTGTCACCACACCATTTTCTTCCACAAAGAATACGCCCACGCATCGATGTTATCAAAGTTTCCAACATTAACTATAAAAGCGTTCAAGCTCCTCTAACGATCTGCTCGAAAAAAATTTTGAAGAATCAACCCTTTGTACGTTTTTAAAGAGGATAATACAGGAACATCGGTAAAAAATTTTCGATTGTCACCACACCATTTTCGTTAACAGAGATTACGCCCATGCATCAATGCTTTCAAATTTTTCAACATGAATTATGAAAGCGCTCAAGCTCATCTAACGATCGGTTTGAACAAAATTTCGAAAAAAAACCCTTGTACGGTTTTGAAGGGGATAGTACGGGAACATCGGTTGAAACTTTTTTTAAATTCTCTATACGCCCACCACAAATCGAATTTTTCAAAATTTTCTTTCTATGAAAATGTAGTCCTCGACCCCACCTTTCGATCCGTCATACTAAATCTACCTCTAAATTGTATAATTTTGGTTTTGCATCAGTGACCTCAAAAAAAAACCATGGATACCGATTTTTATTCAAATCCAGTATCTTTTCAAACTTTCGGTAGGCAATCTTAGAGATGAAATTCGAATTTTTAAAATCTAAGGCCGGATTCATAATCAGTGACCTCAAAAACTTGCGTATACTAATTTTCATCAAAATCCAGTATCTTTTCAAAGTTCTGTCAGGTGATCTTAGAGGCTCTAATTTTGATTTTTAAAATTTGATGCCGGATTCGTAATCAATGACCTCGAAATCCCATGTATAGTAATTTCCAACAGAATTCCATTTTTTTCCAAGTTTTTATCAGGTGATCTTAGAGGCTCTAATTTGAATTTCCAAAATTTGAGTTGAGATTCGTGATCAGGAAACTCAAAAACCCACGCATACCAATTTTCATCAAAATCCAGTACCTTTTCAAATTTTTTTTAGGTGATCTTAGAGGCTCTAATTTGAATTTTTAAAATCTGAGGTCGGATTCGTAATCAGCGACCTCAAAAACGTATAGATACCAATTTTCATCCGAATCCATCGATGAAGAAAATATGTAATGTAAATAGTTTACTTTCAGAGTATCACGTCTCGACGTGGGATCAAGTTGTCATTTTCAGCATGTACACACACATACACACATGTACATACAGACACATGCATACGACATCATCCCCGAAGTCAGAAAAACTCCGAGGGAAAAAATTTCTCCTGAAACGGCACTTTTTATAGAAATTTTCCGAAATGGCACTTTTTATAGATTTTTTCTGAAATGGCACTTTTTATACTTGTCAATCTGAAACGGCACTGTTTATAGAAAGTTTCTGAAATGGAACTTTTTACAGCAAGTTTCTGAAATGGAACGTTCTTCCTCCCAAGCGACGATATGCACTACAATTACAATTTACCTGCCTCAAACTAAGGCTTAATAATGACATTAATTTAAAATCGGTCTCCGCGAATCTAACAATCTCTTGGTCATTATTCACGTTTTTCATGTCATATAGCAGTTTAGTTCCAAATTGTATAGGTTTGGGAAAGAGAAGCATGTACGAGGTAAGAAGCGTGGACAAGGTGCTGGTCCTCAATAAAATTTGAGATTGCCCACCCACTTTTCACTAAGCCGCATCAACCAACTGGCCCATTATGTGCAATGAATCTCTACCGGGCACCGACAATGGTTCATGGTGACCATATATCTACAGAGACTGTGAAGGCTAAGAATTTAGCGAGTTTGAACAAGTTGAATAAGGAATTCGAGGTTCGGAGATTTGCCGTTTTTCATACATTTTCAGTTGATAATTGCTCAAAGAATCACGATTGAACATTGAAAAACCATGCAACGATCCGTGTATTCAGTGGTAATCAAATTACTATAAAATCATTTCTCAATATTAATGAGAATCGAATTTCAGCGAGTTTGATGGAGCTGAATCGGGAATTCGAGGCTTGAAGATTGGCCGTTTTTCATACATTTTCAGTTGATAATTGCTTAGAAAAATCACGATTGAACATCAGAAAACGATGTAAAGATCCGATGATTCAATGGTAATGAGATTGCAAAAAGAACGTCTCTCCATATCAATGAGAATCGAATTTCAGCGAGTTTGATCGAGCTGAATCGGTGATTCGAAGTTCGAAGTTTGGCCGTTTTTCATACATTTTCAGTTGATAATTGCTCAAAAAATCACGATTGAACATCGAAAAACTATGCAAAGATCCGTGTATTCAGTGGTAATCATTTCTCTAATTTAAATTCATCGTAAATTGAAATTCATCGACTCTGATCGAGCAGAATCCAAAATTCGAGATACAAAAATTTTCCGCTCTTCATATTTTTTCGCTTCATAACTTCCCCAACTAGCATGATTAAACATTGAAATTTGGAGCAAAGGTTCAAGTTTTCATCAGTAATAATATAATGATCAAGTCAGCTATTTTTCTCATCTTGTATTGGCTGATTAACAATAGTAAACCTTCACTAGTGCGAGAAGTGGAGAGTTGGTGTTCAAAACAATAAACAATAAAAAAGAAGAGTGATATGTGAGTGTTTTAGCACTTTTTTTATTTTGATGCGCTGCAAGCAATAAAACGAGGTCTTGTGCTCGGCGCAGCAGGGGTCGCTCCTTGGCCCTTGGGACTAGAGACAGGTATAAATACTCTTCTACAGCCCCCTCAAATCTATGTAGAAAAAATTAACACAGCGTCGCAGCCACGCGCATGTTCGGTGAGTAAGCGCCTGCGCATTACCTGGCACTCGCGAGTCGTGCTGGCTGCTGCCCGAGCCCCGAGCGACCGCATATACTATATTACTTTGGAAAATTTCAAACGTCCGCTACTCCAGCGCCCCCATGATATTCAACATTGGTCCCTCAATCGTGGAGATTTCTTATACATGGAGTGGAACCTCCTTTACTATAGCCTCCCTGCTACGGGTACTAAAAGTGGTCCGATTTTTTCGAAGAAAATTCCGGCATGGCTCTGCAAGTTTCAGAGCCATCCGACAGCAAACGCCTGAAGCACTCGCTAGAGTGAGACAGACTTATGCAGTTTGAAGTATTGGTTAGGCGAGGATGAAAGGAACATGAGCGTATAGTGATGGCAAAACAGTCTGGAATAACCTGCGTCTGGATGAATTTTTACACATCTTTGTACTGTTGTTTAAATTATTATTATCTGTTTATAATCCTTATATAAAAAAGTGATGGGGGTCAAAGTGAAGCCAGTTAACTCGTGATTTGATTGGTGTAGACCTAACCACGTGACAAGTCGCGTAAAATATAGATATAGATAGTGAATACAGGCAAGCAAGAAACATAAGAACGATAAATTTTGAGGTTGTAACGACCGAATCCTTCTTGCCAGCTGCTTCCAAAATCTAAATGTAGGTTTTAAAATTGCGGATAATAAAAAAAACAAAAAGTTGTATGAATGTAGGGTTAAACAATACAAATATTTTGAAAGAATTGATGAGCAAATGGGAAAAATTATCATATGTGAATGATTGAAACATAATTTTGAAACGCACGAATGTAGATCGCGCGCAGCGCGTCTGAATTTAGCTAGTTTTGGTAAAAGGTACTTTGCAGTGAAAAAAATGTAAAGAAGCTTGAGACACTTCCCAAATATGTTATTTTCTGGATTTAATTAAAAAAATTCGGTTGAATTCAGAAATTTTCATTTCAAGATTTTGTATTTTTTACGCATCTTTGAACAATATATGTTGTTCAAATCATTATTCTTTGTTTATAATTTTTGTAGAATGTATTTTGCAGTATACTAAACGTAAAGAAGCTCGAGACTCTTCCCAAATATGTTATTTTCTGAATTTAATTATGAAAATTAGAAAAAAGAACACCAGAAAAAATTATTATAGAAAAACAATTGAATCGAGGCGCCTTCATTTATGCAATATCACTCTCTTTTACTCTTCATTCTCCCAAACAGCTGATACAGTTATTTGCATTTCAATGATGCGCTTATGGAGTGCATATTACTCGTGGCTAAAGGGGCACGAGCCGTACGGCCGCACGTGGCCCGTACGGCTATCGTTGTATCAATAATATTGTAAAAGAATAATAGTGATTTCGCACATGAATAAGATTACTAATTAAAAATATATCAGAAAACTGCTCATGAGTTGTTTGTCCTCGTCTAACCAATAGGCATGCATAAGACTGTCTCTCTGTCTAGCGAGCGCTTTAGGCGCTTTCCGTCTGATGGCTCTGTTTGTTGCAGAGCCAGTCGCCAGACAATTCTCTCTCTGCACCAAAAGCGGACCACTTTAGTGCGCTGGAGCCTGGAGCCCACTGTTGTTTTGTCTCCTTCTCTCTTACTCTGTGCTCAGTATATAGGGTGTAACCTTTCCTTGGTTATCAAAAACTCTCGCTTCTCGGAAGAGGTGAGAGCGCCAGATACCCGCGGGTATTGGAGATGACTCTTCTTTTCTCACCTCGTCCTCGACGATGTTGCCGGCTGCTCAGCTACTCAGGAACTTTGGAGAGAGGGGGCCGTGGATTTGAGCTCCAGCCCTTTACTTTGCAATTACTGAAAATGGGAAATTAGGGAAAACGTACGCAAATGACTCAACACGACTATTTATACTGTGAATAGATAGGAAACTTCATTGAAACTACTAGAAAGACAACCCTGCTACAAAAGAAGCAAAGATAACCCCGATTCTGCACCGTGAAATAAATTGAATTGAAATCGAACATTCAGGCTACCACACTCGCATTCACACCATACGAATTTGCATGCGAAGATAATCCAAACCTGCTCCGTCTAACTAAAGAAACTCGCACGCAGCCCGCTGCTTCGCTCGTTCCGAAAACCCGCGGCGACCATGTTCAGCACGCGTCCCTAATTTCCACAACGGCCATGTTCAACTCGTAGGAAGTCCTACACGCCCACAGCAACCATTAATGGCTTGGCAGGCCCCCCTGTGAGCCTGGAGTACGGTTACCCGATCGCGGTTCGTTACAAGCACGCACACTCTGCAGTCACACCGTCGAACCACACATTCATTCAAATTACGCATTCACCCCGAACCGTATCTCTCGCGCGACCGTTGAGAAAGATTCTCGCGACCCGATTTCCCCGCTCGCAAAAACGTACCACAGATACACCGAATTTCCTCAGACACACCGTTAGTCAGCACTCACCCACGTGCTGCCCAAACTTTATACGCACACGCACACTATTTTCACAAACGGCTCGCTCGCTCTCTAAACTACGCCAAACATTATTATTTTATTGACGCATATTTATACTAATATTTAAAAGACACCCCGAAAGACATACCCGCGATACTCGCCTCTTGATACGCGCGTACCGGTCGGTTCGACGCTGTGTTCGATCGCGCCTTTGTTCCACGTGCCGCGCTCGGCTTCACGCACAACGACATGCCCGCCCAAAGATACTCCCAAATGCGCAGAAAATATATAGCGACGACTAAGATTCGTCGAGCCCAAGACACGCCATCCACGAGATACGCCGCGATCCGTTTGGCTACATAAAGATAAACCGCGATTCAGTTCATGCGCACAAAGGTATATACCGCATTCGAGTGCGCTATGCAAGATACATCGATTACAAGTCGGCTGCGTCAAGATATACCGTGAGACAACCAGTGAAACCGCGCCAAGACAACCCGAGATCACGCCAAACCGCTCCAAGATAAACCCGTGATCATGTCAAACCGCGCCAAGATAAACCCGATCGCATGGTGACAACTCGCCCAAGCCGGTCGCTCTTCACGCTAACGGCAGCGCGCCATATCGGACGCGAGAGCCGGTCGTTGCGCGCTCGCTGCGTCGCAACTTGCTCGAGCCGTACGCGCTCGCGGGGCAGAACCACCAACCTCGCTAACTAGTAGCGTCGATCCTCTTCGCTGCATCTCGTGGCCGCTTCCTCGGGAGGGTCGTCCGAGCTCCGCGCGTCGCTGTTCCCTGAGCTCGCTTCCGCTCGCTCGCACGCTCGGTAGAGAAGTGCCGCACTCGCCGCGCTCGCCTGCCGTTCGCACTGGGCCCTGTTGCTGCGCGCTCCCATTGGCCCGCTACGCAGTTTTTTTTCGCCGGTTTCTTGGCAATGCATCTGTATCCCCGATGCATTGTAAAAAGCCCTTTGAATTTTCCGTGCATGATCCCGTAGTCCAACGCATCAACATCCTTCTCGTTTTTGCCTGGTAGAGATAGCTTCAACCGCCTTTTTCCCGTAGCCATCAGGGCGCCGTGTTCTCTCTCCTCTACGCTCGGCTCGGCTGAACGCCGTTGGCAGCCTCCGCTTGACGCGCGTGAATAAAAAAAAACAAGACGAAACGTGTTGAATTCTCTAACTGAGAATCCGTTTTTGAACCGACCTGGAACGCTTGCATGGTCTATTTCCCCCCAATTTTAAGCTTAGCATGCTAACTTTGTATCATTGCAAAATGCAATGTTACAAGGGACGGGCGTTCCATTTGCGGGTTAGCAGATCAGACTGAAAGGAGACCCCACCACTTTTTTCTCTGCCGTGCGGCAGTCATAGAGGTATTACAGAAGTATAGTGGGATGGAGCGTATCGCTTGCGGGGTAGCCGCTGAGACGAGAGGGAGCCCCCACCACATTTCCTCGTGTTTGCGCCAAAAACGCAGACATTTACACAGCTGCGCGTGTCCGTGTGTCTTCGCGGCGAGCCACTAACATAGCGATTCCCAAATGGAGGAGCTACCTTAATAGTTTTTCTTTTTCGTTCATTATATAGAATCAGTTTCTTTTTGAGGCTTTAAAAAAGGCATTACTTTTTTATTCTGTACAATTCTTATGCCTGCCTTATGTCGAATATGTTAATCATAAATATCAGATATTTTGAATCAAAATTCTATACTAATTTACTTATGTATGCTTTTTATATCGAATATGTCTATCTTTGTCGAATATGTTTATTTCTAAAGTGAGATTCTTTTCTCAGTTTTATTTTCAAACAATCAAATTCTCACAATGAGCAATAAACTTGGAGAATGTAAAAATTGCAATTGTTAAAATTTTGGAAACAAAATGATATATTAGAGTTCATCTCCAGCCACGCTCATGTAAATCTGTTCTGATAAAGGTTTTTAATATTCGTCACGTGGCTCGCCACGTAACATATTATTCGAGTCTCCAAGTCCCGCTTGAGACCGCTGTCGTCGCTGTTCAAAGTTATAATAATCATCGCGGGCAGGTTCAAACTTGTGTAATGATTACGAGTATTATCACGATTGTAGTCGTAGGTATCGACAAAAGAGTCTAGCAATAATGGAGAATTTTTAAAATGATCAAATCTGCGGGTACCGATTAGTTGTAGGCGGGATATACTGTGATATATTTTGAAGAGGTTATGAGACATTGTTTTTTTTTATAACTTTGAGAGCTTCCAATTTCCACCACCAGATGACGACTACTTTGCTTGGAGACTCGAATAGGCTCTGGGAATTTTCCATAGTTTAAAAATACTCTCGATGTGAAGGTAGGCAATGTACCGTCTCTAAGTCCGTGGTTTGGTCTTCTCTCTTACTCCGTGACCGTGACCGTGCGTAGTTGTTCATAAAGGGTAGATCACAAACACGGACTTAGTATATAGGGACGGAGCGCATGCTATGCTCGCCGTTGAGAGAGAGTGGCTGCCCACACTTCTGAAAGTGGAGGGGGTTTGCGCCAAAAACGCAGACATTTACACTTTCTCTCTCGTCGGTGTAGCTGTACACCATTAAACAGATGCCGTGTCTGTGTAGCCACGAACGCTTCGAACTGAAGTGGATAGAAGCCTTTACAAATTTTCGAATGAGCGCGGGCCTGCGGGTCTATGTATCGAGAGTATTTTTATTGTCATGTTCGAGAGAATCCTAAAGTTTCTCTTCAATTATTTTTTCTATTTATGTACATACATTAGATTAACATCAATTTGACCTCTAGCAAGCAACGAACTATTTGCGTAACTCTGTGAAAAACGAATATTATTCATCACATTTGAATTTTTTTTTCAAATTATATGATTATATGAAATTATTTATCGATGAACTAATTTTGTTTTCAAAATAAGACATGATATCAAACGATTCAAAACCCTAATGCGGATTGAATTATTCTGCCCATTTCTGGTCCCAAGAAAACTAATGATAAATTTCAGAGACTCAAATGCGAGACTCAATAGCATATGCAGAAATATTTCTCCCCATTCAAATAAATTTCAGGCTTGTCCGAGTGACCCATATCGATCAGGTACGACCTGCATTCATTCCAAATATATATACATATTTACGTGTATAGATGATGGATCATTAGGGCAATCTTCATATATGATGAAGATTGCCCTAATGATCCATCATCTCATGCAGGTATTACCTGCAACTGTCTCTGAATCAAAACAATGGATCTACATTTTATACTCCAATAATAAGGATTACAGACATGGTCACGAGTGCGGGAAAACCAGCTTCAGTATATATACATGTGAAGTTTATACAGTTTGTCTTTAGATTTACAAATGTTTATGTTCTTGAAAGTGCGCACGATGCCTCTCAGGCAGAGGGGACGAGAAAATTAGCTGATGGACTGGAGATGGGGAAAAAATGTAACTGCCACGCAATTTTCCGCACGTTCCGCTGTTGACTAATAAATTTAAAAATAATAAAATTGTTTGAAAATAAAATTAAGAAAAGTATCTCACTGTAGAAATAGACATATTCGACAAAGATAAACATATTCGAAATAAAAAGCATACATTAATAAATTAGTATAGAATTTTGATCCAGAGTATCTGATATTTATGATTAACATTTCGATATAGGCAGACATAAGAATTGTACAGAATAAACAAGTACTGCCTTTTTTAAATCCTTGAAAAGAAACTGATTCTACGTGCAATGAACGAAAAAGAAAAACTGTTAAGGTAGCTCCTCCACTTCAGTATTGCTGTGTTAGTGGCTCTTGCCGCGAAGGCACACGGACACGCGCAGCGGTGTAAATGTCTGCGTTTTTGGCGCAAACACGACGAAAAGTGGTGGGGGCTCCCTCCCGTCTCAGCGGCTACCCCGCAAGCGTTACGCTCCATCCCTATATACTACATCCGTGATCACAAACCATTCTTGCAGAATTATGCCCATCTTCTATTGTTTAATTTATCTCTAATTTTTCCAAAAAATGGAATGAAAATTTTTTTTCTGGAAACTCAGTTAAACTGAGCTGATTCAGAGCTATTAACTGCAATTTTTTCACCATCAATCCGTCAATTTCCAAACTTGACATTTTGGACTTCTATTGACAGGATCGGTGATATCAGTTATCAGGGTTAACGTCAACCATCAAAGCACAATGAAAATTGTTGAGAATGTTGTTTATGAATCGACTCAAAAAGAGCGCATTAATCTCACAGTACTACTTATCAGCTACGCAAATCATTCGTTATCGATTTAGTATACTAAACAAAATAAACATCATGTAAGTTTCATGAAAAAGTAATATGTACTCAGCACCATGATTTGACATTCAATTATGATTCTCAATTAGAGCTTCACGCCAACGAAAAAAACGGAATGTTATGTTAATTTCAACGTGCAGACGATTTATTTGAACGGATTCTTAAAAAAAGATTTCCAAGAGCTAACTTCTTGAAAGAATGTTTAAGCTGCTTTCTCAATTGTCCTTGGAATATGATTTTGATTCAATACAACCATTCCAAAGGATCGATGCTGAGAGCAGCTGAGTTTGATACAATTATTAGCGAGAAATCGGATTATAACATGAAAAATAAAAATGATCTAGATACTAATCAATGTGTACCTATAATCTTGGATACAAGTGAACAAGTACACTGACATAATATTTCAATCATCTTGATTTACTTAAGTGTTTTTGATGTCCATATGCTTGCTAGATTCTAATATAGGATAACATCAAAACTGAGTTTAATACTGCAATAAATTGATTGATTGATTGGATTGAATAATGAAGAATATGTAAATCTATTAATTTAATCTGTTTGGAAAATTTCCAATGTACTCCAGTTGCCTTAAACATTGAAGGTATTGTGCTATAAAAATTCTGAGACATTATTTTGTTTCCGGCAACCATAAAGCATTGTATGTATCATTGACATTTGCACATGTGTATGCATTTGTATTGAGATCTCATGTCTGGTTGAAAGAGATAAAATGAGTTGTGACAAGATACTATAGGCATAGCTGATATTGTCAATTCCTTAAGAGATAATGCAAACTAAAGGATTTATGTTATAAGACTTGCACATTTTATGCGATGTTTTTACTTTTGCCAAAACAATCAAGTAGATTGTGGGTGCCAGTTGACCATATTGATCAACTAGCTCTCTTGCTCGCTCAAGTATTTGAATGGTTTATTCAAAATCACTGAGAAAGCGAAAAATGATGTTTGTTATAAATTATTCATGCATAAATAATTGCAAACATATCATTAAATTCAATTGAAAAGAGACCGCTACTCCATTGTAAGAACAGGAAAAATCACAGTACCTACAGAATATCAAGAGAATAACAATATTATGACTGATTTCATTTCATATTAAAAGGAATAACCCACTATCAATGCCAAAACCTGAACTATCAAGAGGATTTCAAATGGATTGGATTCTATAGAAAATTTTGTTTCAGATCACGGAACATAACTTGATACTCATTAAATTCCTCACAGTCAAATCTTGTACTACAGTGAATATTCACCATGAGCTTCAGTCAATTGTTGTTTACTGTGATACAGTGGAAATAAATAAATTTCATAGTTTTAAATTAACTGTAACTACAGTGAAAATATTGGAACTAAATGTTATAGTGGAATTTCACTTTAGTACAGTGAATAATCAACTGTTAGTATAATGAAAACTGTTACACCAATGCTTACAGTGACACTTTTCTCTGTCAGAAAATTTAAGTATTTGAGTACCCAAACAAAAACTGAAAGAATGAAAAAATTTCCAAGTAAATTGCATTACTGTACCTAATATCATTCTAGGTTAGACAAAATAATCCATAGCCCTCAATCTTGAAAATCACAGTACTTGCAGAATATCAAGTAGATAGTATTTTAATAGCTGTTTCTGTTTTATATTGAAAATAATAAACCTCTATCAATCGAAAACCAAAAGTATCAACAGAATTTCAAATGGACTACACTTTCATGGATGCTACCGTTTTATATTATAATTATAACTTACTAGAAGACCACTTGGGATGTGGGTCACTAATCTTGACCAAAATTTTTTTTGGTATTTGCTTATATCGAGAAAAGAATGTACTCACAGTTTTAGGGTTCAATGCTACCAAACTTCCAAGATATCAATTAATGTATCTTGGTTGGAGCCATTGGTCTTGTCCCAAACAACAATATATCATGTAAGATGTATTTCCACTTACCGTACTACACTTTCACTGTTCTCACTGGATACTTCATCACATTTCATCTTGGAAAACATATAGAAGGAGCAAATAACGTGTATATTTAACAATTTTTGTTTTTATGTCTTACTCACATACAGTGAAGCATTCACTATGAACTATGAAAAAAGTAATGTTAGCCGACTTTCCACTCTATACTCGAATACTGAAGCAATAACAACATGCATCCAAGCACAAGGGCCATGAATGTAGTAACATTGGACGACAATTTAGTGTCAGAAATGAATTTTATCTACATGAATTTCAATTTTGAACACTTGTCCAAAATCAGACCATTTAAGAAAAATGGAAAAAGCTTACAGTTACTCGCTATTTCAAATCAAATTTTTAGCCCTGTACAGCCCGCCTGGAAAACATTAATAATTAATAACAAAGAATCAAATTCTTACAGAATATATCAACCCAAAAGGATAGTGAGTTTTTTTTTCATTATTCTATGGTCTGATTTTTAACAACAAGTGTTCGAAATTGAAATTCATAAAGATGAAATTCATTTCTGACACTGAATTGTCGTCCAATGTTACTACATTCATGGCCCTTGTGCTTGGATGCATGTTGTTATTGCTTCAGTATTCGAGTATAGAGTGGAAAGTTGGCTAACATTACTTTTTTCATAGTTTGAATGCTTCACTGTATGTGAGTAAGACATAAAAACAAGAATTGTTAAATATACACGTTATTTGCTCCTTCTATATGTTTTCCAGGATGAAATGTGATGAAGTATCCAGTGAGAACTGTGAAAGTGTAGTACGGTAAGTGGAAATACGTCTTACATGATATATTGTTGTTTGGGACAAGACCAATGGCTCCAACCAGAATACATTAATTAATATCTTGGAAGTTTGGGAGCATTGAACCTTAAAACTGTAAGTACACTCTATTCTTGATACAGGCATACACAAAAAAAATTTTGGTCAAGATTGGTGACCCACATCCCAAGTGGTCTCCTAGTTAGTACACGAATAAAAATCAGGGTCACAAACAAAATTTCAAGTAAATCCCATTCTCATCGCTATTTTCGTTTCAAGATGAACAAAGTGTCCTTTCAAAAGTTCCAAAATCTAAAGTATCAGCATTATTTAAAGTGTATCGCAATCTGATATTTAACTGCATTTTATGTTGACAAAGTTAACCCACTATACCAAACCTAAAAACCCAAGTACCTAATGTATCAAGTTGATCGTATTTTTATGGCTATTTCGTTTCATGCTAGTAATAATAACTCACTGTCAGTTCCATAACATAAAAAACCCACAAAATTTCAAGTGGATTGCCCTTTTATGGATTACATTTATAAACCCATTACCAATTCCAGAACCAGAAGAATGGCTATTTTTGGTTTGGGTTAGAAGAAATAACCCACTACAGATTCTTAAAAATATACATATCAAAAGAATTTCAAATTGATCAAATTTCTATGCTTGATTACGTTTTATAACCAGGTGGAAATATAAAATATAAAATATAAAACTGTGAAATATAAATATATAAAAACTATGAATTTTCGTGAAGTTCTGTAAAATGTTCCAAGGAGTTTTGAGAATATGTAGAGAAATGTTAAATAATATGAAAATTCGTATAAAAGTACTCACATTTCGTACACTATTGAAACATCACAATACTGAACGAATTCTCAGTTTTCAACAAATCTCAATCAATTTTAATTTTAATTTTAATTTTAATTCAACTTTTTTATACGATTTTCAAAGAACCCACAAGTTTAAATTCATCCAAACTCGTTAAGAATTTTGGGAATTTGTGGTTTCCTGTGAACAACATTCAAAGCAATTCTCAGAACTATGCGAAAAATTATTCAAAATATGAAAACTCGTTTTCTGAATTACATATATTTTTTGAACAAAAAGCGTTCAAAAAATTCTAAAAAATATTCCAGCATATTCTTTGAGTGATTTTGAGAACTTTTTATTCTTGATAATTTTTCATGAAAGTGCAATGTTTTTGAGAGAATCAGCGTTGAAGATCAAATCAGTATTCTATCATGAAGAAGTTCAAGGCCTGTTTATACGAAGATGACGCACTTTGTCAAAAAATTATCAAGAGCAAAAGGTTCTTAAACAAGGTAATGTTTCCATTGCTCGCCTTGCTCGCTAACCCCCGTCCTCGCTGGTTACCATCGTATTTTCTGAATAGCAATTTAGTTGTTAGTATGAGCACATAGAAACTTAAAATATTTCAAAATCCATCAATTCTGATATCTCATTTTAATTCTCTTGCAACATTTAATTAAAGCATGTAGTGTTTTACTCATGAGTACCTATTGATTTGAATTTTCATAGACTCTTTCTGTTTTCTCAATTCAGATTAGCAAGGATTTATCAAGTCTTGCTGACATTTTATCATCCAAGAACAAGTCAAACTATTGAATTATTACTTGATTCAAATTCTCTAAAATAGAGGCCAAAAAGGGAGGGGCTGAAGAGGGGGACCGCTAAGGGGAGTCAAAAAATGGGACTGTAGAGAGGGACCACAAAGGGGAGCCAAAAAGGGGGACTGCTAATAGGGATCATAACGGGGGGCTGGATAGGTGGGCTTAAAAAAAAACTAAAACGAAGGGCTGAGAAGGAGGTCAAATAAAGAGGCAAAACAGGAAAAAGGGGGGAAGGGAAAACAAAAAGGGGGTCTAAAAAGGGTCACAAAGAGGGGGAGCAAAAAAGGGGGGTTAAAAAGTGGAGCAAAGAGGGGAGCAAAAAAGGAGGAAAAGAAGGGGAGCGAAAAAGAGGAGCAAAAAGGGGAGACGAAAAGGGGGAGTAAAAAACGGGAGAAAGAAAGAGGGTGGCGGTGGCGGTTTAGCTTTCAATATAGAGAGATAACTTGATAAAGAGTGAATTCAGAGAGTGAAAGTTGTAGAAATGCATAATTCTGAACTTGCATATTTAATAAGCAATGAATATCACGGGCTTAATAATTCTTGTGTTAAGTAATATGAGTTTTAAAGATATTGATTCAAGGATATCATTTTCAGAGTTTTTATCAGTGAATCATAGATTAAAACGTGGAAATTCATGATTGTCAAAGTTCAAACTACTGAAAATTTGCAGTTATTGAACACAGTGTAAAGAGAATTTGAAGATTTGTGTTTCAAAGTTTGAAAATGAATATAAAGTTTTATCGGTAACGGAAATTCTGAAGTGCCTTAGAAAAACGAATTGCGCTTTCTCTTTTTAAATTTGGTTGAGTGGGATTCCGTAGAATCGGGATAGGCCGAGCGCAGTGGAAGCGTAGCGAGGCATGCGCAGCACACTTGTTGCGCGGGAGGAGAGGTACGGGTTCTTTTTTTCGGCCAAGTGCGTGTCTCGACGTATTGACACCAGAGAGTTTGTTTTTAAGGTGTCTCGCTCGTCAGGCAAGGTTTCGAGAGGACAAGAGTGCAACGGCGCACTCACGCGATGCATAACGTACAATAGAATGGTTCATGCGGCTGGGATACGGGCTCGTTCTGGCGGCGACTTAGGTCTCTCTCCCTCTCTCTCTCTCTCTCTCTCTCTCTCTCTCTCTCTTCACGATTTCATCGCGATGGCCAA
This sequence comes from Aphelinus atriplicis, assembly GCA_020882685.1. Lineage (NCBI taxonomy): Eukaryota > Metazoa > Arthropoda > Insecta > Hymenoptera > Aphelinidae > Aphelinus > Aphelinus atriplicis. The sequence continues at coordinate 2,151,214 of JAJGQD010000005.1, read as the reverse complement.
CCCCATGAAAGAACAAGCTGTAATCTTGTGATTCCTGCGAAGATTTCAGAGAATAATAATCAATCAAACTACTTTATTAAGTCGCATATAAGATTTAATTACAGAGAAAATTGAAATCTAAACTTACATTTATCAAAGAAGAATGAGAAATTGCAGAGATATTATCAATCATGCTTTTGCTTAATGACAATAAAGTGAAAGTTGTATTTGGAAGATTTTATTCAAGTTTAGTGCCGACGATAAACTAGCAGTGTAATTTTGAAACGGTCACTGGCTTACAGGAATTTTCTTCACATACAAATAACGTAAACGTAACGTATCGTACGGAGAACGATCTATTTTTATTATATACAAAATGCAAAAGTTTAATTATTTAGGGGTCAATGTTTAGACGAAACTAGTAGTGCAGTGCAGTTTTTTTATTGACTAGGGAAATTTAAATGATTCTGATCGCGTCTCATGCGTTTGCTCGCGCGACCTTAATACAGTCGGCTTCATAGCAGTGCGTAGGGTTTTACACTGAAGAGTACGTGTTGGCGTAACTGAGACATTTTTGTTTCTCGCTTCGAACTAAAATTAATAGCAGTGCATTGATTAAGGCTCAGAAGCATAAAGGCAGAATTATCTTCAGTAAAGAGAAAACATTTACCTGGCATAGAGTAGAGTAATTTCAAACATGAAATTCAAAATTTTTCGAAATTTGAAACGTTTTGAAATAATATGAGAGTGATGTTTATTGCCAAAGTAAATTGATATGACTATTCGATCAATATAGAAATCAATACTGAAGAAACTGGTTTTTATAATCCCTGAACAGGTGTATGGAAATTTCGAAAATTTAGAGAATAGAAAAATGAATTAGATGGGTTACATCTTAGATCGGAAATCCAATGAAGCTTCAGAGATTGGAATATTGGCTAGTGTTCTTTAAGGTAAGAACTTGGAAGGTTATTAATATTGATTAAATAAAAGAAATCTTTCCAATTACTGAGACAATTCAGAGAGTTGTGAATAATTAGAGATACATAATCAGATCTGATAAAGAGCTGAGCTCAGATGTATTCCAGGAATTAATTCAGAATTTGAATTCATAGCTGAATCCACAGAAAATTCCAGAGTTCTAAGTAATGATGGAACATCAGAGACAAAACCGGCTAATGTCGAATACGCTGCCTTAACCAACTCCAACGACATCTCCTCAAATGTTTATTTCCTCTGACTCAACCACCTCCAGGGGATTTCAAAAATGCAGGAGACAATTGATGAAATTTTGTTAAATTGGACATCTGGCTCGTAAAATAAACAAGCTTTGAGGCATTTTCAAGAAGTGATTGCTCAGATGACTGAATTACATCAACTCAGACTTGAGATAGAGTGAACAAAGTCAGGCAACATGAACTGAGTGATGATAAGGATAAAATTTCAGAGACATAAAAACGAAGCAATGCCAGAAGTCAGACGTACTGATATAACGATAATCCAGACGAATGGCACAGAGATGACTTATGATGCACTGATGCAAACTATGTTTGAGATTGAAGCAGAGTTTAATTCGGAGAAAAGTTCAGAGAAAAATTCAGAGCAAAAGTTGTTAAGTGCATTAAGAGTAAACTCAAAATCTCAATCTAGTGCTGAAAAATGTTTCAGGTGCAATCATAAAGGTCATTGGCAAAGTGATTGTGATTTGAATGGCTCAAATAAATGGTTTTATTATATTTGTAATAAAATCACCAATTACAAGGGTGACAAATGCTTTTCAAATCCAAAAAATTCACGATTCTCTAGAAACAAGCGTTATGTTCACCTAGATGCAAATGCTGATGAGCTCAAGGCCATAAAAGCCAAAGAAAGTAATTCTAAACAATAGGGGTCAAGGTGCTTGGGGCAGAGGCAGAGATCGAGGAAATTTCAGAGGCATAGGGTCGAAACTAGGTGGTGGATCATCTGCAAATATAGCCAACGTTGATGAGAAAGAAGATGCACTGAGAGAAAACTTCGTCAGTGACTACAAAACGCAGTTGAGCATCTACAGCTTGGTTCAGTCGAGTAGAGTGAACTGAAGACCCAAGCAGTTTCTGCCGAAGTTTCGGTAGGCACTGCTTAACTGTGTACAGCAGCGCTAACCTAACGTACAGAAGCAACTGTCACTTGACCGTTGATGTGTATACATAACCAGTTCAAAAACTGTTGTCACTGCTGTGCGCATTATAGAGAATTAAAACTAGCTGCTACAACAATTAGTAGTTCAGTAAATTTACTCAGAACTATAAGTTTAAGGAGTCAATTACAATTAGCTTATTTGAAAATTACTGGAACCATGAAATCTTCTGATGTAAATATTAATGTTTTCGAAAGTATTGACATGAAAAAGAAACAATGTAACTTTCCAAATGTAAACGATACTCGTATTTTGTCAGGAGACAGGGTACAATTCAGAGGGATCGAATTTAAAATAGGTATGATTTTTGTAACAGAAATGGGAGACGGTGATTTACTCAATTTTGGGAAAGTTGAAGAAATATTTATCATAAATAAAAACGTATTCTTACTCTTTCAACCTCTCACTAATATTGTATTTGATGAACATATTTATGCATATGAAGTATTGGCTCGTAAAGCTCAAGTATCAAAAAATGTTCGCGACTTGCCTGATATTCATCCATGTGTACTCTCAAACATGAATCAATCTTTGTATGTAACGCCAAAATATATTTTGCGATGAAAATATTTCAGCTTATAATTCATTAAATCTACCTACATACAGTTCATTTTTAAAATAAGAAATTATTGTCTATCTCGAAAATTATATTGTCTATTTTAACTCAGGTGAGAAAACACATTAGAAACGGTTGCTAAGGAAATAACCAACGTATTTTGCTGAAAATTGAACTCGTGATAGATCTTGTGGGCTATGCCCAAGGGTAAGGCCCATGCGCATGTAAGTATGCAGCGGCATACCTGCGCCAAGCCAAGCGTAACGACGCCAAACATCAGTCGATGCCAGACAGTCGAGCTGAGCGCACACCTGTAATTGGCCCTCCGGGCACACCAAGCCACGCGCAATAAACGTAGTTAGTTTAACCGACGCGTACTCTCTTCATTCGTCCTGCACATCTCCAGGACATGGACCCTGGATTCCCAGCACCATCCGTCAATTCCCAGTCACCCAAAGACGGTCAGTGATTCATGCTGACCGCCAACAAGTCCATAGTGGTGACCCCGACTATTTGAAAAAACGCACATGGAGTCAGATCGAGAGAAGTGAGAGCAGCACGGACGAGAGAATAAACATCGACGCCAACAGGAGATGGAACGACAAAGCTGCAGGTAATGCACCAGCGGTTCCGGAATGGAAATCGGCAAGCGTCACTGACGCCAAGCGGACGCCAGCAAGCGTCGCTGACGCCAAGCGCCCGCCACTGCAACTTGCGGCGCGCAACAGGCCGTATTCGAACTGCAAGCACACCGCTTGGAAGCCGATCAGCGCGCTGGACGGAAAATAAGCCGGCAGCGTCCATCAGCAAGGACGCGCACCACGGACGCCAAGCGGACGCCAGCAAGCGTCACCGACGCCAAGCGCCCGCCACCGCATCGGGCGCGTTTGCAGCAGGAAGCGGCATGAGCGTCGCAGGCACTGTGCAGGCTGGGGCAGCCGCACCGAACACGCTCATCTGAGCCATTCAACGCGCACGCAGTCGTCGATGGATTGCGTGAAGCCACCGTCACCGGCGCCTTAAGGTTCCAGAGTACAGCTGGTGAGCAGCCGGGAGTGTCACCAGAGCAGAGCAGCGAAGCGGCGCATCGTGCAACGGAGCACATGACGCGACGCACATCAACCAACGCAGGACGCGACGCGACGCAACGCGTACGCAGGTACCAGCGGTGGTCAGTAAGCGCGGTCCAAATTATCTTGCGAAAAGTTAGTTAAAAGTAGCACACAGCGTATGAGTATTGAATTTGTATTTTAATAGTAAGAATGTTATATGTTTCTTTCTTCATTTCTAAGAAAAATGTCTCTCAGTATTGAAATTCAGCGTCTCCGAATAGTTGAAAATTAAAATCCTTGTCTAAAAAAAAAAAAAAAGCGGTAGAGATTACAGCGCGAAAATGGGGAACGACGATGAGGTGGTCGGCAGCGCCAAGGAGCAGCAAAAATCCACTGTTTCACTAGAGTCAGGGGACGGGGGTGATAGAACCGAAGAAATGCTCGAATAGCTGCGCGAGCAGACTCGGAAAGAAATGAAGGAGGAATTTTCGAGATTGCAAGAAATTTTAATATGTCGAATTGAAGCATCTCTCCGAATAACATCCACACCCCCACCCAATGGCCCGCCCGGTTCAGCGCTGAACCCAACAGCACAGGCTTTTCAGATGTCCCAAAGTACCGCAGCCGCGGGAACGGAAAATTACTCGGTCCCCCACTTTGTAGCTCAGGTAGATCCATCCATCCCTCTAATAAACATCGAGGCATTTGACCCCACCCTCAACAACAAACCGAGCACGGGGATACCGGTGGATAACCCCCCCAACTATACGCCGCAGCCCAAGCTGGTGCAACCGCAGTACGCGCCAAATTTGAAATTCCAACCTTTTTGGAAAACAGCCCCAGACGCGTGGTTTTTCACACTGGAAAATCAAATGAACGCGTGTAACATAATGTCAGACGACGCGCGCTATTGGATTATTTTGAATAATTTAGGGAATGAGGTTTCACAAGAGATCGCGGAAATTTTAAAAACCCTTCCGGTCGGCCATAAATGTTTCAAATTAAAAGAATACTTGATGCGGAAACACGGCGAAACGCAGGACGACAAGCTGCAAAAGCTGCTTCACAGCTCGTCAATTGGCAATAGAAGTCCATCCGACCATTATAATCATCTATTAAGTTTAGCGGGGAACGCGATTGATAAAAACACGGTACTACGCATTTGGAAACAGCAGCTACCGGTAGAAATTGCACTGCTTATCGAAGACGTGTTCGATACACAAGACGAGCACAAAATTATGCAGCGTGCGGACAAGACGTACGATGTTTTGAAACGCAGCGCAAAACAAATTAACGCGATTTCCCAATTACAACAACCGGTAATTGCAGCAGACCCAACAATAGCGGCCGTCTTAGCTCGGATTGAAGCGATAGAAAAATCGAACTCGAACTTTCCGTATCAAAATCGCGGTCGCTCCCAGGACAGAAACGAGCAGCAACCGCGAGGTAGGTCACGTTCGCGCGCTTATAACAAAAAAGGCCCATGGTGCCAATATCATTTCAAATACCGCGAAAACGCTTTCAAATGCGAAGAGCCCTGTTCATGGAAGAATCGAAATGATAAGAAACGCGATAATAGCGAAGAGAGAACACGGAGCCCCGAGCCGAAGGCCAAAAAGGACTTAAAAAACTAGAAGCGCCCGAAATCGCGGAGGCAGATATCGCGGGTTTATCAGTTCGCCTCCATGTCAAAGACAAAAACACCGGCATCGATCTGCTTTGTGATTCAGGAGCAGATTTGTCGGTCTGGCCCAAGCCCGAGAATTACCCTGGGGAACCTACGGAATTCGCTGTTTTCGCGGCAAACGGTTCGCGCATAAAATCATACGGTTTTGTAAGACGCGAAATCGACATCGGGTTTGCAAAAAAATTCGAGTGACCTTTTCAATCGCAGACGTGCCACACGCTATCCTAGGAGGAGACGCGTTGAAATTTCATCATCTTTCGCCAGATTTAAAATTGCGACGATTAATAATCGCGGACACGGGCAGATATGTGAACGGCGTAGGGAAGAGTGTTTCTGACATCGGCATTAGCGTAGTAGATCCGAACAACAAATACGCGCATATATTAGAAAAATATCCACGTGTTTTGGGAGCCGAGCAACACGTACCCCTAGAAAGACGCGGCGTTTTTCATCATATCGAAACCAATGGACAACCGGTTTATCAACGCGCTCGACGATTGACGCCGGAAAAGTTAAAAGCCGCGAAAGCCGAATTCAAAAGGTTATGTGAAGCGGGAATTTGCCGCTCTTCTTCTAGCCCGTGGGCAAGCCCAATTCACATGACAAAAAAAAACAGGAGAGTGGCGAATATGTGGCGATTATCGACGTTTGAACCAAATAACGGTTCCCGATCGATACCCTGTTCCCAACTCGCGTGATTTTCCCATGTTTTTGCACGGTAAAAAATGTTTTTCAAAGTTAGATTTAGCAAAGGCTTTTCACCAGATTCCAATTAATCCGAACGACATTCCAAAAACAGCATTAATAACGCCCTTCGGTCTTTTTGAGTATTGCGCAATGACGTTCGGATTTCGCAATGCAAGTGCAACCTTTCAGCGATATTTAAATGCAGCACTGGGCGACTTAGATTTTGTTTTCATTTTTATAGACGATATTTTAGTAGCATCAAATTCATGGGAAGATCACATGAAACACCTCGAAATAGTAATGAAGCGTTTGGACGAATTTCATCTGCGGCTTAACACAGAAAAGTGTGAGTTCGGCGTCGAGGAACTAACTTTTCTCGGACATCACGTGAGCCGCAACGGTTACAAGCCCACGGAAGATAAAGTAGAGTCAATCAAAAATTACGAAAAGCCTAAAACTATCGACGAGTTGCGTAGATTTTTGGGTATCGTTAATTATTACCGAGTATTCTTACCTCGTACAGCGGACACTCAACGACACTTGACGACTTACTTGAAAGACGCGAAGAAAAAAGACAGCCGACCAGTAAACTGGACAGCAGAGGCTGAGCAGGCATTTGAAACGTGCAAAAAACAAGTAATCAGCGCAACGGTCATGGCCTTTCCGGACGAAAACGCAGAGTTACGTTTAGTCACGGATGCTTCAGACACAGCCATGGGAGCAGTGCTGGAACAGTCTGAGAACGAGGCTTGGCGCCCTCTCGGATTCTTTTCAATGAAATTCAATTCTGCACAATGCAAATATGCAACTTATGACCGCGAACTCACAGCCATTTTCGAAGCACTTCGGTATTTTTTTGATTTTCTAGAAGGCCGCACCTTCAAAATTTTTACAGATCACAAGCCTTTACAATACGCGATGCAGCAAAATCCACAAAAATCATCTCCGCGCCGTGTAAGACAGCTTCAGTACATTTCGCAGTTTAACGCACAAATAATTCACGTCGCGGGTAAAGATAACGTAGTAGCGGACGCCTTATCACGCATCGATGGATTCACAGCCCCTACAGCTTTTGATTGGAGTAAAAATGATTCAAGTATACCAACAGAATTTAGAAATAAAGTTTTGACGCACATAGACGCAATTAGGCTCCCAACGTTATTTGACATAAAAAAGTTATCAACTGAGCAATCAAATGATCAACAGCTCAAAGAAATTTTAGAAAATCCAAATCATCCTTTGAAGCTGAAAAAGTTAACCTGGGGAGAAGACCATACGCCTTTTTACTGCGATCCACACGAGAGCGAGATAAGACCCTACATTCCCGCGTCGCTTCGTAAAGAAATCTTTAGAGTATTTCACAGCCCTGCTCATCCCAATGCTAAAGCTACTGACAGACAAATTAGACAGCAGTACATCTGGCCACAAATGGGACAAGATATACAAAAGTGGGTAAAACACTGCACGCAGTGCCAACAATCAAACATAACGCGACATAACAAATTCCTTCCATTGCATTTCACTTCACCAGACGGACGATTTTCACACGTACACATAGACTTAGTGGGACCGTTGCAAGAGAGTGAGGGTAATCGGTACTTATTAACGATAGTGGATAGATATTCGCGCTGGCCCGAAGCAGTACCGCTAGAAGAAATTTCAGCTCACACGGTAGCACGAGCGTTTTACGACACGTGGATTTCGCGATTCGGCACACCATTGTATTTGACCTCGGATCAAGGTACTCAGTTCGAATCGCGATTATTCAAAGAATTGCTCGAACTACTGGGCTGCAAACGAATTCGGACCACGGCTTATCATCCCTGTGCCAACGGAATGGTAGAGCGTTTTCATCGCGACTTAAAAGCAGCGTTGCGTTGTCACACAGCGAATTCAAATTGGGTAAACATCCTTCCCACCGTACTTCTCGGCTTACGCACGCGGGTCAGAAATGACACAGAGGCGAGTCCTGCGGATATGGTATACGGTTCGGCGTTAAGGCTGCCAGGACAGTTTTGTACCTTCACAGATGAAGAGCCTGACAAACAAGAATTTTTAAATGAATTTAAAACATACATGAATAAAATTAAGCCGGTTCCAGTCAGACATCATCTCAATAGAAGTTTAAAATCATTTGTTTTCAAAGACCTCACTTCATGTACACACGTTTTTTACGAAATCAAAGCGGTAAAAGCACCTTTGGCGAGGCCATACTCGGGTCCTCATAAGGTAATTACACGTCTAGAGAACGGTCGCGATTTTGTAATAGATATGAATGGCACTCCCAAGACAGTTTCGGTAGCATTATTAAAACCCGCACACATTCTTCCGGAAGAATGGCTAGATACTATTCAACCACCATTGGAAGACAGCACAGTTTTTAGAAAATTCAACATCAATTTCACAGCCCCAACAGTAGCTAACGAACCCAAGCAAAACGAGCAAGAAAGCTCGGCAAACAGAGAGTTGTTCAATGAACTTCCACATCAGGATAGCGAGCCTGAAACAGAGGAAGCTTTGAACGAACCGGTAAGGGCACCATTGGTGAAGGGGAGTGTGAGGGTGGACAGCCAGGAACAACTGCCCCAAAAGCGCGTAAAGCACATCCCAAACATTCTGCGGCGCAAGCAACAGTCAAATCCCAACATTTCAACCGTACAAGTAGTGCCAGAAAAATCCATTCTAAAAAAGAGCATTAAGCCAAACTTTCTTAGCCACAAAAAGGTAGTCAGTTTTGAAAACAGAGTCAAAATCCAGTATTTTCCCTTAGACAGACAAGCTCTCATTCAGTTACATAGAGGTAGAATCAAGAAAGAATTGGCAGAGATTCGGCAAATACTTTCAAAATACATTCGGAGCAAATTCAATCGGGATAGCGAGATCGCATGCATAGCGCAATATCAAACGCAAAATTAGCTTAAACATACACTGTACTTCATCAATATAGAACTCGCATTGTAACTACTCGTAAGATTAGCTATGTAAGATAAAATACTCGTGTAGAATAATTAATGAATTCAAATAAAATCTATCCACTCCCTATCCCTTAGATGTAACATTAGCATTAGATCTAGGATAATGAATATTGTATTAACATAACCAATAAAGTACAGCTACCTAACAATTTTTTTCAATAGTTCATAGTTTAGTAACTAATGTTGACTTTCGGAACCATTCAGCAATGTAATCAGAAAGAAAAATAGGTAATAGATACAATTAGACAGATTATTCAGCGTAGATTAAAATAAATATTACTTTAGATTTCGTAGAAAATTTCCCTCAGTCAACATTTCATTTGGGGGGGAGTACCTGTGGGCTATGCCCAAGGGTAAGGCCCATGCGCATGTAAGTATGCAGCGGCATACCTGCGCCAAGCCAAGCGTAACGACGCCAAACAGCAGTCGATGCCAGACAGTCGAGCTGAGCGCACACCTGTAATTGGCCCTCCGGGCACACCAAGTCACGCGCAATAAACGTAGTTAGTTTAACCGACGCGTACTCTCTTCATTCGTCCTGCACATCTCCAGGACATGGACCCTGGATTCCCAGCACCATCCGTCAATTCCCAGTCACCCAAAGACGGTCAGTGATTCATACTGACCGCCAACAAGTCCATAATCTTGCCACAACAAACCGGTGTGCAGTGAGATTTTGCCGCGACTAACCTGTGTGCAAAATTTCAAGAAGATCGGACCATTTCTTCGAGAATTATCGTGGACGAAAAAAAAACGTTACACACATACATACATACATACATACATACACACACACACACACACACACACATACATACAGACACTTTTGGATTTCCATGTTTTTCGACCCGTAGATTACGAGAATCAAGGTCCCGAGGTCCGATTCGGTGGGTCGATTTTTGCCCCATTACAAAGCTTTCTCTTTGAGAAAGCAAAAAAGAAAATAATAGAACGATTTTTGAAGGTGTATATAATGAGCCTAATTGAATACCGAGGTTTGAAATTAAGAAGGTTTGTAATGATAATCAAATTATAACGGATTAAGGGGTTACATACACCTTAAAATTAATGATTCTTGTACAACAGAAAAAAATAACTATTTTCAATTTTTTTTTCAAACAAATTTTTTTTCTAGATTCTGTACACTAATTTGAAACTTTTCCACAGAAAATATATCCCAAAAGTGCATTGGAATATTTTATGTAGCTATATATCTGTATTTACTCTAATATCACACTTGTCGTAAGATCCAGCAAGCTGAGGTCCACGTATACCACTTTTGGCAAATAGATTATGTTTCTGACATCAATACTCATATCCGGAACCTCAGTCGCTAAGATCCAATCAAGTTTGACCACCCAAGTCTGTAGGCTTATCGAATACAATGATGAAAAATCAAGAAAACAGCTATTTCACTGGTTTGGTCACACGCTTATGGGGTCAAACTTGATTGGATCTTGGCGACTGAGGTTCCGGATATGAGTATTGATGTCACAAACACAATCCACTTTACAAAAGTTGTATACGTCAACGTCAGCTCTTTCGATCTTACGGCAAGTACTGAAATTGCTCCTTAGTATGCCCCTGCTTGATAGGAATGATCAGACACTCCATGCCTGAGTCTTCTTCTCAGCGTGCGAGCTTGGAGAGTTGATGCCTCCACTCGACTATCCATTACACAAATCCTAGTTTCATTCTTCTTGGCAGAATAGAGACTAGCACTCGTACCAGGAACAATACCTAATGCACTCATCACATCTAGAATGTAACGTACCTTTCGGTGTTAGGTGCGTTTTGGCATTTTTTTCACGGTCGCCAGATATACTCACGGTATATCAATATTTTATAAAACATCATCTTTTAAAGAAATTGCCATGTCTCGGATTCATCGAATTAAAGTTGCAGGATTTCGTACAGGACACCCACTTACGAAGATTGTATGTGTGTGTATTAAGATTTGTAAGTGTAAAATCGTGTATTTGGCATGAAAACACCGGCATTGGGCAATGAACCACAACGCTTGGTTTAACAGCCGTGTCACCTAGCTTGGCCCCTTCCAACGTGTGGTTAGGCCAGCCGGCTAATATGTGTGTGTAATGCACTCAAATGCAGCATCACTTCCTACAAGAGGTTAGATGCTTCGCAAGTGAGTGATTGTAAAACGCTACTGCCAACATGTGGTTAAGCGTCTGTGATTTTAAGATGGTTCGGACTTGGTAAATGATTACGAAAAGATTGATTAAAAATAAAGTTACTCGTTTATTGAATACTACGAAAATCTATTTACAAAAATGTTACAATTAACGCGCAAGTATAAGATTCGCGGCCGCTCGCAATACATGATGTTATGTACACGCGGAGTCGATCGTATTCCGACACGCGCTCTTCCGATGCTCGCGATAGAATGCCTTGATTGAGGACGCGCGGCCCTTTATATAGTCTAATGCACCTTCGCAGGGGATTGCGTTAACTCGTTTTTTAGCTTACTTATACGCTGAACGCCGATAAACGTCACAGTGTGCGCCCACACTTTGTTTCCTTATTTGCCTATAATGGAGATATTTACATTTGCTCTCATAGTTCGTTTTTTATGAGTTTCGCTAAATTCGATAAATTGTTAACTCTAATTATGCATTAACTATTGTTGCTACATACGCGGGTTCGCCGCCTATCAAAGTCTGAGAACAATGCCAATTGCCTAATGTCGAGATATTTTTGTCAAGTTAAATAATTTATAACAATCAACTAATTGTTTATAATTTTTGGATATCCTCATCTATATTTAATAAAAGCTCAACATTAGACAGTCAAGGCATGAGTTCTCTTAACATACCCGCAAACCGTTTTTCATTTCGTAATAAATCAATGGTACAATTCATGTTAACATAATTAATCAATACGCTGTTAACATTGTTTATTCGCGATGTAATACTTCCTTTTTCATATTTCAACTTGTATTTGATTCTGGAGATCCCGTACGAATGTCTAATGTAACGTTTTTGTGAAAAATATAATATAAAAATAATTAACAATAAACAAATTACGTTTTTACATGATGCGTTACGCTTCATTCGCATATCTCCACATAAGGGTCTCAATGTTACTTAGGCAATCTCGAATTTAGCTTGAATCATATTTTTGCACAATAAACTACGCCACAAATGCAGTTAACAGATCGCGTAATTTGTTGACTCGTATTGCGAAGTATCTGGTATGTCTGGTTAGTTCGCTCTTTTTCTACTGGTCCCGTAATAATGGCGTCTCGAGCCGTATGTTCGCATAATTCGATTTTTCGTCATTCTACGCATCATTTCATTATCATTTACATTTTCATATTTTTCGCATACGTTAGATATATCTATATATATACGTTTTGAATCTACCCGACGATTCATGTATACCGCGTCACGCGCGTGCAGGCGCATATATGTACGCAATCTTATAACTAATGCTTTCATGCTCCCTTTAATCCATAATTATCCATCATCATTGTACGTTTCATGCTAAGGGATTGAGTTGCCCTTACAACAGCCCCCCTAATAAATTTAGTCAATTATTTGTAGTCAGTTGGATACAATTTCTTATCTCCCCGAATTAAATAAACAAGGCTCATCGCTATTCAAATCACTATATTTATTATTATATATTTTTCTTTCCATTTCTAACGTTAATCATACTAGGTAATATAACCGCAATAGCTTTTTGCCAACGAGTTTCCGAGATATAATCAAGTTAAATCCTGGTTTTTGTTTATTTATAAATAAACAATCATATGCCTTTCTGCGTGGGTAGTGGCTTTCAAATTTGGTTTTTCCTTTTGATATATAAGCGCGTCTACCCTTTCTAACGCAGAAATAGTCGCGCACACATCAGATGATGCGGTGTTTACTTTTTGTTTTCCTCGTGCTAGGTCTTCATAAGCACGTGTTATTTTGATTTACCTCTTGCTTTCTCTCGTTCCGGCTTGGCTATTCGGCACGAAAACAAATACTTCATTCGAATATCGACTTGCATATATAAGCCCCCCTCCCCGAATTAAATATACTGTATATTTTATTGAAAATATTTTATCGTCGTAAAATGTGCAAGATAAAATTAGAAAAGAAGAATATGATGATGAATAATTATGGGAAAGAGAATTTATTATATCTATCCATTGGCAAACGCATGCAGGTACTTAAAACTTATCAATACTGCGGTATATATCATGAAATAATGCTACTACACAACGCATAACTTGTAACTTATATTTATTTTTATTTATATATATCTACATTTTATGAAAAAAAACAAGATTTGCATCATGTTTAATTGCATTTATCGGAACAAACTTTTTATGAATTCCTCCTCGTCTTCTTCGGACATCCAGGCGCAGTCCACATCTTCTACCCGTGGAATTGCGAGCAAAGCGTCGATGTCGATATCAGTGACAATCTTGGGTGTAGCGGGCCTTTCCGAGTTCGCACTGGGCTGGTTGTTCACTGTTTGTGAAATAGGAGTCGGCTCGTAAGTGTCGGTGCAATCAGCTGGTGGCTCGCCGGGATCGTACGACTCTTCTCGAAGATCGTCCAGTAGTGTCTCGCGTTGCGTTGCACGGGCTCTCTGCATAGCAGCGCGCGCTGCATCTCGGCGTCTCCTAAGCGCATCTCGACTACACTTTAACTTACGGGCTTTTCTTGCTCGTTTTGTCTTCTCTCGCGCCTTTTTATATTGCTCCATGTCTGCTTGCGTGAACTTCTCTTGTGTCTCCGCTGTGGTTTGACACGCCGCTCCTTCCGTGTCAAATTTTATCCAATTTTCCCAAAATCGATCGGGCTTCTCACCGAAATGCAATTCGGTTGGCGTGCATTCAGTGGTTTCATGATGCGTTTCGTTTAAAATGTTGATGATCATAGGAATGCATCGAGCCCATCCTGAATGCTTTTCGGCAAGAAAAGTTCGAAACATTCTTCCCAACTCTCGATGAATGCGTTCAACCACATTGCTTTGCGGGTGTCGCACTGATGAAAATGTCGGCTTTATGCCATTTTCTTCTAACTTTTTTATCCATTTAGGTGAAGCAAACTGACTTCCGTTGTCCATATTGATAGATTTCGGCTTTCCATATTTTGGTATATAGTCCTCGAATATTTTTTTTATTACTGCCTGCGTAGTTGCCTTCTTTATCGCGTACACAATTACAAACTTACTAAATGCATCTACTGTGGTCAAGAGGTATCTCACACCACCTGTCGATGTTGGAAGCGGTCCATAAAAGTCGATGGACAACATGTCTCTGGGATTTTCTATTAATATAGGTTTCATTAATGAATGGTATTTCTTTGTTATATACTTCGTTTTTTGACATGTTTCACATGGGTATATAACATTTTGAATGTTTTTTCGCAACTTGATTGCTGTGAAATTTTCACGTATCAAACGTTCTACTTTTTTGCTACCAATATGCCCATATATATGATGCAGTTCTTGAATGAATACTTTCAGCAGGTTATTCGGCAGTATAATTCTGTATTTATTCGTTGCGATAATTTTGTGCAAAAAATCATTCTTTAGAATGTATTTTTTCATAGTCCTTTTGTCGTTTGATCTTAACTTGTTAATTATCTCATGTAGCTGAGCATCTTTTTCTTGCTCGGCAGCTAGATTTTTAAATCCTTTCATCAAATCTTTGGATGGTTTCCCAGCTAAAACACCAGCCATCACAATCTCGTCCTCATTCCTCGGACATTCATTGAAGGGTCGACTGAGAAAATCCGCCATTTGATTCTTTTTTCCCATGATATACTCAGAATGTATATTATAATCTTGTATACCGAGACACCATCGTCGTAGTCTCGAATTCGAGAATTTGCAAGATTTCAAGAACTTGAGTGCTTCATGGTCCGTGCGCAGTTGAATTTCCTTCGCTCCTCGCAAATAGTCTTTGAGACGATCGATCGACCACACGATGGCGAGTAATTCTCGTTCCGTCGTAAAGTATGCGCGCTCTGCGCTTTTCAATGTTCGGCCGACGCACATCACGATCTCTTCGTCCCCTTGCTCATTTTTTTGAGATAGCACTCCACCAATAGCGTATGCACTAGCGTCGGTGGTTAGTATATATGGTTGGTTGATATCCGGAAATCGCAAGACGATTTCTCGTTCAAAAATTTCTTTTATCGTGACGAAAGCTCGTTCATGTTCGTCCGTCCATATATATTTTTCATTCTTTGCAAGCAACTTGTACAGTGGAACTGTAACGTGCGCATAATTCTTAACAAATTTAGTGTAAAAATTTACGAAGCCCAGAAAACTCTGTAATTCTTGTACGTTCTTTGGCTGAGTACATTGTTTAATTGCTTCTATTTTGCTCACTTCGGTTTCAATACCTTGAGTGGTTAAACAATGTCCCAAGAACTTAACTTTTTGTTTAAAGAATTTAGATTTTGCAAAGCTTACAGTCAATCCATGTGCTGCAAACCTTTCAAATATCATCTGAAGATGTTCCATATGTGTACTGTAATCTTTCGATAATATTAATAAATCATCGACGAATGCCAGTAAAAATTGATAAAAATCACGTATTACAGTATCCAATCCGCGGATTAACGCCGCACTGCTCGTTTTTATCCCAAACGCTGCAACGCAAAATTCATATACTAATCCATCCACTTTGAATCCTGTGTATTTTCTACTTTCTTCGGCCAGTTCTTGCATTTTATCAGATATTTTACGCATATCGCATTGCAGTTCTTCTTTTAATTCTGAGTAAATTTCGTTTTTTAATTGCGCACGAAAACTCTGCATAAGCGTTGAAAATTTCTTTAATTCTTCATCGCTGTTTTTATCGTCGCGCGGCGTTTCGTCGTCATTCTGTTTCCATAAATCTTCGAACGCGTCCGATAATTCTTCATTATTCGCTTTTATGCGCGTGAGTTGATCGGTGAGCGCTTCGATTTGTTCATCAAACCGTACGTGTGTCTTATTGCTATCGGTTACATGTTCTTTTAACTTATTTTCGAACGATTTCTCGGCCTCTTCAAGAAATTGAATTCGATCATCGTGCTGATTAATATCTGAACCAATTTCTTTAACACGAGTATAAACAAGTTTTTCCCATTCGGAACGTTTTAGTGCAGCTCGAGAAATCGCTCTTGAGCCTTTTTCTTTAATCAATTCTTCCTCAAATTCTAAAAATGACTTATCAAGTGCCTTTTCGGCTTCAATTTGAATACGTGTCCGAACCATTGTGTAATGTGTACGTGATTATGTGTATTATTTTACCCGAATTTATAAGTGAGTGTCCTGTCACGGTCGCCAGTTGTAACGTACCTTTCGGTGTTAGGTGCGTTTTGGCATTTTTTTCACGGTCGCCAGATATACTCACGGTATATCAATATTTTATAAAACATCATCTTTTAAAGAAATTGCCATGTCTCGGATTCATCGAATCAAAGTTGCAGGATTTCGTACAGGACACCCACTTACGAAGATTGTATGTGTGTGTATTAAGATTTGTAAGTGTAAAAATCGTGTATTTGGCATGAAAACACCGGCATTGGGCAATGAACCACAACGCTTGGTTTAACAGCCGTGTCACCTAGCTTGGCCCCTTCCAACGTGTGGTTAGGCCAGCCGGCTAATATGTGTGTGTAATGCAAGTATCTGGTATGTCTGGTTAGTTCGCTCTTTTTCTACTGGTCCCGTAATAATGGCGTCTCGAGCCGTATGTTCGCATAATTCGATTTTTCGTCATTCTACGCATCATTTCATTATCATTTACATTTTCATATTTTTCGCATACGTTAGATATATCTATATATATACGTTTTGAATCTACCCGACGATTCATGTATACCGCGTCACGCGCGTGCAGGCGCATATATGTACGCAATCTTATAACTAATGCTTTCATGCTCCCTTTAATCCATAATTATCCATCATCATTGTACGTTTCATGCTAAGGGATTGAGTTGCCCTTACAAGAATAACATTAGCACCATCATTACAACTTGTCACTGGGGAACTTCTATTTTTTTTCTTCTGTGCTGACATAACTTCTAAAACAAAAAAATGAAATCATGAATAAATTTTTGTCTCCAATATTTATTCAAACAATTATGAATTCCAACAGATAC
This sequence comes from Aphelinus atriplicis, assembly GCA_020882685.1. Classification (NCBI taxonomy): domain Eukaryota; kingdom Metazoa; phylum Arthropoda; class Insecta; order Hymenoptera; family Aphelinidae; genus Aphelinus; species Aphelinus atriplicis. The sequence goes on along the minus strand of JAJGQD010000005.1, from coordinate 2,133,982 downwards.
TTACTACTAATGACTCAGCAACATGAACTATTCTCTTTTATATTTATATTTTTATTTTGAGAAAATGAGAGGTTAACCCCAAAATAGCCGGTAGTTGATAATCAAAACAAACTTGAAAGTAAGGGCTATTCCACACTCATGGTTCAGTTTCACACATGAATTTTGAAGGTCTGTTCACATAAAGTATTGTCATTCTTACACTAAAAATGGCGGCACATATCGCTTTGACCGAAAATAGTCAAGACCTTGCCGCGGGAAACACAAAACATTGGCACTCGAGTCATTTATTGCGAATTATATTAAATAAATGTTCTATAGGCTCATGCTTTGTGATAATTTGAATCATGATTGGCAATAGGTAGCAAATTTTTTTTTACAGTTGAATATTGATTTTTTTTGATAATTAAGCATTATTAAATTGATATAAAATATTTTTCTGCAGAGAAAAAAAGTTAAATCAGCGTTGTTATTGAAAATCATCATTTTTGGCGGTTTTTGCCTCAAAACATGACTTGAGTTAATCTCGCATAACTTTTTAAGGACGCCGAATTTTTGAAAACGGGTTTTGGCATTCGAAAGAGGAGATCCAAATACATAAAAAAACACGGAAAAAAAATCGATTTTTTTCAATTTTAAGGTGTATGTAACCCCTTAATATATAGAAAATATAGGTGCAGGACGAAAATACTCCAAGTAGAATTACAACAGTTTTCAGGTAGGGAAGGAAACAATTGCGGAATTTCAAACAGCGAATCTGTAATTGACAAGTCTGTGATTGGGAAGGAGAATTCAGATAAATTGGATGATTTGAATGATACATCTCAAACTCATTCAATTGAATGAATGAAATAGATAATAATTCAGAGATATTTTTGAAGGTTAATTGAAGAAAGCTACAACAATCAGAGGAAAAGTTACAAAATATTAAATTTGATGAAAAAATATCAGAATGTGAAATATGTATATTGTCGAAGATAGAAAACTTCTTTAATGGTCTAAACAGGAGAAGAGCAGAGACCCCTCTTCAAATGATTCACACAGATATAATGGGTAAAATTTCACCCATTTCTTGACCAGGGGAAAAGAAATACATTCTAGCATTTGTTAATGACTGTTGTAATAAGTAAATATTGCAACACATGATTCAGAGGGTTAGAACCCGTGGCGCCATCTCTGGATAGACGCGGGCGTCACAACGGTGAGGCCCCACTCTCTCGCTGTATACTCTCTAGTAGAGACATATACTCAAACGTGTAGGTGATACGATGTAGTTTGAATAATAAAGTTGAGTATCATGAAAATAAGATGTGCATCTCATTAATAGACCTATCTAGCATTTCATCCTCATCCATCGGACCTCTGTACATTGAATATATCAACATATAATTCCTAAAATTAAAGGACGAGTCAGGAGATGTTCTACAAAATTTTCTGGTTTCAGCTCGAAACTTGTTGGGAGAAAATGCCAAAGTTTGTTACATTAGATCAGTTCAAGCCATTGAATATAATAGTGGAAAATTCAGAGAAATAATGTAAAGAAAAAATATAAAGCCAGTTTATTCCCCACCTTAATGTGTGTAAATTGTCGATCTTTGAGGGCCATTCCAGAGTGAAGTGGACAAAGGAAAATTCACAAAATCCACCACATATTTATTTTATGCGACGTTTCGCCAGTTAGGTTTACTGGCCTCATCAGGCAGTTTTGAATGAAAATATAATATTACGTTCGGCAGTGGAAGCGGCTGCATAGTTTGACAATGGCAGTGGAAGCAGCCGCTTCCACTGCCGAACGTAATATTATATGTTCATTCAAAACTGCCTGATGAGGCCAGTAAACCTAACTGGCGAAACGTCGCATAAAATAAATATGTGGTGGATTTTGTGAATTTTCCTTTGTCCACTTCACTCTGGAATGGCCCTCAAAGATCGACAATTTACACACATTTAGAATTATGGAGGGTGCACAATATAATATTATTCCCCACCTTACTCCGGAGCTCGATGGCACACCTGAAAGATTAATCAAAACTTTCCAGATGAAAATTAGAGAATAATGATACACTTAGGTTTACCTGCAATTATGTGGGAACTCGCGGCAGGAGCTGCTGTCCATACATATAATGTAACTCCACATAAGTCAATTGGTTATGAAATACCTCAAAGGAAGTTTTCAAAAATTGTGAGGTATAAGATTGAGAATATCAAGAGATTTGGTCGTGTAGTATATATAAAACTTCCTAAAACTGAATCGAAATTCACCGTTGTAGCTATCAAAGCTATATTGGTGGGTTATTTACACACAGGTTATGTTTTATGGCATCTGAGTACGAGGAAATTCATTGAGTCCAGAAATGTGAGATTCCGTGAAAAAATTGTCTATCAAGATGTTTATAGAACTGATGAGACTGAAAATCATGAAGATTTGCATGAAAATGTTGGAATGGAGAACGAGAAAATAATCAGAGGTTTGAAGGACATCAATGATTATGGTTTAAGAGAGACATATGCTCCAGTTTAAAGATTATCTAATGTCAGAACAATGTTGGCAGTAGCGAACAAATACAATTGGATAATTTGTCAATTAGATATAAAAACTGTGTTTTTGAATGATTTCTTAAACGAAAAAATTTATATAGAAATTCTAGAGGGATTAGAGTTAGATACAAATATTATGAAATCCAAAGTATGTCCATTACTGAGAGCTCTTCATGGGCTCAAAGTAAGTCCGAAGAAATGGTATGAGAAATTAGCAGATGAAGCCAATAAATTAGGTTTACAAAATGATATTCATGAACCATGATTATTTATATGGAAGAAGAATGGCAAAGTAGCTGTCATTTTAGCTTTAATCAATTCAGAAATCGCTTGAAATAAATTAATCACATATTTTACTGATATTTATAACTTTATTAGCTTAGGGCTCATCTGTTTTTGATACGACTTTTCATACACCCTCTCTGAAACCTATTGGGTTGTCCCCGGAAAATGACTAGAAATGATATAAGACATATGAGGATATATGAGATCTGTGGCTTGTTGTTCTTATTTATGAAAATATCAAAAAAATATGCATTTTATTCTTTTACTTTCGAGATAGTATGGAAACTATAAATCCTAGAGTAAAATGGAACAGGAAAAAAAGTTACGTTATGAAATTTTCCATGAGGATAAAGAGTTCCAAAACATTAATCTCGATTATTGTTGTTGCAAAATAGGTACAAAGGGAAAAGTGACACCTAAAAATAAGCCATTTTTGTGATTTTTTTTCTAGTTTCCAAATCATAGCTACGATTATTTGATTGTAATTCAGAGTACCTTATACAGTAATGAAAATACAAATAAAAATTCACCTCGATATCTCTGATAGTTTTCGCACAATCTATTTATTAAGTAAGCCAATTTCAAAATATCGCTAATTTTACAATTGTAGTTGAGTCTTTTATGAACTTTTCCGGAAATTTTTTGCCAATTTTTTTACATACTCTTACACTGAAAAACTTTCGGGGCAGGCACTGCGCTACGGCAGCGCCGGATTGGTTTGTGCAGTTGCGCCGAGCACCCGGCACTGCCACAGCGTCAGGTCAGCAGAACGATAGAATACCTCGGCGCTGCGGCAATGCCATTTATTCGGCGCTACCGCAGCGCCGCATCAAATTTTATTCTTCCCGCATCAGTCAGCGGCGCATGTATTCCACGAAACCTTAGGATTCCATGCTCCTGTTGTGTTTGATGGCTATTCGATGATTTCTATAAAGTTTGTGCAATAGGACTGTATTCTAAAAATCATAAAATATAAGATCATATGTTCATAATTATTATAAAAAATCTTTTACTGCACGTAAAATATCATAATATCCAGCATTTTCATTGATTTTCTTTGATACCAACACAATTTTTCTGAGTTATTAGGGATCTGTATGCAAGCATTTTCACCAAAAATACTCAAAAAAAATTTTTCTTGTAAAGTGTGATGATCGAAGAATATAGTAGAAGCTGTTTCAAAAGTATGTCCTAATCGCAAACTGGCTTATTAATTCAATATATACCTGCAACTACTTTTCAAGAAAAATGAAAATGTTTCGCTTTTGCTTCTGTAGAAAAAGCCTTTTTCGATCACATGAAGTTAACATACTGTATATCGTAGATTTTTCGATGGCGAACCACATGCCTTTGTTTAAATGAGTGTGCCGCAATTGATAAAAAAGTTATACTGATGTAAAGTTAGGTAGTCGCATGGGCCCCTCACTGGGAAAATTCACATTTTTCATCGGCACATTGCTAGTACGTTCGGCACATTCTTCAAACCGATGGCTCTTTTCTCTCCATTCCTTTTAGGATATATATCCCGATGGTTCAGACAGAATTCGCATTCTGCGGCGAGAGAAAGGCTTAAGAAAATTTTTAAGAAATGCGAAATTATTCTATGCATGGTACGAAAGATTTTGAAACAATAAACAACTTGGAAAATGATAATTTGAAGAATATTCGGTATAATGGGTCGAAAGAGGAGGTCAAGAGCTACAATTTGAACTGGCTATGTGTCGAAAGAATTGATATTGTGGGGGCGTATTGACCATAAAAACAATTATTTGACGTTTGATTCCAGAAAAACGTTGAAAAAATGATATAAAAGGGTTATCTATCCAAAATTCGATCTTGCAGATTTATAGAGGAGATTGAGCATTTTCATAATCTGAGGTGAAAAATAAAAAAAAATAGACGCGGGGGCGTAATCTATGTCATAGAAAATTATGCATAGTTGAATTTTCGTCATACGAAAGATTTTGAAGTAATAAACAACTTGGAAAATGATGATTTGAAGAATATTCGTTATGATGGGTTGAAAGAGGAGGTCAAGAGTCGATTCTATAAAAATATAACCATTAATAGCATTTCGTATCATCTTGATACTCATTTAGTGATCAATTGAATGGAAGAAGTAACTGTATTTGGTAAAATATGCAAAATAGTTATCCTAGAAAAAGAAGTATTTCTCGATTCGGAAGTGCTTCAGGAGATCTATTTCAACAATCATTTCTATGCTTATGTATTATTACATTGCTACAAAATATGCATTATGATATTGATCTTTGCAATTAAATTACACAAAAAAGGTATTGAAAATGTTTATAAAACTATCGTACGTTTTTCATATAACTGATTCTATCAGGCTTTCCAGAGTCAACATATCGTACTTTCAACCATTTTTTTCCAATGCTGTTTCTATTGATAGATATATCATTATTAGGTACCATTAAGAAGATGTATAGAAACATTTCATTAGAAAATCATATTAATAAATTATTATTTTCGGAAGTTCCCTCTTTACTATTATTGAATAGTATTAATATTCAGAACACCGATTTTACATACTTGAGGAATTCATTTGTATGAAAAAAAATTAATCAATACACAACATACATACATAAAAAATTTATTATTTTATTTCACCTAATTATCATGTACCTGAGTGTACCGGTAATCGGCGACCCTTACCACCTGGACACGTCCGGGGTCAGAGTGTTCTTATTCAGCCTAAATATAAATATATTGCGCTGTGTAAAATTCGCTGGCCCAGAACGGATAAATTGTCAAACTCGGCAGTCCCACTGCGCCGGGATCTCGGACGAATGGTTCTGCTGTAGAGCTCGGCGCTGTGGAGCTGTTGATCCGGCACGTTCACAGTGCCGGGCATTCGGTGGAACCGTAACCCTATAGCCGGCGCTGCCATGGCGCCGGAAGTTCTTCAGTGTATAGATACTTACTATCGATCCCCCGCGGAAAAATATCAATTTTAACAACTTTTAAAATTTTTTAAAATTTTTTGAAAAAAATACCTTATAAAGAAATGCAACTGAATCGCGGTTTTTCTATCTATCCAAAATATGAGAGTGGCATATGATAGAAGATAGACAAACAGTCATTTTGAGTTTTTATTTACTCAAATCTGATTCGTGAATCCCGAGATATAGACGTTCAAAGTTGAGGTACCTTTCCGGCAAAAGTACACGCAGTAGAATAATAATTGAAATGGTTTCTGGTAACTTGAACATTGTTTTTCTTAAGTTCCATGTATTATCTACGTGAATAATGTTCTTGATACTCAATAGTCGGGCGGAAGGTTGATAGAAATCATTGAAACGCAGCACTTCCGGTGCAGAGGCAGCAGAGGGAGTAGGGGAGAAGAAGTGACGAAAAGTCGAACGCTCAGGATCAAACGATCGACGATATCTCAGCTTCTATAGTAGATACTTTGATCATTCTTCTCTTAATTTGATATAGCAAGTTGAAAACTGATTGAAAATCTAGGTTGAAGCACCGTAGAAATCATTGGTTACGATCTATACATGGAAAATATAATAATAAATACCTGTAGAGCCCTTCAAATAATTTTTTCTATTTTTACTATAAAAATTTACGTCACGCTGAATAATAAATTGTATAAAACTGAGGTCGCGGTGCGTGCCGATAGCGCATGGCGCGACAATTACGATCGAGCAGTCACGCTTGACTGACGTGCTTAGCCCGTGACCTCAAACAGCGCCCCGACACGCGTCGTCGATGACCCGCGTGTGCGTGCGCCCTGGGAGGAAAGCTCTCTTCCTCCAGCACCAAGCCAGCGACAGGCGAGCGCCGATCAGCACAGCAGAGTCGACCTAGTAGGACGCCACTGGGACGAGCAGCAGCCTCGTCTGCCACCTCCAGACAAGCCGGCCTTTTTGCGGCAGAGTGGTCTGCATCAACAGCGACAGTGAGGAGAGTTGGGCCTACGGAACAAGCATCCGTAAGTACGCACCTGCGTGTGCGTCCATTCTATCGTTGCGGGCGATTGCTATACTCGTCGGCACTCGCAGTCGATGAGCGGCCCTCAGCGTCAACGCGACGCAAAACATTAGAAGCCCGCGGCGGCCCTTCTGGCAGTCGCGGCACGTGTACAAGCTTCAGCGGAATAAACACGCAGTAACTTTTAGACCGAGAGAGATACTATTGCGCCCTAGCTCCCAGTTTCCCACCGAGACTTTCCTGGACGAGAACGCAGCACTGCACCACGCCGCATCCGGATCAGCCTGTTGCCGAGTTAGCCCGGGCGTGTGCGCGAAATCCCCTATCATAAGCCTCCAAAAGCGAGGCCTTAAGGATGTTCTGGCTACAAATGAAAATAATGAAAAATACTTGAAACTTCGTACATAAGCATATTTTGTGTAAAACAACTCTTCGAATCAAACTCTTGGATATCTTTTTTTTTAGTTTTATTTACTCCTCATAAATCTTTCTTGAACATATTGTTTTGAACCGACAAAATTATTCGTTCCGTTTGACAGCTGGAACGCTTCTGACTTTTTCTTCCCTGAGACACATTCATCTTTTTTATTCTTTTACCATTTTTTGAATATGGTCAAACTCTCATTCATTTCTTCTCGAACATGTAAAGAATTGTTACTCCTCATCTCCTATGGCACAACGCCCAAGGATTTGCCTCTACGCTTACCGTGACGTGGTCGCTCCTTTTATTGATCTATATTGATCGGCGAAACGATGAGATGCAGCCCCAGCTTCACTCCCCTGTGCTGACAGCCCACAGATTCTGACTTAGTCAAATCCGGTGGAGATGATTAAATTATGTCTTTCATTGATGGCGTTGAATATTCTACTCAATTGTCAAACGATTGTACAATATAAACTTGTATTCATCAGGAACACTCTCTACCCCGTACAAAATATATTGTTTGTACTCATCCAAATTTAATGAGCTTATGACTAGGTCGATTGAGTATTTCCAATGCTGTTTTAACATCTACAACATGTACTTCTCCTCTAGAATTTGGGTATATCTCATCAACTACGCCTTTCTTCCATTCGTTTCTTTTGGCGTTAAAATCGATGATAAGTACAAGGTCGCCTACTTTTAACCCTTGAGGATCGGATCCACGCAACTTTTTACGCGGTAACAATGTGGGAAGATATTCCTTAATCCAGCGTTTCCAAAATATTTCCGATAAATATTGCGCTTGCTGTCACTGTTTCCTTACACACATAGTCTGAGCATCAAATTGACCTAATCGAACTGTTCCGGAAGAAGTACCCATCAAAAAATGATTAGGAGTCAAAACTTCCTGATCGTGCGGATTGCAGAAGACATGAGTGAGAGGTCTCGAATTTATCGTATGTTCAACTTCAGCAATAACTGTAAGGAGTGTTTCTTCTTTAGGCGCGTGTTCTCTTAATGTATACGATATACATTCCTTCACCGAACAAATTAATCTTTCCCATGCGCCTCCCATGTGAGAAGCGGTGGGTGGATTATATTTCCATGTAAAATTATTTTGAAGTGCGAACTTATTTTGTTTATCACACGGTTTCATTGATGCTAATGCTTCTCTCAACTCAATGTTTGCTCCTGTAAAATTTGTCCCATTGTCCGAGTATATTATTTGAGGAAATCCTCTTCATGCTGCAAACCTTTGAATTACCATAATTGCTGAATCTGTGTTCAAACTGTGCGCTAATTCAATATGTATCTCTCGGACAGTGAGGCAAGTAAAGAGTGCTCCCCATCGTTTTTCGACTCTTTGACCAATTTTCACCATCACGGGCCCGAAATAATCGATTCCGCAATGATAGAAAGGTCTCATACAATAACCTAAACGAGCGGCAGAGAGAGCAGCCATTTGTGGAATTCACGGATTCCCGCGTAATATTCTACATAAGCCACATTCATTCACAATAGTGCATAAAGTTTTTCTCAACCCAATTATCCAATATGACTGTTGAATTTCATTTATCACCGTCTCGTGGTTCTTGTGGTAGTATTTCTCGTGATAGAATAGTATAAGTAATTTAGTAGCAGCATGATTCGCATCTAGAATTAAAGGTTGGAATATCTTTTGATTTATCGGTAAATATTCAATACGGCCTCTAGCACGCATTAAACCACGTTCATCTAGGAATGGCGATAGTGCCAGTAAACGGTTGTTTTTATTAATCTTTTTTGATTTTTCTAATATGGCTAGTTCTAGTGGGAATGAACATAATTGAATTTCTTGAATCCATAAATTTTCCGCAAGAATTTTACGTTTAATCGAAGTATTTTCTGTATTTTTACGCATTATGTCAACCGATCTTAGTAAACTGCACGTCGCGTTTATTAACCGATCCCACGTAGAAAAGTTCGTTACGTTCGGTAGATGTCCTGATGAGCCTGATTGAGTTAATTCTGTAAATATGACTCTTCGTTCTTTAACTAACTCGTTCGTTGATTTGTCAATGTTTTCAGATACTTAAATAGATGGCCATATGTTTTCGTCGAGTCTTGAAAATGGTGGCCCTATACACCAGCGATTGTTAATTTCGGGAGCGTTTGAAGCGTCTCTGGTTGCGTCGTCAGCTGGGTTCTCGGCTGTCGGTACCCATCTCCATTTCTCTACGTTAGTCTCTTCACTTATCTCGCCTAATCTATTCTTTACAAACATTTTATAATCATGCGGGTCTGATTCAATCCATTGTAACACCGTTTGTGAGTCCGAATGAAAATATCGACGATTTATCTCGATAGTGTGTTCTTCCGCAACGATTCTTGCTAATCTTACGCCCAATATCGCAGCTTGTAATTCTAATCGTGGAACAGTGAGTATAGGTTTTTTGGGTGCGACCCTGCATTTAGCGATAATGAAAACTATATGATATTTCCCGCTCTTGAGTTTAAAACGCCAATACGCTACCGCGGCATAAGCTTTCTCGCTCGCGTCGCAAAAAATGTGTAATTCCGTCTCGAAAATTGACTCCCTTTGAACTTTATAACAACGAGATACTTGACAGTGCTCAACACACTCTATTTCACTTAACCATTGCTTCCAAAATTCGAATTCGCGATCACGTAATTTTTCATCACAGTTTATACCACTGATCCATATTTTTTTCATTAAAAATCGTGCTTTTATAGTAAATGGTGAAAGAATACCGAGAGGGTCGAATATCGACATCGTAACGCGCAGTACCTCATGTTTGGTAGGAATTTTCTTGCCTTCCCACAATTCCCGAGGTATTTTTACTTCACTAAGTTTGAAGGAGAGAGTGTCAGAATCAGTCAGCCATTGTAGGCCTAATACGCGTTCTTTAACATCAAATTCACTGATATCCATTGAATTTACAGAACTATCACTCAGATTGAGTTGTCTTAGCACATTAGAATCGTTGCATGCCCATGAGTGCATTTCCCAGTTCGCAGCTGCATTCATTTTGACCACTTGTTCAATCAACTGTATGGCTTCATCTGTAGTTTTCACACTATCTAAATGGTCATCCATGCAGCGTTGGGACATTTATTAATTTCCAATTAAAAATTAACAATTAATAATTTGATTTATTAATTCATCTACAAATAATTAAATTAAAACGACGACGAATTAATTAGTTAAAAGACCAATTAAGAATTAAAAACAGCTTTTTTAATTCACCCATACTACATTAAGAATTAAAACTGGAACAATTTAATTAATTGAAATGTTAAATTAAATTAAATTTTGGTTTTTTTAATTTCTTCAAGCTGAACTGAAATTAAAATGAGTTTGGAATTAATTCAATTAAATAAATGAATCAATTAATAATTCAAATATTAATTGAATTAAAAAATTCAATTCAATTAATTTTTTAATTCAATTAATTGAAACTTTGAATTAATTAATTAATTGATGTAGGATTCGATAAAAGAAACGAAGCCATGACATTTTATCCCATCATGGAGTCGAAAAATATTGTTTCGGGGCGTGTGAGAACTCTCATCATGAGAATCATGTTGATATTTATAAGTTGCATAAATAAGGTAAGGGTACTCAATGTATCCTGGGATCCAATGTGGCCCTTCTCTGATATTCCGAATCTGATGTTTCGAATATTTTACTTTCTGGGCACCAGTGGCTATTGGGTTATGTTGGTAGTATTAAAAAAAAGATTTTGGTCGCATGTCCCATCCAGTTTGGACTTCAAATCACTGTTTTACTAGAGTTTGAAGTCTTATTATTTACTTTGACTTTCTCAAAGCGAAAGCTCTATGATGGGGCCAAAATCAAACTCTCGAATACGACTTCGGGACCTCGATTTACGTAATTTACGGATCGTAAAACATATAATTCTAAAAATGTCATTATGTGCAGTATGGTGTATGTGATCCTATTTTGGAGACGCAATAACTCTTGGAGAAATTGTCCGATCTTCTTGAAATTTTGCACACCGGTTACTCGTAGTAAAATGTAAACTGAGTTCCATTTTCAGCAGATTCAGTTGTTTACTCTCTTAGCAACCGTTGCTAAGGCGTGTTTTTGGGAAGTTCTCATGATTCTTCGAAAATGTTCGTTGGGGCTCGAATTCATACGAGGATAAACTAGAATCAACGAAATTTTTTCCATAGCAACCGTTGTTGAAGGAAGGCATGAAATATCGAGTTAAAGTTCATTTTCAGTACTTTTAAAGACAGAAGACTTAGAATCTTCTTATTTCTCGTAGTTATATTCTTTGATATCCCTAGCAACCATTTTTTATATCTCCATTAACCATTGCTATGGAGCAACACTCAACTAGTTCGAGGTTTATCCGCTGATGGCAGAAGATATATCTCATTGCCATTAATTTATTTCACCTAAAGACTCTCTGAGAAAGCATACTGTTAATTACTTAGCAGCGGTTTTTCATGCATTTCTCATTCTACTGCGTTGAGGAAATTCCGAATAATAAGTTTTATCATTTCCATATTTCCACGTGTGAAATATAAATTATACAATAATGATAATAATGATAATAATAATAACTATGAAAATCCATCATGACATATCTTGTTCATCACCTATAATTCAATATAATAATGTATTCATATCTGGATGAAATCAATGCTAATGTTGAAATTTCTCACTTACAAATATTTTTTATTCAAGTTTACTTTACAAAGTACCTTCTTTTCAAAAAGATCATTGGACATTCGATTGTCCTAATACATACCAGTAAACAGGACAAAGATCGACAGTATATATGTATGTGTTTTGTTTTCTCTCTATATTCCTTATGCATAGTATAGTCGGATATAACTATCATACGCCCCCGCACAATGTTTTTCGACCCCATGTTGGAATAAACTTCGTTTCTTTTATCGATACGTAGATCAATTGATTAATTAATTCAACGTTTCAATTAATTGAATTAAAAAATTCAATTCAATGAAATTATTCAATTCAATTATTATTATTCGAATTATTAATTTATTTATCCATTTAATTGAATTAATACAAACTCATTTTAATTTCAGTTCAGTTTGAAGAAATTAAAAGAACCAAAATTTTATTTAATTTAACATTTCAATTAATTAAATTGTTCCAGTTTTAATTCTTAATGTAGTATGGGTGAATTAAAAAATTTGTTTTTAATTCTTAATTGGTCTTTTAATTAATTAATTCGTCGTCGTTTTAATTTAATGTCTTTTTGAAGAATTAAATTAATAATTTTGGAGTTTTAATTAGTCCTTTAATTGAATTGACGATTTAATTAATTAATCCCAACACTGCATCCATGTTATAATTGTTTATAATGCTATTCACAACTTTCGGATATTCTGATTCATATTCTTTTGCATTTTTATTTTTGATGTATATAGCCGTTGAAGGTGAGCATGCAGAACCGAAATATAAAGAAGATAATAGATATTCTCCGACAGATTGAAACTTGGCATCCCACCAATAAAATTGCTGAGCATCACGATCTTCTAGTCTTATTTTAATTTTCAAAAACATATCCTTCATGTCTCCCTTAATCGCTACAAAATTTTGTTTAAATCTCATGACAACTCCTATCAATTTTTCCAAAAAATCAGGCCCTTTCAACATAAGATCATTGAAACAAATTGATTCAGTTTTAGCTGCGCCATCGAATACTAGTCGTAATCTGCCTGGTTTGTTGATATTTGCTCGGCCAAAGTGTGGAAGATACCAAGTTTCACTCGTAGGCGGGTCATGAATTCTTTCTGCGAATCCATTATCGATCAAACGATCCATTTCTTTTTGATATAATTTCGCATATTCTCTATCTTTATTGAATTTATACTTGAGTGATTCTAATCTCTTTCGAGCTAAAAAACGCGGTCGTTTTTCCATGAAAGGCCAACTTCCCAACCATTATTAATTCGTCGACTTGTTTCATCAAGTATTTTTAAAGTGCGTGCATCCTCTGAATTAACTATTATTTTTGAACCGTGTGTATACGTTACGTCTAATGCATCGAGTTCAAAATATTCTTTCATCAAACATTTAAGATTCTTATAATTATCATTATCATATTCATTTATATTATATATCATATTTCTCATTCGATTTTGATTAATTTTCTCAATAGTTTTCCTGTGAACTACCCATCCCAAATTACATCGAGATATCACGAGATTCATTTTATCAAATTCGATAACTTCTCTACTAACGATTAATTTCCCATTGTCTTGTCCGATTATTAACTCAGGTATTGCACTGTATGGATTTATTTTCTCCTCGTGCAGCTTCTCGCCCTCTGGACTGTGTGCCCGCAAGTTTACAAGCCTCAGTGCGTACAGTACTTGAGCGCCTTACCTCAGCTGTGGAAATCGAGCGCGCCATACGGCGACGTTTTGGCTGCGTGGCAGCTTCTCCTTGCGAGTCATCACTCTCTGGGCTTCGACTTCGAGCGTCAGCGTCGGTGGCTAAGCGTGACCCACGCGCTGCCTGGTGACGGCTCGACTGCTTAGTAAAGACGACTCGACTTAGTCAAATCCAGCGGAGATGATTAAATTATATGTCTTTTATTGGTGGCATTTAATATTCTATTCAATTGTCAAACGATTATACAATATAAACTTATATTTATCAGGAACAGTTTGTGGTATCAAAGTTATACCCAAAATTTGAGAAAGCCTGGTTGGCTGCTCGCTTCAAATTCATAGAACACGTGAGGGCGGGCGCGGACAGGAACACGGCACAGTGTTTATAGCCGAGTCGACAACACGAAAACAGCGGGCCGACCGGCACAGTGGGAGTGAGAGAGAGAGAGAGAGAGAGCTAAGCTTGCAAACAGCGGTGGTGCAATTGGCATCATGGTGCGACGGCGGATTCTAGCAGGCGAGAGCACAAAGGAGCGCTATATTCTCAATTTTCGAGATACGCGCGGCAGTACTCAACCAATCGAGCGCGTCGAATTGTCGGCCAGCTGAGAGCGCAGTAGTGCTTATGCACGCACGCAGGGCAAGAACGTGGATGAGGTGCCGTATTCTCGTAACCTGCCAATGCACTAATTTGACAGTGAGGCAAACGCTCGTTGGGTTAAGCACCCACTTAATTTTTGGTAGGTGTGATTGGATAACACCAGAACGTATTGGCTAAGTCCAGGTGGTCAATCAAGTATAGAATCGAAAATTCAATCCAAATATTAACGTGAATATAGACCACCTCAGCCAACCGCGAAGTTTCTAACGTAAACAAACACTCTCTCTCTCAGCCCCACCGTATTTGTATTGGTGCTTGTTAGGAAAAAGCGCTCCCTGACATCATAGAGTTAATCTGCGCCTCATCCATAAGAGAGCGAGCTGCGGCCGGCCGCGGCAGAATTCCACCCGCCACCGACAGCAACAGACGTTTGCTGCGCGTAGCGCACACAGACAATCAGTTACGGAATTCCCTGGCGTGTCGCGTTAGTTTAAAGACCATCCGTAACATAAGTTGTGCTGATAATCAATAAAGCTTAGTGCTTGATCGCTTATAGGTCTTGATCGCTCGCCAACGAGCTGCCGAGCCAAAGGAACGTGCCTGCAGCCGAAGCTTAACTGGTGGGCCGTAATCGGACACCTGCGTTCTAGGAGTAGCCAGGAGCAAGAGACGGGTATCCGCCCCTCCCCACCGCACCCGCGACACGCTGCGCACAAGCAACGCTTTCGCTCCCACCAACGCGCTCTCACCTGAGCCCGCACACATCACAGTCCACAGGCCTCGCTTGGCGTCGCACGCTGCCAGGGCCGTAACTACCACACGTTCAGTGCATTTATAGCGCGTATCAGAGAAAGTTCGGAGTGTTAATTTTGGATGGCGATTCGCCGCCACATAAATTGAACCGAATCCCCCACCGCAAATTTAATAAGTCCCTTCCCACTGGTCGGGCCTTAACAGCTGTTAGGGAAATAAACTATAGATGTAGTTGAAAGTTTAACTTCTCAAATAACTCCATCGAATACTTTAAGTTTGATATACTGGTATCAATCTCCAATAACTATAATATTATTTATAATTATTGAGAAATGAAAGGAAGAAAAAACGTTTAGCCAAAGTACTGGCAGCGGTTTCTTCAATGAGTTGAAATTTCACTAGTGAACTCTTTATAATTATAAACTAGTCGTTCCATTCTCAATGTTTTGAATAATTCCAGGTTACTCGGATTGTGAAATATTTCATGGAAGAGTTGTACAGCTTATTGAGTTTGTTATTATGGAATCAGATGGAGAAGAACAATACAGCACATCTTGTATTGATGACATGGATGAAGGTATGTTATTCAGCATTTCATTCATGGTATATAATCACGAGGAATGATTACTCACTCATTAATTATTTTCAATTGTCAGTTTTCCAATCACTTCATAAATTATCAGTTTATTTTTATTCATCTAACAATGGTAGGACGTTACCACCGATTGTCTTATCATGACGAAACTTCGTGAGGTGGTTTACGGGTAGCCTAATACTTCATATCTGCTGCCACGTAGTCCAACGTTAAATTTTTTTCGGATATATTCGTAAACTATTATCAGTATATTTGTATATCCTGAAGTTCATAGCTATAGATATACTGTGCATGTTTAAAACCGATAATGATTCGTGAATGACTTCAGGAAAAAGGAACGATGGGCTACGTGGCTGTATACGTCTGTATACGGGCGTTCTAAGTCAACTTTCCAGAGCCGACGCGCGGATGCTAAAACCTCGCGTTTTCGACGCTTGTTTTTGATTCTATAAGACAAATATCTGAACACTAGCCAGTATCATTCACTCGCTATCGCTCGCTCGTGTCTTTCATTTGCTCTATCAAGAATATAGGAAAATAATGAAATTTTTATTGGAATTATTGGTGAATAATGCAAAGTATCTACGGACGCTTTTACATCAACATGTATCTCACCTCTAGGCTATCAAAAATAAGGTCCCGATGTCTGATTTGAGATGTCAATTTTTACCTCATTCCAAAGCTTTGTCTTTGAGGAAGTAAAATAACATAATCAGAAATAGATTTTGTTATGATCATGAATTTTCGTCAAACCTCGAGAAATATCAATGGAAATAAATATAATTTCTACTATATTGCATCTTATTACTATATTGCAACTTAATAACTTTCGCCATGAAAACATGCAAATTTCTCATAAAATTAACGCCCACGCATCGACATTTTTTCATTTTTCACGATGGAAACAGGGAGCGCTCAATCAGCTAAACTATTCGTCAGATCAGAATTTCCGTCACGACGCTTTTCAATTTTTTACGATGAATAATTGAAGCGCTCAATGAGCTCTATCGATACTTTCAATCTGAATTTTCATTACGACGCTGTTTCAAATATTTTTTTAATGGTTTATGCGGCACAAGTTGACAAAAGTCAGTTTTTTCCATATTTAACGCCCACGCATCATTTTTTCCGAAATTCTCTCCATGGATATTCAAGCCCATCCGATGTTTTTTTCGATCGAACATACCCGACATTTCACCAAATCATAATCTCAGTATTTATCTGAAAGCATAAAAATCGCAAAGTGAACCACCAATTTTCAATCACATACTTCACGCCCACGCATCAATATTTGTGAATTTTTCACGATGAATAATTGAAGCGCTCAATGAGCTATATCGATACCTCTAATCACAATTTTCATCACGACGCTGCTTCATAGATTTTTTTAACGGTTTATGCGGCACAAGTTGACAAAAGTCAGTTTTTTCCATATTTCACGCCCACGCATCAATTTTTTCAAAATGCCAATCATGGATAAGGAAGACCATTCGAAACTCTTCCTATCGGAAATACTCGAAATTACACCATATCATGATTTCACGTGTTTCTCTGAACGCATAAAAGTCACAAAGTTAAACATCAATTTTCAAGAACTGATTTCACGCCCACGCATCGTCATATTTCAGTTTTTCACGATGAAAAATAAAAATGCTCAATGAGCTCTATCGATCTGTCTGATACGAATTTCCATCGTGGCGCAGATTGAACGATTTTTTTAACGATCAATCTTGTACCTTTTACTTAAAATGAGTTTTTTCCATATTTCACGCCCACGCATCGATTTTTTCAAAATTCCAATCATGGATAAGGAAGCCCATTCGATACTCTTCCGATCGGAAATGCTCGAAATTACACCATATCATGATTTCACGTATTTCTCTGAACGCATAAAAATCACAAAGTTAACCATCAATTTTCAAGAACTGATTTCACGCCCACGCATCGTAATATTTCAGTTTTTCACAATGAAAAATAAAAATGCTCAATGAGCTCTATCGATCCGTAATATCAGAATTTTCATCACGACGCTGATTCATGTAATTTTTTAATGATTCATGAGGCACATCTTGCCAAACATCAGTTTTCTCCATATTTCACGCCCACGCATCAATTTTTCCAAAGTTTCAACCATGGATAAGGAAGCCCATTCGATACTCTTCCGATCGGAAATACTCGAAATTACACCATATCATGATTTCACGTATTTCTCTGAACGTATAAAAATCACAAAGTTAACCATCAATTTTCAAGAACGGATTTCACGCCCACGCATCGTCATATTTCAGTTTTTCACGATGAAAAATAAAAATGCTCAATGAGCTCTATCGATCTGTCTGATTCAAATTTCCATCGTGGCGCAGATTGAACGATTTTTTCAACGATCAATCTTGTACCTTTTTCTTAAAATGAGTTTTTTCCATATTTCACGCCCACGCATCGATTTTTTCAAAATTCCAATCATGGATAAGGAAGCCCATTCAATACTCTTTCGACCGGAAATACTCGAAATTACATCATATCATGATTTCGCGTATTTCTCTGAACGCATAAAAGTCACAAAGTTAACCATCAATTTTCAAGAACGGATTTCACGCCCACGCATCGTCATATTTCAGTTTTTCACGATGAAAAATAAAAATGCTCAATGAGCTCTATCGATCCGTATTATCAGAATTTTCATCACGATGCTGATTCATGTACTTTTTTAATGATTCATGAGGCACATTTTGCCAAACATCAGTTTCTTCCATATTTCACGCCCACGCATCAATTTTTCCAAAGTTTCAACCATGGATAAGGAAGCCCATTCAATACTCTTTCGACCGGAAATACTCGAAATTACATCATATCATGATTTCGCGTATTTCTCTGAACGCATAAAAATCAATCAACCATAAATTTTCATGAACGGATTTCACGCCCACGCATCGTCATATTTTAGTTTTTCACGATGAAAAATAAAAATGCTCAATGAGCTCTATCGATCTGTCTGATTCGAATTTCCATCGTGGCGCAGATTGAACGATTTTTTTAACGATCAATCTTGTACCTTTTTCCTAAAATGAGTTTTTTCCATATTTCACGCCCACGCATCGATTTTTTCAAAATTCCAATCATGGATACGGAAGCCCATTCAATACTCTTCCGACCGGAAATACTCGAAATTACACCATATCATGATTTCACGTATTTCTCTGAACGCATAAAAATCACAAAGTTAACAATCAATTTTCAAGAACGGATTTCACGCCCACGCATCGTCATATTTCAGTTTTTCACGATGAAAAATAAAAATGCTCAATGAGCTCTATCGATCCGTATTATCAGAATTTTCATCACGATGCTGATTCATGTACTTTTTTAACGATTCATGAGGCACATCTTGCCAAACATCAGTTTTTTCCATATTTCACGCCCACGCATCAATTTTTTCAAAGTTTCAACCATGGATAAGGAAGCCCATTCAATACTCTTTCGACCGGAAATACTCGAAATTACATCATATCATGATTTCGCGTATTTCTCTGAACGCATAAAAATCACAAAGTTAACCATCAATTTTCAAGAACGGATTTCACGCCCACGCATCGTCATATTTCAGTTTTTCACGATCAAAAATAAAAATGCTCAATGAGCTCTATCGATCTGTCTGATTCGAATTTCCATCGTGGCGCAGATTGAACGATTTTTTTAACGATCAATCTTGTACCTTTTTCCTAAAATGAGTTTTTTCCATATTTCACGCCCACGCATCGATTTTTTCAAAATTTCAACCATGGATAAGGAAGCCCATTCAATACTCTTCCGACCGGAAATACTCGAAATTACACCATATCATGATTTCACGTATTTCTCTGAACCCATACAAATCAATTAACCATAAATTTTCATGAACGGATTTCACGCCCACGCATAGTCATATTTCAGTTTTTCACGATGAAAAATAAAAATGCTCAATGAGCTCTATCGATCTGTCTAATTCGAATTTCCATCGTGGCGCAGATTGAACGATTTTTTTAACGATCAATCTTGTACCTTTTTCTTAAAATGAGTTTTTTCCATATTTCACGCCCTCGCATCGATTTTTTCAAAATTCTAATCATGGATACGGAAGCCCATTCAATACTCTCCCGACCGGAAATACTCGAAATTACACCATATCATGATTTCACGTATTTCTCTGAACGCATAAAAATCACAAAGTTAACCATCAATTTTCAAGAACGGATTTCACGCCCACGCATCGTCATATTTCAGTTTTTCACGATGAAAAATAAAAATGCTCAATGAGCTCTATCGATCCGTATTATCAGAATTTTCATCACGATGCTGATTCATGTACTTTTTTAATGATTCATGAGGCACATCTTGCCAAACATCAGTTTTTTCCATATTTCACGCCCACGCATCAATTTTTCCAAAGTTTCAACCATGGATAAGGAAGCCCATTCAATACTTTTTCGACCGGAAATACTCGAAATTACATCATATCATGATTTCGCGTATTTCTCTGAACGCATAAAAATCACAAAGTTAACCATCAATTTTCAAGAACGGATTTCACGCCCACGCATCGTCATATTTCAGTTTTTCACGATGAAAAATAAAAATGCTCAATGAGCTCTATCGATCTGTCTGATTCGAATTTCCATCGTGGCGCAGATTGAACGATTTTTTTAACGATCAATCTTGTACCTTTTTCCTAAAATGAGTTTTTTCCATATTTCACGCCCACGCATCGATTTTTTCAAAATTTCAATCATGGATACGGAAGCCCATTCAATACTCTTCCGACCGGAAATACTCGAAATTACACCATATCATGATTTCACGTATTTCTCTGAACGCATAAAAATCACAAAGTTAACCATCAATTTTCAAGAACGGATTTCACGCCCACGCATCGTCATATTTCAGTTTTTCACGATGAAAAATAAAAATGCTCAATGAGCTCTATCGATCCGTATTATCAGAATTTTCATCACGATGCTGATTCATGTACTTTTTTAATGATTCATGAGGCACATCTTGCCAAACATCAGTTTTTTCCATATTTCACGCCCACGCATCAATTTTTCCAAAGTTTCAACCATGGATAAGGAAGCCCATTCAATACTCTTTCGACCGGAAATACTCGAAATTACATCATATCATGATTTCGCGTATTTCTCTGAACGCATAAAAATCACAAAGTTAACCATCAATTTTCAAGAACGGATTTCACGCCCACGCATCGTCATATTTCAGTTTTTCACGATGAAAAATAAAAATGCTCAATGAGCTCTATCGATCTGTCTGATTCGAATTTCCATCGTGGCGCAGATTGAACGATTTTTTTAACGATCAATCTTGTACCTTTTTCCTAAAATGAGTTTTTTCCATATTTCACGCCCACGCATCGATTTTTTCAAAATTCTAATCATGGATACGGAAGCCCATTCAATACTTTTCCGACCGGAAATACTCGAAATTACACCATGTCATGATTTCACGTATTTCTCTGAACGCATAAAAATCACAAAGTTAACCATCAATTTTCAAGAACGGATTTCACGCCCACGCATCGTCATATTTCAGTTTTTCACGATGAAAAATAAAAATGCTCAATGAGCTCCATCGAACCGTATTATCAGAATTTTCATCACGACGCTGATTCATGTACTTTTTTAATGATTCATGAGGCACATCTTGCCAAACATCAGTTTTTTCCATATTTCACGCCCACGCATCAATTTTTTCAAAGTTTCAACCATGAAACACTAAAGCCCTTCCAAAGATCTATCGATCAGTCAGACCCAAACTTTCATCGTACAATTATCTCATAGTTTTTTTCTATGGTTTATCGGCTAAGAAAAAAAAACCCAATATGCATTTTCCCATTTTCAACGCCCACGCATCGATTTTTTCAAAAATTTCAATACGAAACCTCAAAGCGCAGGCAATTTCCTTTCGATCCGTCTTATCCGTTTTCATGCAAATCGACCCCTTCATAAAAATTTCTTTACATGAAAATTACCGGAGGATTAACTTTATATTATAGAATAGATGTCGGATATGCTATCGATATAGTTTTTTCTCAACTTTCCAATGGTTGATTTAGTGGTGAGTTTAGAATGCGCCGCTACGCATCAAGACTCGTGTATGATCGCGGGGAGGAGCACGGTGCGGTGAAATCTCTCATGTTCGCTACTCAATTACTCGCATATTAAAAGAAAGAAAGCCCTTTTAAAACATCTTCAAAAGAGCTGTATTAACGGAATAACCGTCAGCTTTCGATCTAGACTATTTGAAAGAATAAAAAAAATTGATTTTGAGATATGGCCGGTTTTATGTGAAATTTGGCAATTTTGGGAAACTAAATTTACCTTCGGAAAGCTTAGAATAACTACAGCAATAGCATATCCATCATTATTCAGAATAGTACTACTCTCCAACTAGAAGGAACATACTTCATTTATTACAAATAGTACAAATGGCGGCGTACCAGCTCGACGAAGGAAAATAATTTTTTTACTTTTTCTCCACTAACATATTCCTGCTGGTCACAATTTTGAACTCAGAACAAAAAATCGAACGGGGTTTTGAAGTAAAATAGAAAACTCAGAGAATTACGTATGATTTTTTCAAAATTCGAATTTGGGGCTAAATGGCGTTAATTGAAAAAAAATCGATCGAATAGCGGCCATAAAATCGAGAAAAATCAAAATATCGAAAAAATCCTACGTAGGGGGGAGGGGAGCAGGTTGTCAGTGTAGGTAACTTGGCAAACTGTGAATATCTCCTCATTTATGCGACGGGGAAAAAATCGTTGAACGCGATTTGTGTGCATTACCAACACACATATTTGTCCTGAGTACCAGATGTCCAGCACTGTTTGTAGAAGAATGAGGTGACTTTAAAAAATTTGGTGATCCGAAGAAAAAAAAAATTATTGAGAAAATTTCATTTTTCTTTGAATCTAGATTGTGATCAATGATTGTTAATAATGTGTCATATAGAGTTTTACCACCTCTATGATTCTGTGAAAAATTTTCTCTGAAAAGTCTAGTAGTTTTTGTTTTATATTATTTATTGTCATATTATTCAATGGGAGGTAAGTTAGCAGAGATTTTTAGGAGCATGTTGGCATACTGCGTAACACATACTTTTTTTCAGAAATGGTCAGAAATCGCAAAAAACAACGGCTAGAGTCACAAGCAGGTTTCACAACAAATAGGCCATATGCATCTGAAAGCAGTTCAAAAAATGATGCTCCATTGCCATTAACACCTAACAAATTTGAAACAATACAGTCACTGCCGAAAGTGAGATGATAAACGAGTTTGTAGGAAAAGGAGCTCAGCAATTTCGACATATTATTGTGTCCGAAACCAGCTGGCTGCAAAACAGAAGAGGTCCCTCCAGAAAATAAACAATATTCATTCAATAAATGTTTCTTGTCAACTTGCCCCCTCCTATTGTCAACTAACCTCCGCTGGGAGCATAGTGTCAGCAATATTCTCGCTCAACATAATCATTTATTTAAGAAAAATGAATTCATATTCCGTAGATATAAAAAAACGCTATGTACTCATGAGAGCGAATACTTTCATATAGTAAACTTTGATATTTGCTATATTACATTTTCCTTGTAAAAACGATAATTTGTCAAAAATCTGCCTATCTGCACCCTCTCCCCTACTTCTCTCAAAAATCATGTTTCCAAGCTACTGTTGAAATTTGAAGTGAATCGGTTGCAAATTGATGACGCTATGAGTAAGCTAATGTCAAAAAGACGGTTTCGAGATAAAAGCGTTCAAAGTTTTGAGTACTATACTAGTACTATACGATTTTGTTCAGAGAATCGATGTTTTGAGGCACTTATAACTTCTCCCCCCCCCCCTTGAATGAATTTTTATATCACTCTTAGACAGTTTATGAAGTGTTTGAGCCAATAGAAAAACAATTGATGAAAAAAGTCTCAAAGGTATATTACCTCTTAACGTCCGTGCGCCAGCTTTGAGAAATCGATGTAAAACGCCCCATGTATGCTATCTTCCCAGCGCGGCGCGCGAGCGTTAAATCATGCTCTTTTCAAATCGTTTACGATGTCGAAATATACCTGAGAAAATAGCTGAATAAGCTATTTCAATGTAATTTCTCGTCAGTTTTCCAACGTTAATATCAGCCCTTGGAAATTTCCTATTTTTATGCCGAGAAATATATTTTTTAGAGAAATTAAAATTGCCTTTTTGGAAAATAAAACGTGCAAGGAAGAGTAGAGAAAAAACAGAGTCAAAATAAAATGCATGCATGAAAACTTGGAAAAGCAAGGAAAACATAAACTGCGTAAATTGTATCGCAACATAAGCTCGCTTAGCATCTTTGGAAAACAAACAGTTCGGGAGTGGTATTCATGGGTACGGTTTGAAATGCAAACTTTTAATTCTAATTCAATTCGGCTCAATTTTTTTTACGTCATAGGGCATCATATAATATCCTCCCACACCCCTAATTTGACATTCAGGGGACTGTTACATCGCTAACTCTTCCAATTCTGCAAGCACTTGTCTGTGGCATTATCACAACTATTCACTGGAAAAACGCGCATTCTAACATTTTAATACATATACTAGATTATCGATATCACTTACATAGATCAAGAATTACTAATACTTCATGCCACCTTGCTTTCAGTATTTATATGCATGAATGATCAATATATTGTCTTTATTGTGCTGTAATTTACGATAAACTGTTGATAAAGTATGTGTGTCATCAATTGCATTCACTCGATAAGGGAGATTAATTCAAGAAAATAATTCATGAGATATGCATTACAGACACCATATAACAAACAAGGCAGTAGATGAATTTCATATGATTTTTCTATTATCGACAAGAAAAGTTTGAAGTTTACTTCCTTGAGTATTATTCATGGATATTCACTCATGAAATCCACTTATATTGTGTAAACTGCACGGCTATCGATGGGTTGGCTCAAAATGCAACTCCAAGTTATTCACTCATGAAATTAGTGAGAAAAAACTCATTACGGCCCATGGCCAGACTAGCGGAGATACCATAAAACCAATTATTGGATCGCGTGCTTTTTTGAAAAAAAAATACTGTTATAGCCCAGCCTCACCCCGCCCATTTTTGAAATTTTAGATTGACACGAGTCGCATCGCACATTAACGATGCGCATTTCCCCACATGCTATCCGAGTCGTGCCGAGAAGCGACATTAGGATTAAGCATACATGTGTAAGTGTAAGAATCCGCTGATTAAGACGCATCCATGCGACGGATGGCGAGTTGCGCGTAATGCATGGGAATCATGAGGACAGCTTGCATTTTTGTGCAGCTGCCCAACATTGAAACGGATGGATGTCGGCTATAAGATATTCTCTTATCAGCCTGTGCGAAGCCACGAGCAGCCAGCGGGCGCTCGTGCGGGAATGTTATTTTGTAAGTGCGAGTTGCACACGGCAACTGCGCAGCTTCGAATTAGTTAAAAACGGCCATAGGAGATCTTCTTATTGGCACGTATAAATTGACAAGTAGCCAGCGGGCACTCGAGCGAGAACAACGAATGAATGTATAAACAAATGTATGAAACCCTGCATGTAATGCAACTAGAATTGTTCGCTATAGGAAACAAGCAATTGATCTGGCCAGATCAGAATTTATCTATGTTTGAATATTTTTATCGGAGACAGGCTGATGTGCCATGAGCGAATGGAATCTCTTATCAATAGCGTTTTGCCAGAATTAATAGGTGCTATATAAAATAGTTGAATGACGTGTATAAGTAAACCGATGCGCCTTGCAGCGCATACATAGATTTGTAACGAAGCGAGCGCGCTTCGTAGTCATAAGTATTCGCGCGTGCAAACGGAGGAAAGACGCTGAGCCACGCGCGCTTGTTATCACTCCATGAGGGAGAGATAATTCTAGCGAAGTGCATCTGCGCTTCCCAACCGTTTTGCGCCCGCGCTTTGCGCCCTGCAGGCGCATCTTGATGTGACGTCACGACGCTTATAAAAGAAGCGACCGCGGCGGACACAACGGAGTTGATCTGTGCTAATCACGGATGCCACACGGGTGGCCGGACATGGAGCACGCGAGCGGCGCAGCTCCCCCGCGGACGCGTAGTATACTTACATTTATTTCGGAAGAACAGAATTATATAGAACGATCCAACCACGCGGGATCGAGTGTTAAATATAGGATTTGGTAACGTAATTAAGTTTAGTGCTAGTGCACATGAAGTGGGTTTATTAACAACACCCCACCCCCTCACCACACATGCATCCGGAACCAACACGCATATACGGCCCAGCGCGCCACGGACTACTCGGCTGCCACGCTGCCAAGCTCCAGCCAAGGACAACCAGGCGCCTTAACGGTCGGGCCTTTACAATACCCGTATTTTTTCTTTTTCCATTTCCATTGTTTAAACAATAATTATTTAAACAAATTGCATCCAAAGTCGTAAATTCAAAAAAATAATGGTGTCAATTGATTCTAGAGAAAAAACCAAGAAAAAAAGGTAAAATACATTTTTTTGATTTGAGGCTTATTTATTTGGCAATCGCATTATAAACAATCACGAATTCAGTAAAACCGACAAAAAGTGGCTTCAGCCCATGCCTACGCTATCACCATGGGATGAAAACTGATTACGGTATCGCGTGCTTTTTTGAAAAAAAAGTACCCCAATTTTTTCTTTTTTCAAAATTCAATGTTTAAACAATAATTATTTAAACAAATCGCACCCAAAGTCGTAAATTCGAAAAACTAATGGTGCCAATCGATTCTAGAAGAAAATCCGAGAAGAAAAGTAAGAATACATTTTTTTGATTCGAGGCTCATGTCTCTTACAATCACGTTATAAACAAGTGGAATCCAGTGATATCAGGGAAGTCGTTATATACATAAAGAATGGTAGATTAGGCTGCACGATGAAGAGATATAAATCGGCTACTAGTGGTGAAAATTATTGATGTCAATTCTTTAATCTTTGGAGGAGTACATCGAAAAACAGCTAAGTTTTTCCTTGCCGGCGAGTGAGGAATAAAATACAATTACATAAGAAAGATGAAGGAAAAAGGTGTGCCTAAATATTGAAGATAAAATAACAAAATGCATACTATAATAAATGAATTTATAAGAATTATTTTGAGAAGCAAAAACTACTTTAAAAAAATCTATTGAAATCTATTGATTTTGATGGGTTGAATATAATTGAGGGTCCCGATCGAATAAGTCGCACTACGCTAGCTCGGACCCAGATGTGGCAGTACGAAGAAGAGAAATTTTTTAACTAAAAATTGAAAGTTCGAAAATCTACAATTTATAGTTACCATCGTATCTGTTTCATGCAGGCGCACATGTTTTACATTTACAGTTTTAATTTTTGGATTGTTTTTTTCGAGATAAATAACAATTTCTGACATTTTCATCCCGCTCGGAAATAATTATTTTTTTGACTTCAACTCGTCAGTACTCAGCCGGAAAAGCATGGAATGAGTTCAAATTTTCCATGTACTATGAGACAACATTTGTGATTCTGATGGACCAAGTCAGTTATTGAAAAAGTCTATTTGTTGAACATTATTGACCACTTAATAAAAAAGAAATTAGCTCCAAAATTCCTAAACTTTCCGAAGAAAAAGTGTGTGAGGAAAGTCGAGTCACGAAAAACTTCCAGCGACAAAGTTGATCGTTAATAATCAAGTAAGTTTTTTAAAAAAATTTCATAGGCTTCCCTCAATAAATGAGCGAGATATAGACGATCAACGAAAAATAGCGCTGTAAGTGCCTACCGCCCGCTTCAACACTCCGACGCTCTCAGCGACTCTCATTTCAAACAGAAGGCACCTATAGGCGAGCCGATTCTCTGCACTGTAGCACAGGACGACGTACCGCGTGCCGTTACAGTCGTTTGAAATGAGAGTCGCTGAGAGCGTCGAAGTGTTAAAGCGGGCGACGGAGCGCTCACAGCATAATTTTTCGTTTATCTTCTATATCTCACTAATTTATTGATGGATTCATTTGAAACTTTGTAGAAAAATGACTTGATTATTATCGATCAACTTTATCGCTGGAAGTTCAACAAATAGACTTTTTCAATAACTGATTTGGTCCATCAGAATCACGAATGTTGTCTCATAGTACATGGAAAATTTGAACTCATTTCATGCTTTTCCGGCTGAGAACTGACGAAATGAAGTCAAAAAAATAATTATTTTCGAGCGTGATGAAAATGTCAGAAATTGTTATTTATCTCGAGAAGAATAATCACATAAAAACTGTATGAGACAAATCCGATGGTATGTTGAAAATTTTGAATTTTGTACTTTGAATTTTTAGTTGGAAATATCCCCAGTCCCGACCGCCACACATGGGTTCGAGCGTAGTGCGACTTATTCGATCGGGACTCTCAATTAGATTTCTGTACTAGTAAGCCCCGATTTGGGATACTCTAGTGTTTAATATATACTGCCGTAGAACTACTTTTTACTCGCCAGAAAAGTGTACCTTTCTTTAAAAAGGTTTGATACTCTTCAATCTAAAATGCCTAAATAAATCTAATATATAAAATTATTCCTTTTTAGTTGTGTTTGACATGGAATTTTAGAACGGGTCATAGAATTTGTAAAAATCTAAGATGGTAAAATGCATTTAAATTTATCAGAATGAATAGGAATTAATCTCTGTAATTTCATATGTTCAGACAGTATATACTTTCCTCTATATCTATCCTCTAGTCTCTCGCTCGCTCGAGTATTTCATGGTGTCGTATCCGACCCGGAAGGGAAGTAAATAAAAGGGGTTTAAACGTTCTAGGCCCTGTCCTTCATCGTGCTTGTTTACCTGTGATGGTTAAATGTTTAGTAAAATAGTTGCATTTAATTCACTACGTCCTTCCACTTAAATTACACTCATTATCACTAGAACTTAGAGTTACCAAGGCGAAGGGTTTCGAGGTCGTCCCCTTGACGTCGCGTCCAACGACGGGTAACCAGAGCTTCTTCTACACCTGCACGAGACGGCTGAGCGGATAGATGTCACGCCCACCATTAATTTTTACGAAATCTTCACCATGAAATATGGAAGTCTTCTTAACCCATTAGCGCCCAAACGGCCGTTCGACGGCCGTTTTTTTGAGCAATAGATTTCATATGGTTATAATGGTTCAAAAAATTTGGGAAGAACATTTTCTTGTGCAGAATTTTGACAGCTTTCCGATTCCGTTACTTTTATCTTGATTGAATAAACGCCCCCATTGTTATAAACAATTGATTGCAGAAAAACACGAAATTTCGAGTCAAAATTTTGTTTTGTGTCAACCGTAAAATATAAAAACCGGTCGCAACGAACCCCGGGATGTGAATTTTGAGCGTCCATGAACCTTAAACTAAAAGTTGGCATAGTTGTAATTGTTCAATTTCATTGTTGGAAGACCCAAAATGGCGGCCGACCAAAAAAATTGTAGCTTTCAACTTGGAATTGTTTTACTCAAAAACTATGGGTCAAATCAAAAAATTCTTAAGAATAAAAAAGTCTTAGAATCACCTGAAGAACACTCTCGAATTTTTCCAGAATTTTTTTATGAAATTTTTCAAAATTTTGATTCTTCGAATTCTCAAAAAAACGCAAATTGCTTAAAAACTTCTGAAAAGACTTGAGAATATTCTCTGACTGATTTGAGGACTTTTTTGTTCTTATAAATTTTTCGATTTGCCGGCTAAAAAACGCACGGAAAAATTTCTAAAAAATAATTTCATTATTTTTTTTCTCAAAAACTATAGATCAAATCAAAAAAATTATAAGAACAAAAAGTCTAAAAATTACTCAAAGAACATTCTCAAATTTTTTCAGAAGTTTTTAAGCAATTTGCGTTTTTTTGAGAATTTGAAGAATCAAAATTTTGAGAAATTTCATCAAAAAATTCTGGAAAAATTCAAGAGTGTTCTTCAGGTGATTCTAAGACTTTTTTATTCTCAAGAATTTTTTGATTTGACCCATAGTTTTCAAGAAAAACAATTCCAAGTTGAAAGCTACAATTTTTTCGGTCGGCCGCTATTTTGGGTCTTCCAACAATAAATTTGAACAATTACAACTATGCCAACTTTTAGTTTGAGGTCCATGGACGCTCGAAATTCACATCCCGGGGTGCGTTGAGACCGGTTTCTATGTTTTACGGTTGACACAAAACAAAATTTTGACTCGAAATTTCGTGTTTTTTTGCAATCAATTGTTGATAACAATGAGGGCGTTTATTTAATCGAGATAAAAGTAACGGAATCGGAAAGCTGACAAAATTCTGCACAAGAAAATGTTCTTCCCAAATTTTTTGAACCATTATAACCATATGAAATCTATCGCTCAAAAATACGGCCGTCGAGCGGCCGTTTGGGCGCTAATGGGTTAAGGGGTGATATCCGGCAATTTTTTTTTTCTTTTCATTTTTTTTTTTATTGGCTTAAATCATGCTAAAACTATCCTAGAATCGAAATCTACAACTCCCAAGTACTGATCTAAACTCAAAATTCATTTAAATCAATTTTTACTGAACAACTTTCGTATAAGATACATAGCATTTGGAAACTTTAAACGCGTTTTTCTCAAAACCATGTTTTCAAACTCGGCGAGCAGTAGAACTGAAAAAGTTTACATCTGATTGACTTGAAATTTCAACTGTAGCTTCTTCATTAGATTATCTAGTGAAGTACCTACCATTTGAGCGATTGATTGACAAAAAAAAAAGTTATAAACAATTAAAGTCGTCTTTTTTTGTCGAAAAAAAAAATTTTTTTTTCAATCCGTCGCCATTTTGCGAAAAAAAATTCTAAAAAAATAATGATGTGTACTTCCCTAGATAATCTAATGAAGAAGCTACAGTTAAAATTTCAAGTCAATCGGATGTAAACTTTTTCAGTTCTACTGCTCGCCGCGGAAGAACTTTTTAAAAAAGCGGTTCACGGCAATCGCTGCACAGCCGCCATTTTGTAAAAAAACTAACAATAAAAAATTTGTTTCTATTCTCCAAGAGTTGCTTGATCCAATGATATATTATTCATATACCTTAGATCTCAAATGTCGTTAAAAAAAAATCATTGCGCGCTCAATTCAATATCCATACTAAGTAATTTGTGTCTGTTGAATGAAGGACTATCTCCCAATGTGTCCGCCAGAGGGATACCGTTTTTTTTCATGCCCGCCATTGAATTCGTACGGTAAAATGCTATAAAGTCATCCGTTACAAACCCCAAATCCATATCTTTATAACTGAAAAAAATTCATATTCGATTCTGCTTAACATGAAGATTGATGCATAGAGAATGTTAGTCCAATACTAACATTCTCTATGCATCAATCTGTCCTTATTGAACGTTTCACGTTTCAATATTGAAACAAGATGGTTGGAGTTCAATTTCTGAAATGTGTCAATCCCTTTCAGAAACCGAATCATACTGTAAAAAATACTTTAGTCAAGTTTCCCGTATCATTTGCAGACACATATCCATCAATACCTGCAGATGCGAAAATTTGCTTGAAATGTAGGTTAGAATTACCCTCATCTTTGATAAAAGAAAATAGTACAAATGATCCGTTCTCTCCAGTCAGTAAGAAATATAATCCGTGTCGAGAAAACTGCATGAGTATCATAGAGCAGGTGTAACTGTCCTCGAGCAAATAAAAGAAGTGTTGACCATCGGTACTATAATGAATTTTCTTTGGTTTGTATTCTTTCTTCAGATAATTTATGATTATTTCTTGGTATACATGAACTGCAATAGAGCCAAACTTTTGTGTTGAAGTTCATTATTTCTCTGAAAGTAGAAAACTACTGTGAAAATTGTTACCTGATTATTATTCCAGTGGAAAGATTGAGCTGAATTCTGTATAACAAAAGCATAATTTTCAGCAAAATCGAAACAAACTAAGAATTTTCCTTCTAACAATTTTTTTTTTCAAATCATGAATGAATACAGACTATTTTCTGGCAAAAAAGTCGTGAGTTTTCAATTTCATTAATTTGTCACCCAGCAAGTTCAGATATTCATATGTGTCGACTGTATGTGTGACAATTGAGCAACGATCAGTTTGCATCCACGTTCCAAATTTCATATTGTGAATATTATTATCATTAAAAATTCGGAGAAGATCTCTTTAAGCACAGCTGTATTCGGACAATCCAAACAGTCCCCTAAGAAACACGCGTCCAATGGTTTGGCACATACAATTGCATTAATGCAGTCATGATAATTTTTTAGTGGAAAGCGTGTGTTTTTTGTCAAGTGTTCCAATTCTACACCACTCAACATAAGTTTTACGTTTTCATGATGAACGCATACACAAACGTTATGCGTTCCACTACTACCTGCTAGAATACAATGGGGAGGTTTGAGCTATGTGAATTTACTGTACCCTATTATAACATTCTCATACTCTTTCTTGAACTGAGTATAGAGCTCTAATAAGTTACATAGCAACAATCGCTTCTGTACATGAACTCGCTCATCATTATAATTTTTGACCGATAAGAAATCATTCATCCCAGGCATCAATCGACGATTATCGTCGCGTTCATAGAAACTTTCAACTAAAGATACTGTTTCATCAGGTTAATACCTTTGCCTTTCTTTGCAATAGGTGATGTTAGAATACCATTTCCAGCCATTTGTTTTTGAGCTTTTCTTGCTTCCCATTCTGAGCAAGAAAACTCTCTTTGAAGCTGATCACGACTCCAATATTTTGGTGTTAGAGTAAGCAATAAAATTCTTTCCTGTTTGTTCTGGGTTTCTCGAAATTTTTCTTTTATTTGCTCGAGGACAGTTACACCTGCTTTATGATACTCATCAGTGCAGTTCTCTCGACACGGTTTATATTTCTTACTGACTGGAGAGAACGGATCATTTGTACTATTTCCTTTTTTCAAAGATGAGGATAATTCTAACCTACATTTCAAGCGAATTTTCGCATCTGCAGGTATTGATGGATATGTGTCTGCAAATGATACGGGAAACTTGACTGAAGTATTTTTTACAGTATGATTCGGTTTCTGAAAGGGATTGACACATTTCAGAAATTGAACTCCAACCATCTTGTTTCAATATTGAAACGTGAAACGTTCAATAAGGACAGATTGATGCATAGAGAATGTTAGTATTGGACAATCTGTTATTGAATCTCGATATATTGTTAAACAGAATCAAATAAGAATTTTTTTCAGTTATAAAGATATGGATTTGGCGTTTGTAACGGATGACTTTATAGCATTTCACCGGACGAATTCAATAGCGGGCATGAAAAAAATGGTATCCCTCTGGCGGGCACATTGAGAGATAGTCTTTTATTCAACAGACACAAATTACTTAGTATGGATATTGAATTAACCCATCAAGTCTCAGATTGCAGAAATTTTATTGGTAGTTTCGAGCTCAAATATTTTGATGAATAAGACAGAAGGTTTATTGCAAAGTAGTCATTCCTACTATTTTCGGGTATGTTCTACACGATACAATGGTTAAAAATACTGAAAAAATTGATTTTCAATAAATAATTAACAAGTTAAAATAAAAAATGCGATTTTTTGGAGCACTTTTTTTTTCAATCCAAAATCAGAGGAAGAAGGAATTTTATTTTTACCGTCGAAAATATACACAAGAGTGTACAAAATATTTGAACTTTTCAAATTCGTTGAGTTTTTTCGACTATGATTTTTGCAGCAAAAAAAACGGGGATCAATATTTTGGATTTCCATTTTATCAATATTTTGAAGCATTCATTTTCATATTCGATATATTCCTTTGAAATTCCGTATACAGGGGTTTTCAATGTCGCTGATAACGATTCTGACATCAAATTCTCAAAATTCTGGATCCAAGATGGCGGTTTCGAAATGGCGGCTGACGATTTTCCACATTTTTAGTCGGAGAATCGTGAAAATTTGGAATAATGGGTTTTCGGGGGCGCTGATGATAAATCTGACATCAGATTTTTGAGATTCTGTATCCAAGATGGCGGTTTCAAGATGGCGGCTCATGATTTTGTATATTTTTAGTTGGAGGTTTGAGAAAATGTGAATAAAAAGGTTTCTGGATCTTTACTGCTGAAATAGATTGTTGAGTTTTTCCATCTATGATTTTTTTTAACATAATAGTAACTGAAATCGGAAACAAACAATTTGAATCTTCATTTTATCTATATTTCGTCAACGTCGTTCATGGATGAAAACGACGGTTGAAAGATGAAAATAACGAGATTTTGAAAATATAGAAAATTGTCCATGTACAAGAACATGAGCCGCCATCTTCAAACCGCCATCTTGGATACAGAATTTCGTAAATCTGATGTCTGATTTATCATCAGCGCCCCCGGAAACCCATTATTCCAAATTTTCCCGATTCTCCGACTAAAAATGTGGAAAATCGTCAGCCGCCATCTTGGATCCAGAATTTTGAGAGTTTGATGTCAGAATCGTCATCAGCGACATTGAAAACCCCTGTATACGGAATTTCGAAGGAATATATCGAATAGGAAAATGAATACTTGAAAATATTGATAAAATGAAAATCCAAAATATTGATTCCCGTTTTTTGGCCGCCATTTTGATGAAAAAAATCATAGTCGAAAAAACTCAACGAATTTGGAAAGTTCAAATATTTTGTGCACTCTTGTGCATATTTTCGACGGTAAAAATAAAATTCCTTCTTCCTCTGATTTTGGATTGAAAAAATGTGCTCCAAAAAATCGCATTTTTTATTTTAATTTGTTAATTATTTATTGAAAAATCAAATTTCCCAGTCTTTTTTAACATTGTTCGTGTAGAGCATACCCGAAAATAGTAGGAATGACTATTTCGCAATAAACCTTCCGTCTTATTCATCAAAATATTTGAGCTCAAAAGTACCAATAAAATTTCTGCAATCTAGGACTTAATGGGTTGAGCGCGTGGAGGCAGCGCGGCGCGGCACGGCACGGTCCGGCCCGACGCGGCGCATTTTCTCATGTTCGCTACTCAATTACTCGAATACAAAAAAGCGTGTTTTTTTAAGGTCTATATCAACGTAAAAAAACCTCAGCTTTCGATCTAGACTACTTAAAAAAATTAAAAAAAAAATAGGTTTTTGAGATATGGCCTGTGTTATGTTTTTTTTCTGTGAAAATGTGAAAAATTTGGAAAACTAAATTCACTATCGGAAAGCTGGGAAAAAACTACATTGATAGCATATCCAACATTATTTAGATATGGGTCATATAGAGTCGAAAACAAGCGTCGAAAACGTGAGGTTTTAGCGTCCGCGCGCTGGCTCTGGAGAGTTGACGTAAAACGCCCCATATATATATAGGTCAAATTTCATGAATAAATGAAAACACAACTATAGAAACGAAGTCCGAAAAACATGTAAAAAGAATATGTATGTATATGGGGCGTTTCATACCAACTCTCCAGAGCCTCCACGCGGATGCTACAATCTCGCGTGTTCGACGCTTATCTTCAACTGTATCAGGCCAATATCTGAACAATGTGGGATATAATATCGATGTAGTTTTTTCTCAGCTTCCCGATGGTGAATTTAGTTTCCAAACAATTATTGTTTCCATAGCGCGAGAGAGACAGCAACA
Organism: Aphelinus atriplicis; assembly: GCA_020882685.1. NCBI lineage: Eukaryota > Metazoa > Arthropoda > Insecta > Hymenoptera > Aphelinidae > Aphelinus > Aphelinus atriplicis. The sequence goes on along the minus strand of JAJGQD010000005.1, from coordinate 2,098,802 downwards.
GCGCAATATCACTGCCGTGTCGCGGCAGCTACAGGTGCCGGGCGGAAGCCGGCAGTGTGTGCCGAAGCGCAAGCAATCGAGCAGCTATTCGATCCTTTTTCCGTGCGACCTTTCTGTGCCTATACTCCTTCGTGCCACGTGCTTCGCCCTTTGTGCTTTTGTGCTTGTGCCCGGTGTCCGCCCTCCTGACACCTTGACCTGCGAGATCGCCGGCTTACCTACAACGAGGCCCGGTCACCGACCGTGGCCGGATAAGCCCCGAGCGCTGATACCGCCGGCATTTTTCCAGAGAACTGCAAGTAGCTACAACCAGGTTGGTCACTCCGCGTTGCTCTATTTCTTTCACTCGACCGTGCCGCGTCTCTCTCTAGTGTAATGTATCCCATTTCCGTTCAATAAATTCATCTTTTTACACGCGAGTGTTTCTCTGTGGCCTCTGTTCACCATCCGTTACCCAAACCACATGACTCTGAGAACTCGCCCAGTATTAGAGCTGGGCAAAATTGCACTCTCTCGTGTCTCCATAATTATTAATAACACAGTTACACAAAAAATAAAAAAAAATTGAACCAGAGACTGGAACACCCTACTTGTATGTATTTTCGGCTGCTAAATCCGAATCCGAGGTCCGTTTAGCTCCATCACCTCTGCGTTTAGTCATAACCTTAAAAATATGGCGGACGACATGTCTATGAAATCGATATTTTGCAAAACAAAAAATTCTATTCCATTCTACATAAAAAAATAAAAGAAAACTGTCCTTAGCGATTTTTCGATTCGTAGCATAGTTTTTAAGTAAAAAATTCAGAAAGTTTGACGGCAAGTGGGACAGATTCAAAATTCATAATTTTATGAATTTTTCACTCGTAAACTATGCGACAAATTGAAAAAACCCCACGAACAGTTTCTATCTAATTTTTTACATAAAATCTGAAAAAGTTTTCTGTTTTGCCACATGATGATTTTTGAAAAAATGTTTGAGGTTATGTCTAAACGCAGAAGTGATGGAGCTAAACGGACCTCGGATTCCGATTCAGCAGCCAAAAATACCTATAAGTAGGGTGGTCCAGTCTCTGGTTCAATTATTTTATTTTTTTTGTGGAGCTGTGTAATTATTAATGAACATGAGCCAGTGACAATATTCATATATATTCCAGCTAGAATCACTTACTCGCTTCCGCTTGCTCACGTCTTTCATTTGCTCTATTATGAATGTAGATCAATTTTGAAATTTTTGTTGGAATTATTGATGAATAGTTCAAACTGATGACTGGCTGATAGGTAAAGCAGAAAGTTCACCTATGTTTCCCTGCGTCATCTTCAATTAATCGCACGGAACCATGCAAAAAAGAGTTTTGTTATAATAAGCGAATATGGTACCCGTTTTTTGTAATGTTTTGTGGGAGTGGAGTTTATTTTCACGCCCTAAGCCGTTACTATGGTAACCAAGCAGCGGTACGTAATTCAGTCTAGCTTTTTAGACATGTGGCTTCATTTCTCATTGTTACAGTAGCCAGTGCCCTTGGGCGTAAAGTCAGGTGACGCGTCAGCGCTACCGACGACAAGTATGCGTGCGTGGGGAGACGACTAGTCATTGTAAACAGCCCAATGTCGTATTCAACCTCACTTTTTTAATTATTTTCATTCTACCACTGTCCCGCAGTTTTTCCATCGCTATAGGCAAGAACTACAGTCACTTACGATTAGTTTTGTCAAAAAAGTTTCATCAAAATTTCTCTGGTTATATTTGAGAATCGAAGATTGAATCGACTAGCAGACAGAGTGCGCCAGAGCGCTTGAAAATTGATCAATATCTCAATCCTTCTAGAGTACGCTATAGATATGCAAGCGCGTGAACGAGCGAGTGAGCGCCAGTAGTGCCCAGTGGTGAAAGGGTGAAAGGTAGTCATGCTATGTAGTGTTTGCTTCATTGCAATTCCTTTCGGTGTTTTCAATAATCAACAATTTCAAGCTGATCAATGTAACTCTAGACTGTTGACTTGACCAGCTCACCATCTCAGCTCATGATTCATGGATACATACAGACTTGTTATATAATCAGCAACAAACATATGGAAAGCATATATTATAAAAAATGTTGTACACAATACTGACAAATATTACCAAAATGATGCTGTTGTATGTGATCATTGCTGAAAATTAATAACGATTCCCACTCATCTAGGCACAGTTTGAACTGAAATGAGAATAGTGCATTGTATTTGTTGTGTCGTATGTGTTGAGATATTCATTCTAATAAATTTTTATTGGAAAAGAAGACTGCTTTTGAGCATATATCATCATCGCATATTCATGATATCGTTTATGCCTGATTTGATGGCTTCAGGTCTATATCCACCTCTGACATGCTAAAAAATTATTCTATATAAAGAATATGATATTATGATCATAATTTTGGATTTCCCAAACATGATTTCACAAATTTATTGATTTTATCAGTTTTTGAACATTTTATTCCGTGTTTATATAAAATTGAATGATTATGAGAACAGTTTTTTTTTTAAGCAATTCCTGTAAGATTTGATTTAATTTTCAATGAGCTTTATATAATTGAAGAGTATGAACTCATTTTCGAGTAACCGACCAACTATCAGGCGCGCCTGTAGATGGCGAGGCGTTGAGTCGCACGTGTATAAGGTATAGCGTGGCGCTCTCTTACAAGAGAGTCGGCGCTCTACCGTCTATAGAAGGGAGCTTGGGAATTAGGCAACTCTTATTATGGAATCGTATAATTCCCGGTCAACCCCAGTTTCCTATTTGGTCATTCCATACTGAAGTGTAAAGGCCCGACCGTTATTTTGAGGGGTGGTTTGGCGAAATACCCCTGCATTGATGGGAATGTTCGTTACGGAGGTGTCGGGATTGACGTATATCGTGTAAGACCGCTCGGTCACTTACAAAACCCTAATCCGTCCGGCGCTTGGTTGTCCTTGACTAAAGTTTGGTAGCGGGGCAGCCACTCGTCCGTGTTGCGCTGGCCCGTATGTTGTGTTGGCTCGGGATGGAAGTGTGGTGAGGAGAAGGTGATGAATAAAAACCCTTTCAGGTGAACTAGCATTAAACTCGATTATTATTAAGATTCAGTTATATACTCGATCCCGCGTGGTTGTATCAATAATTTATTGTTACATTCAATCAATCTGTATGCTTCGCGTTCGTGGTGGAGCTGCGCCGCTCGCGTGCTGTATGTCCGGCCACTCGTGTGGCATCTGTGATTATCGCAGATTAACTCGTCCGTATCCGCCGCGGCCGCCTCCTTTATAAGGAGGCGGCCGCGCCGCTCATAACCATAACCATATATGCCGCTTATAACCATAAGCGTCGTGACGTCACGTAAAGATGCGCTCTCGGGGCACGAAATAGTAGAAAAGTGCAGTGGCACTTCGCAAAAATTACCTCTCTCTCATGGAGTGATAACAAGCGCGCGTGGATTAGCTTCTTGCTTCCGTACGCACGCGCATACTTACAACTATGAAGCGCGCTCGCTCCGATACAATCTATTCTTGCGCTGGAAAGCGCATCGGTTTTACGTATACATAATTTCACAGAAGTCCTGATTCCCTCTCAGTCTTTATAATTTCCTACAATTTTCACCGTTTCTATTTCAAAAGTAAATGCCATCATCTCTTTTGATATTTCATCTTCCTTGTCATCAGAACTCTCTGCATTATGCTTCTCCGTAACTTCCAGTTTTGTTCTTTATCCATCTTTTTTTTTAGGTCTGCCTCGCTTGCGTTTTAATGCTCCCTCCATTCTCGAATTCTCATCAACCGTGTCCACTAGTTCTCTTGCAAATCCAACAAATCATTTTTCTCTGTTAATATCGATTTATTTAACAGGCTAATCTTTCATACTGCTTTTCTTGTATATATCCCTATACACAAGTTTTTCGTTGAACTTGATATCTCTGCTTTCATAAAATTTACCACCATATGGTTCCAAGAATTGGTAACCCGTTTCTGAAAATCCTACTAATACTAGCTTTTTGCTTTAGGGTCAATTCTAGGACCTGGACTTCTCTGGATCGTTATGTACGCAACGCATCCAATTTTTTTGTCGGACCCCAATGATCTCCAAAATGATAGTCAGGAGCGAATTTCATCAAAGGTCATTCCATTGCCACTGTGTGACGTCCTGTTGTAAGCGTACACTGCAGGCCCTAAGGCCAGGTTCCACATATTATCCGGTATCCCAGAATCAAACATGTAAGCTCTGATCTTTTTCTGAATCGTTTGATTAAAACGTTCAGCTATTCCGTTATGTTGAGCAATATCAGTACAAGCTAGCTGTATTTCGGCACTCAATTTTCCCATAACTCCCACCATATATCCACCAGTAAACTCTGTCCCTCTGTCACATCTCAGAAAACAGACCTTTGCATCTTTTCCCAAGATATTTACCCAATTTTTAATCAATTGTTCGAAACATTTTCCAGCCCCCTTGCTATTACTGAAGAAGTTGGCTGTGCATTAAGCCTAGACAAGGTATAAACTTCGCAATCCAATATGGATTCACCGAAGATTGCATCTTTCAGAAGTTTATGTTCAGGATAAAGCTTCTGTATCTGTTTTGAATATGTTAGCGATGCATGAACCAGCCTTACATGTCACAAAAAGGCCTTATTCTTTTTAGAGAATTTCATATTCGTTTCTGCAAACGGACTTCGTTCAACCATGTTATCCAATTTCGCTAGATCATCCACATCACTGAAGTTTTTATTACAGATAGGAACATCGGAATTGGAAACTTCTCTTTGCGTTTTATCATCATTTATTTCAACTTCAATTTCTTTGTTCAAGTTGATATCATCGGAAAAATTGACCACTATTTGATCTTCAGAAATTTCAACTCCAGATGATTCTACCACGTTATTTTCATCATCATTCTCTATTTCTTCCAATATCTGTTTTCTAGCAATCCTTCTAGCAAAATAATAATTTCCATCCTTCGCAAGATTAACGAGTATTTATCTACTCGGAATATTACCTCCAAAATCTACCAAGTTGCTTCTATCACTTTTCAATTCAATTATTCAGAGAGGTTTGTTATGAATTCCGGTCAAAAATATTTCATTTGATTTGGGGTCAAATAGATCAATACGTTTATCATCCATATATCGGCGTGTCTTGAAGTGAAGTCTAGAAAGACACATATCCGAATCTGTCCGCGAAGAAAGACACAACTTGCAACCTGTCCGCGAAGAAAGACAAATGTCGGAATTCTTCTCCCACAAATGTCGGAATATTAACGAAAAAAAGAGTTTAAACTGTAGAAAAGGCTTGTTTTTTTTTTGTCGATGATAACCTACTCATTCTAAGGTTTCATTCCATATATTTTTTTACGTCCGAAAATTGTGGAATGTGCGCCATGTATCCTTTGCCAGATGCAAGTTGTGTCTTTCTTCGTGGCTAGAATGCGAGTTCTGTCTTTCTTCGCGGATAGATTGAGATGTGTCTTTCTCCGCGGACAGTTTGCATTTGTCTTTCTTCGTAAGACACGTCGATATATTGCTAAACCGGACTCTACATTTTCTCAAGAACAATAACTTTTCGGAGAGTGTTGACGCATAAATCTCATCATTATTTTTCACCATTCCACCATCATTTGATTTTATTGCAACTGTTCTTACTCCCTCCGATTTCAAGTACTCAGATTCATCTGCGTTTGCACATTGAATCAACTCTTGATTCAAAGAATCAAATGACTTGAAAATAACGTTAGTATTTGTCATCTGATTCGTGGCGCCCAAATCAATTATACACTTGAATAGCTACGGATGTTCTACAATTTGGGAGCACTAGAAGCTGTTTAGAGCGCGTACCGCGCGCGCGGTAACGTATCGGGTCTAAATCGAAACCGCACTGAATATAGCAACAACCACTGCTGCTTTCGAGTCGACCAATCAAAAGCCGAATAAATGTGTTGAATCAATTTGATTGGCCAACGACCTTTCGATACTTTTCGTTTTTTCCCTTTTGAGATAGGACTCATCAATATTGTAGGAACTATTATCTGTGAAATATGACACAATACCCTTACCTTTGTTGTTTGAGTTGTTTTTTGAGCTAGCCTTGCTCTGAGAATTGGATTAGCATTGGGTATTCGAATTTGTGTTGCGGTACTGGGTCTTCTATTTTCAATCCACCATTAATGGAATTTTCATGTTTCCTTCTACCACCATTAGATTTACCCCGATTGCAACTACTACCTCTGTTAAAATTACCACCTCTGCCTCAGCGAGAACCACTTCTCCCTCGATAGGAATTTCGACCACAAGAATTTACATACTTTCTGTTTCCTCGTCAACTTCTTCCATTATAATCCTTTTTCAGGCAGTTATATTTGATATGGTCATGATCAACCATCATGTTACAATCATAACATAATATTTGCCCGTTGGTGACGTGCACTAACTCTGCCTGTGTCCTGACATATCACAGTTGTGGCACCTGTCGGTTGACTTTGAAACCTAATCCACGAACCATCAGAGCATTTCTTGATGCGTTTCCACCAACATTGTCACCATAACCACCAATGTCCGTCTATTTGAATCCTGCTGCATTAGAAACATTTTGATTCCATCATAAGATATACCTTTACCATAATTTCCACGTTCTGTGAAGTTGGTACCCTGAATCGATGATTTAGTGTTTTTGACACATCTAAAAAATATATCCCGTTTTTCATCTTCGGGTAAACCTCCTGGTTTAAGAGTATCAAAAATTCTTACACAGTTCTCAAAACGATCAATAAACTGTGAATCAGTTTCTTTACTAGGCTGGTATCGAATTCCATACATTCTAGCCCTCAGATCTTTCGTAGTTATATTGGTTTCTTTCATATTGTAGTATGCACCCTCCATAATTCTTTGAAGGCCAATCCCCAGAGTGAAGTGGAAAAGGAAAAATCACAAAATCCACCACATTTTTAATTGATGCGACATTTCGCCGGTAAGGTTCACCGGCCTCCTCGAGCAGTTTTGAATAGAATCATGATATAAAGTTGTCATTGTCATACTAGTTTTGTACCCAAAATCAGATGTTATTAACTTGAAAAAACTTCTTCTTGTAGAAGAGTGGTCTTTTTTGATCGTAGACCGGGATTGATATTGTAGTGTGCACCTTTCATAACACAAATATTGTGCAAATCGTCGATTACTGACTGTATGCAATCAAAATCAAAATGTGAAACAAATATTGATAATCAAAATAAATGCTAGATAGACGTAAAAATTAATTAATAAACATAAACGTTGGAACTATTATAACTATTATATCAGAAAAATAACCTCAAACTTTAGAGATTCAACTAATAATCTTGCACGGACGATTTGAAAAAATAGCAAGAAGGTTAGCTTATTTCATTCAAATATCAGAATCAAAGATAGCTATTAAACAGCTCAGGCGACGTCCATATCCACCACCTATGTTTCACTGTCACTATACACACACACACATACACACACACACACACACACACACACACACACACACACACACACACACACACACGCACGCACGCACGCACGCACGCACACACACACACACACACACACACACACACACACACACACACACACACACACACACACACACACACACACACACTCGCTCACGTACGCACGCATGCACATAAACAATGGCGCTCAAGACTGCGCGTACCACATCAACTCCGAACTCGGAAAGAAGCAGAATAAAATTAGACCGAAAATAGAGCTTTCTTCAAGGTACTAGTACCGTTTGGAAGGCTAAAAAATGACCAATTTTCTACACTTTTTTTCTCGTTTCCTTTATATTGAAATATTATGAAAATTTTTCCCTGTAGTAAGTACGCATTTAAAATTTTTTTTTTTCGTTTTCATTGAACATTTATTGCTATATGACGTCATAGTCTTCGAAAATTAGAGCTTCGCACTGTCCGGGGTTAATCTCCAAAATGGCAAGTCAGAAACAAAAATTTCAAGAAGCATGTTATAGAGGAAGGTGGTTTACATCGTAGTCCACCAGAAAATCTAAGAAAAATTGAAAAATAAAAAAATTGGCGGCTTTGTAAACAAAAAAAATGAAAAAATCACTGTGTGTAAATTGTCGATCTTTGAGGGCCAATCCAGAGTGAAGTGGAAAAAGGAAAATTCATAAAATTCACCACATATTTATTTTATGCGACGTTTCGCCAGTTAGGTTCACTGGCCTCATCAGGCAGTTTTGAATGAAAATATAATATTACGTTCGGCAGTGGAAGCAGCTGCTGCCATTGTCAAATGTTTTAATTTGATCCACTGCCATTGTCAAATGTTTTAATTTCAATTCAATAGTTTGACAATGACAGTGCAAGTAGCCGCTTCTACTGCCGAACGTAATATTATATTTTCATTCAAAACTGCCTGATGAGGCCAGTGAACCTAACTGGCGAAACGTCGCATAAAATAAATATGTGGTGGATTTTGTGAATTTTCTTTTTTCCACTTCACTCTGGATTGGCCTTCAAAGATCGACAATTTACACACATTTGGAATCATGGAGGGTGCACAATATAATATTGAAAAAATCACTGTTTATTTCACTTTTTTTCACTTGCCAAATTTTTTTATTTTTCAATTTTTTCTCAAATTTACTGGTGGATTACGATGTAAACCACCTTCCTCTATAAAATGCTTCTTGAAATTTCTGTTTCAGACTTGCCATTGTAGAGATTAACCCCGGACAGTTAATTTTCGAGGACTTGACTATAACGTCATATAGCAATAAATGTTCAATGAAAATAAAATTAAAAAAAAATTTTTTTTCACTGCCAAAATGTGTACTTACTACAGGAAAAAAATTTCATAATATTTTAAAATAAAAGAAACGAGAAAAAAAAATGTTAAAAATTGGTCATTTGTTAGCCTTCTAAACGGTGCTAGTATCTTAAAACTCAATTTGAAAAGTATCTTCCGATACCGCTCGATTCGAAATAGATCTTTTTAGCGCTTTTTTGAAATCGATCCTTTTTCCCCCCAGGCAACGATATGCAAGAAAATTGGTGAATATCAAGATTTACCAGTTACACACAGTAGACGGTAAAGGAATTTCCCATTATTTTTCTAATATTAACAAGAAAATGTTATGGTCCATTTGAGTATTATTCATGAATATTTGTTCATGAAATTCACTTATATTATAAAACTGCATAGCTAAGGTTTGAACATCTATCGACGGGTAGGTTCAAATTCCCACTCCAAGTTTTATTCATGAAATTGGCTAATATGAACCATTTCATACAAAAGTGTGATCACTAGATGAACAATTCCATAACAAACTCAACTATATGGAATTTTTTCAGATTTGTTGGAGTACTTTAACCCTGTTTACTAAACAGGCAAAGTTACTAATCTTACTGTTGTAGCATTTTCAGAGGCGTTTCCAACCTCAATTTGCACCCTGAAAATGACCTCTAAAATTTGATCCAAACGCTCATGATTCGGGCGTTTTACGTGAAATTTATGAAACTCCCTTAGCATCCAAATGGATTTTCAATGCATTTTCCAGGGAATGCAATTTCCAGGGTATCCATATTAATTTTCCATACAGTATATGGGGCGTTTCACGTCAACTCTCCAGAGCCAGCGTGCGGACGCTAAAACCTTGTGATTTCAACACTTAACCGGTGTCTAAATAATGTGGAATACGCTATCGATGTAGTTTTTCTTCAACTTTTCGATGGTGCATTTAGCTTTCCGAAATTTTCACGTTTTCTCAATAAATGAATATCGAACAGTCCATATCTCAAGAAGCTATTTGTTTTTATTTCTTTAAATAGTCTAGTTAGAAAGCTGGCGTTTTTTTATATTAATATAGCCTTTAAAAAGTAAGCCTTCTTCGTTATATTCGAGTAATTGAGTAACGAACATGAGAAATCGCGCCGCGTCGTACCGTGCCACGCTGCCTGCACGCGCTCAGTCTTGAATTTTGTATTGTATTTTAACTTGGAGTACCTGACCCTTGACCCGAACGATGTCCAGGTAGTCAGGGTACCCGATGACGGTGTTCCAAGGGTGCGCTCCTGGTATTTTTCGTTGGAGGACCTGACCCTGGACCCGAACGATGTCCAGGTAGTCAGGGTACCCGATGACGCTGTTCCAAGGGTGCGCTTCTGGTAATTCCAATCGAGGAAGCTGATCTACCTGGACATTCGGGTCCAGGGTCAGCTACTTCAAGCAAAAATACCAGGAGCGCATCCTTGGAACACCGTCATCGGCGACTTTAACTACCTGTGCATCGTTTGGGTCCAGGGTCAGCTGTTTCAAGCGAAAATTCCAGGAGCGCACCCTTGGAATACCGATATCGGGTACCCTGCTGGACATTGTTCGGGTCCAGGGTCAGCTGCTTCAAGCGAAAATACCAAGAGTGCACCCTTGGAACACCGTCATCGGCGACTCTAATTACCTGGATATCGTTCGGGTCCAGGGTTGGTTACTTCAAGCAAAAATTCCAGGAGCGCACCCTTGGAACACTCTCATCGGGTACCCTGACTACCTGGACATCGTTCGGGTCAAGGGTCAGGTCCTCCGACTAAAAATACCAGGAGCGCACCCTTGGAATACCGTCATCGGGTACCCTGACTACCTAGACATCGTTCGGGTCAAGGGTCAGGTACTCCAAGTTAAAATACAATACAAAATTGTAATCACAGAAATAATTAATTGATTGTGTTAGGCTAGACTTTCTATGAGAGATTTTCTGAATAAACAATACTTAAGTCTGGCATAACTGTGGCATTAGTTCACTATGCCAGATATATGCCAGATTTCCACCCAGACTACCATCAGACATATGCCAGATATATGCCATACTTTTTTTTACACGGGTCGGCCTAGACTATTGAAAAAAATTGAAAGTAACAGCTTTTACGGCCTGTTTTATATTTTTCTATTAGGGAAACGTGAACATTTTGGAAATCTACATGCACCATCGGAAAGCTGAAGAGAAACTACTTCGATGTGTAATCCATATTAGTTAGAAAAGGATCTTATAGTCAGACTAAGCGTCGAAAATCTGAGGTTTTAGCGCCCGCGCGCCGATTCTGGAAAGTTGACGTAAAACGCGCAATGTACAGATTCAAACTTGATTTAGAAAAAAAAATTGGAGAAATGAAGAATAAAGAAGCAAATTCTACCATTTCTTAGATCACCATAGAATAAAAATCATGCACATTTAAAATGCCTTTATTGTTACTCTGATGGTTAGAAAATGTAGTTAAATTAAGTAGAAATTATTGTGTATTTCAGTTCATTAAAATGGAGCATAAATGAAATTCAACCATATTTTCTTTTTTACTAGGCATGCGGAGCAATGTATCATATGAAGAAGTATGTGAACCTGTAGATGAGATCATTCTTCAAGGAAATTTGAGTAATGTTTTTGTAGATGATGTTAGTAAAAATATTACTGAAGCTGAAGTTACAGAAATCATAACTGTAAGTTCAGAAGATGTGGAGAACCAAAGTTCTATTATTCATTCTATCTATGGAGATAAAAAAACTACGCAACAATTCAATACTGGAGATGAGTCTATGGCTGTTGAAGCCTTACGTGAATTAGGTGGTTTGTATTCTTGTAGTGAAACTAAACAATTTCCCAATTGCGTGTTTAAGCAAACAGAAACTGTTGAGTATCAATCCGAATGTAGATATGATGAATATGCATGCAACATATGTGAAGAGAAATTCAAAAGAAGAACAGATTTGAGCAATCATATGGCTTGTCATGAAGTAGATTATCCGCATGCTTGTCGTGTATGCGGAAACTTATTTCGGTCTAAGGCTAGTTTACAATTACACATGACTAACGTTCATCTAATTAAAAAGTCTTATAAGTGTGATGTTTGTGGAGTAAATTTTCAGAGACCATCCAGTTTGTCTAATCATGCGAAAATCCACAGTTATATCGCAGGACGAGCTTTAGTGCAAGATAAAAACAATTTAAACTCTTTTGGTGAATCTTATAGAACTATTTCAGATTCAAAAGAAACATCTGTTCGAACAACTAAAGTTGAATCTTTGCAGAACTCAGAATCACCACATTTACAATGGGCTGTACAAACTTATACTTTAGCTATTGACCAAGATAACATTGAAGACTTCACAAATCAGAAAAGTAAAATTGATACATTACAAGAGTTTACTGTATTAAGTAATGGAGGATTTGCACAGTTTGAATATACTTCTGAAAACATTAAAAGCAAAGAAGAGGACAAACGATACGATCCGTCTTTTTTCCCCCTCATTAATCCTAAACTGAGAATGAACCCAGTTATAATGGAAAATGAAAATGAAAAGAGAACAGATAAAGCAGATATTCAAGAGAATCACGATCAAAGTCCTCTTACTTTCAATCGTGATTACATGAGTTTCAAAAATGATTGTAATTCTCCTGTCGAATGCAGTTATTGTGATAAACAATTTCAAGATGAAATACTTTTAGCGAAACATCAAATGAACTGTATGAAGAAATTGAAATCAAGTGATCCTCGAGCAAGTAATGTAAATGCAAGGTGGGGGAAACATATTTGTTCAGAATGTGGGAAGAAGTTCACGACAAAACAGAAAATGTTCAGACATCAATGGATTCATCGGAAGAAGAAGAGAATCTGTGAGTTTTGCAGTTCTCAATTTGAGAAACAATCGGATCTTGATAACCATAGATTATCAGTTCATCCAGATGATTCACCATTTACTTGTGTTGAATGTGGAAAAAGTTTTGTATCTCGTCAAGGTCTTTGGGAACATAGAAGGACACATGCTGGGAGTCCAGCTTATTTTCAATGTGAAACATGTTCAAAAACGTTTTCATCTAGACAAGGATATCTCATACATAGTCGCACCCATACAGGAGAACGGCCGTATGGCTGTAAATTTTGCTGGAAATCATTCCGTGATGGTGGCACATTGAGAAAACATGAAAGAATACATACTGGTGAAAGACCCCATGTTTGTCCATTATGTTCAAGAGCATTCAATCAAAAAGTAGTCTTACGAGAACATGTTCGATGGGTACATGCTGCAGGAAAGAATGATCGTGAAACTAATAGTCGACCATTTTCATGTCCTTTATGTACCACTGAAACTCAGGATCGAGATGAATTATGTGCCCATATAGTTAAACATTCAGACCAGATAATAGCCGAAGCTAGAGCTAGAAATAATGCTCTTAATCAAAAATCAAAACTGAACATAAAACAATCAAAATATTCAGATGGTAAAATTGAACACCAGTCAGAAACATACAATAAACCAACAATTATTTCAGAACAAAATCAATCTTCAATAACGACTCTGAAACATGAAACTGGTACCAGAAATGCTTTGTTATTTATAGAGAATGAGCATGAAGATTCAGCATATATTAAAACGCTGATAAAATCGAATGATATTTTTCAAAACAAAGGAGAAACAGTCAATATTATAACATTTACTGAGGCTGCAGACCAGTGCTGTGCTGAGGAAAATATAATCACCAGTGTTTTAAGTAGATCAGTTCCTACTGATAGCCCACAATTAATGCCATCTATTACACCTTATAAAATGATACATCTCATTTCGGCTAATAAGCACGTTGACACATTGAATTTCATATCAAGACAGAATGAGAGTTCCCCAGTGTTGGCTATTCCCAATCCTCAACATAATGATAGCCTCACGGAAAACATTTTATTATTACAAAACTGTGAATCATCTGCTGGTGTGAAATCTTTAAATAACGATATGGATAATCAAGAAACCGATAAAGATGCTTATGTAGAAACTGTAAGAATTAAACCAGCTTCCATTATATTTAACTCTATTCAAAACACAGAAATCACACATAGTAGAGAAAGTGAGAATAGAGGTGAAGAACTAATATGTGGTATTTGTGGTGATGATTTTAATAATAGAAATATATTGACGGATCATGTGAAAATCCATATATAAAAGAATGTTTATCAAGAATTTGATTCATATTAGATTCTATATTCACTTGTACTTAATAAGAATGTCATATCTGAATTAAATCGATATATATGTTACGTATGTTTGACTAGGTCTTAGAAATTGTTGGATTCTGTATACCAATGTGGAATACGCGTGTCCATAGTTTTCACTCATAAATTTTTAAAGTGCCATGAAACAATCGCTACCATTCTTGAAAATAGACCAATCAGTATACTCCATTTATTACTATCAATGTTTTTTTTTTTTCATTGAGAATTCCAAATCTCGAGAGATTCATTCAGCATTCATAAAATTCACAAAACTTATCAAACTATTTTTCCTCCAATACTGTTGAGAACATCCTCTGTTGTTCAGAAATTAGACAAAAGGTCGATGTTTGTTGTGTGTAAGAGCTAATCCAGTGTAATGAGGAGAATGAAAAATTACAGAATCTACCACATACTTTGCAACGTTACGTCAGCAAGGTTTACTGGTCTCATTAGGCTGAATTTATTACAAAAAATACGGAATATATAATACAATCGGTGCACAGAACAATCGAAGAAAGAATTGTTTGTTTCACATAAACCAATGTTTCCTTTACAATCTTTGAAAAATTTCATATTGTGTTTACAGATGATATATTTGGTTGCGCGATCAAGGATTCGACATCGAACGGCAGAACTTGATTTTCCTAAGGTTTTGAGTCAAGTTCAATCTTTGTACATCACAGAACTTTCATTACTACAGTACATGATTGATATTTTCATGAGCTGCACAGCAGGAACTGATGATTTTCGATAACATTGATTTTATAGAGTGATTCAGCTAAGTTGTAATGATTTCAGCGTAAACGGTTTATTGTAGTGATCAGTTTTCTTGGTTAATATTCCCCAATGGACCATTTTGTTTCTTTTTTGCTGTAATATTTACAGAAATACATTACTTTTTCGTGTTGTTCTTGATTTTGTATTTTTTTTTTGTATCTCTCACTAGTAGCATATCTTTTTCAAAATTCTCAAAGAAATCAGTGTATGGTATTTGTACATCTTCTGATGAGTTATCGATTATCGATAGCGCAAACCGATAAGTCACGTGCACGCGGGACGTGACAGTCTAACGATCATGTTTGTACACTAGCATTCAGAATCATTACACGAGCTCTTCTATTCAAGTGAATAGTAAATTAAGACACTTACATATAATCTATTCCCTCAGTACTAAGTTGTTGATACTTCAATTTGCTTAGACTTAGTACATAACCCTACCGTGTAGTTCGCCTCTGCTTGGTTAATTGTCGAAATCTAAACCCAGCGTATGATGAAAGATCACGCCACGTAACAGAGAGACTCCATACACTTCCACGAATACTATTTTGGTAGAGAAGCTGAAAGCTTTTCTCGAGTGAGGAAATTCGAATCGAGAATATTCGGAATCGGAAGAATCGGAAATTCGTGAATTTTTTTGAGTTATTACAACCGCGTCAGAACTAACGGTGCCAAGTGAGCATATGATTGGAGAAAAAAAGAATCAACAGCAAAGTAGATAACATGTTGGTGAAGTATATTTACATTAGCAGCGAAACAGAAAGATAGAAAAGACAAGAAGGACTATTGCAGAGCACACCCTCAGTCGTAAATGATAATAGAGAAACAAGCCTTGTCAGTATACTCATCCTCTTATAAGTAATTAGCATCCCCCGTTGCGGCTTCGCCCGCTCTCCGAGTTAATAGAATTCGAATGATAATTACTAACGGTGCATAGGAATAAAAACGAAACATTCAAGTATTTAGAGTTCCAAATCCCTAAAGTACTTCCGTATAAACAACATTTTTGGTTTTGGGATTGGAATCGAAATTGGTTTTCCGATTTGCCCGTCCTAGAAAGTCTAACATACAACTACCCGTGTGAAAAACAATATGAGCGTAAATCAATTCCAACATATTTAAATGTCTGACCTTGAGCTTTGTTTATTGTAATAGCAAAAGAAACCGCGTGAACGGCTCGTGCAGCGGTTCGGGACCTAGTGGTCAAAGAGAGAAGCCGGAGCTTCAGATTAAGGCATATTTCACCCGTTAAAAATAATTCCTTGAGAAAATATATGCAAATTCGATTATTTAAGCAATCGATTTCACCGCTATAATATCGAGAGCCACAAAAGGACGACCAATTTAATGTTTTCCATGAGAAAATCAAGGACTTCAACACTGATTGCCTCATACTTATAGGCCAGACCGTGCCACTTCAGCCGCGTGAACGGCTAAAACAGTGTCTCGCCACCTAGTGGCCAAAGAGAGAAGCCGGAGCTGATTTGCTTGTTATTCCCATATTTTACATAGAAACGTTCTTAATTAATCAATGATCAATCCTAATAGCCTATCACACTTCAGGGTACATAGTAAAGCTACTGTCAAAATTTGGAGGCGATGGTTCAGTAGTTTTTGAGAGTTTTGCGAACATACAAACAAACGTTCCCTCTTTATATAATAGTCAGATTTGAATTTATGCTATTTAGTCCCGCGGCAGTTGTGAACGCCCGAGACTCAGGAGTACGTAAGATACTTTATTTTACAAGTGATGTAACAGTTTAGTGTTATACAGCGATATAAACATGACAGCTTTTAAGAAGAGTTAAAATCACACTGTGAACGTAAGCCTGAGGAAAATACGATGTGGAGATATAATAATAACGCAGTGCATGATGATCTTGATGGTATAGGAAGAATGTAGAACGACAAATCTAATATCAGAAAGAGAGCGAAAGGCTACCTTACCAGCCACTCCGAAAATCAAATTTCTCATGTAAATAACGTAAACGAGAGCAGGAAAATAGATCAGGCGGAGAACTTTAAGGTCCAGATAGTCTCATTACAAACAAAACGCAGATGCAAATTACAGGGTCAAGTTATGAAGAGAACTGCATCAACATACTTTCTCAATGAGGCTTTGATTGAGAAAAAAATATGGCCAATGAAAGATGTCTTTCAGCATCGACAGCTGAATCTTCAAACTAATTTACCGTAGCAATGATTGATAGGGATAGGAACAACGGTTACTAGGCACATCATGTACATTCGCTATGGGAAATACAGAGATCCTATTTCAATTGTCGTCAAAAGTACTGGAGATGAACTTCAACTCATTTTTCATCCCCTTAGCCTTTCTATGCATTCATTCCCTAAGGCTTCTAAGATAGTAAACATCGGTTTTTATGTAGAAACAAAGATTGTGTCTTTTGACGTTCGTAAATCGACATAAAGCTGATTTTCATAAAGCTGAAGCTACCCGACGGACTAGCTGCCGGCCGCAGCGCCACACCGCGCAATCCAGGGCCGTATACGCACGGCGGATCCCTCGCATAATCAGTTGTAATTATTCACGACGTCAAGAGATTTCGGTCAAACTTTGAAAAATTATTCTCACTAAGACGCCAAATAAGATTGAGTTGAAATTTCTGTGTATACGGACTAGAAACGTTGGAATATGGTTATTTATGCTATAAATAATTATAAATTCGATTTCGAATCCCCTAATCTTCGATAGTTTTTTTTTTGTCGCCGGAAGATTGCAATAAAACTCCGAGGGAATCCTCTCACTAACACGCCAAACAAGACTGGGTTGGAATTTTGGTGTACACGGACCAAAAACATTGTTTATTCTTGCTATAAATAATCAAAAAATCGATTGAGATTCTTTTTTTAGACAGCTTTTTCCGTCATCGAAGGATTCTGATCATACTGCTGAAACTCGCTCGAGGCGCTCGTGTTCAATAAATAATTCCCGTCTGACAATGTACTCTTTATCCACTAGCAACTGGTCTTTACTGTTCTCGTTTTCCCTCGATACGGTTCAAGTAAAATTATGTGCAACGATGTGCAGAAGTCGACTATGTTTTCGAAATTCATTGGTGGTCAACGAAGGACTCTAACAGTTGATTCCAGTATAATAGTTTAATATTGATCAATATTTCGTTCAGTTTTGTTTTCGTCAATCAACAATGATTTTCGAATCCCTCTAGTTTTTTTCCTGGTTGTTGCTGTTTTTAGCATGGAATATTATATTAGCAATGGCTCGACGGGCTGTATCCATGTCGTCTTCCGTGAAAGATATAAATGATATGCTTAATTTCTGACATACTCTTCATTATAGCTTTCTGCAACTCTATTTCCATCTTGAATTCATCTTTTACAGTTTTCGGCTGTTTGAAGTATCTGTTCGGTCCTCTCTTCTTTTTTCTCCGTTTTTCTATACTTCGACTTCCAATTTTTCCTTGTTTGGCTTGACTTCATCAGAATCGTTTTCAGAAACGTTAATTTTTGTTTTGTTCTGTTGCCTTGTCGTTAGTAGGGAATATTTATGTTCTTTAAATTTCCGCATATGATTTGAAATTTTTCTTGAATTAAACGTGGTATTAGACTTTCTTTTCATTTTTCAAAATTTTATGTTTATATATTTCAAAGCAATCTCCGGCAGACGCATTACTTTCTCGGGCTAACCCAAACCGTGAATTTCCAACAGCCGACCATAAGGAGAAATATGCCATTAAATGATTAACAACGTAACCCATTAGCGCCTGAACGGACACTTTTCGATGCCAAAGTTCAGAGACTCACTGTACGATGCATTTGATCGGAAAAAAATCTGGAACCACTGTTTCCTATGGTTCAAAAGGTGCTCTTTCGAATAGTGGTGGTTAGAAAATCCAAAAATGAGTTTTTCAACAGAAAATGGCAATTTAAAAAAAAGCCAAAATTTTGTGATGAAATTTTTTTCTGAGGAATTTTTTTCTGCCTTTGCATTTTTTCACATACTTAAAACTAGTGAATATCGCGTCCATGGGTCCATAACTAAAAGTTATTATCCATACATAACCGGAACAATTTTTTCCATACAGACAAATGGCGATCAGCAGAAAAAATCGTAGATTCAAACTCCAACAATTTTTTTTCTCCAAAACTATGGTTTGAAGGAAAAATTTTTAAGTACAAAAAAGTCTTAGAATCAGTCAAAGAATACCCTCAAATTTTTGAGACCCAAAGAAGAAAGTTTTTGATTTTCCATCAAAATTTGAGAACTGAAATTTTTGAAAAATTGTTTGAAAAATCTGAAAAAATTTGAAAGTCTTCTTTGACTCATACTAGGGCTTTTTGTCCTTACGAAATTTTTCTTAAGCTCATAGTTATCGAGTAAAAGATTGAGGAAGAGATTTTTCGAGAAAAAAATTGCTGAAGTTTGAAACTACAATTTTTTCTGCCGGTCGCCATTTTGTCTTCATAAAAAAAATTTTCCGATTATGTATGGATAATAACTTTTAGTTATGGACCCATGGACGCGATATTTACTAGTTTTGAGTATGTGAAAAAAAGCGAAAGCAGAAAAAAATTTCATCACAAAATTTAGGCTTTTTTTTAAATTGCTATTTTTCTATAGAAAAACTTATTTTTGGATTTTCTAACCACCACCATTCGAAAGAACACCTTTTGAACCATAGGAAACAGTGGTTCCAGATTTTTTTTCCGATCAAATGCATCGTGCACTGAGTCTCTGAACTTTGGCATCAAAAAGTGTCCGTTCAGGTGCTCTGGTTTTTATTCTAGTATTTCTCCTTTAAAGCTGAAAAACGCTATGTGGTACAAAGACGATTTCATTTTAGCATCTAACACCATGCCATCTTCAATGTCTATGACATTATCATTGTTTTCGATCGATTCATCATCGACAGCAATGTTACAAAATAAACTCTCATCTAGAATACTGTCAAGCTAATCATCTTGTTTTTCTAAAGGAAATATTCTAATAAACGCTTCAAAAGTAGACTTTGCGCTAGATAAGTTCTTGCAATGGATCAGATTACTGATCAATATACTGCCAATATTTCTTTCGAATTTTCGATTCTTTTTATCTGGAAAACAGATGATCATTTTTTTCCGTACGTTTTTCATCAAGTGAGAAGAACAAATGTGGAGAATTGTTAAATTAGAGATTTTTGGCTTGTCATTCTCAGTTTCATTGCTTAGTATATTCATTCATTCATATAAATTCAAATTATTAAAAGCGTTACAACCTGCTTTCGATAAAACTAGGCTGAAATCAGTTTCTAACTTTTTTATACCATTGCTACTGATGAGTTTGAAATTATCGTAAAAGTACATGAAAAAAAATGTTACAGCAGTTACAGTATGAAATGACTGATAAGTTTCCAAAATTTCCAGAGGATTGATTCATTATTGCCCGGCGCAAAAAGGCAATAATAGTATATAGTCATATTTGTATTACAATGTTGAGGTTGAGCTTCGGTACTACTAGTTGCATCCAAGATGTTGTTGGTAGAAGCTAGATATTTTAGCTGATCTTCTGTGTATAAAATGATCATAAGTGGATTATAGGCGTTGAATTGTATATATCCTTTTATATTCTTACCGTGTGTCGTATATTCTTGATATAATTTTTCTATGAATGTATGAAGTAGTCTTTATCTAAATCATTCTCTGCCCGTTTGTCACTGTATTTTTTGTATGGTTGAGCTTGGGACAGAATTCAAATTTTCTTTTTCTAATATTTCTATAGATGTATCATTCATTTTTGTTCATTTCACATAAGCTGAAGATTCTTTCTAGAGCTCTTCGGCAAGAGCTGCTCTTTCTTCTCCCTCGATAAAACGCCCGTGGTTTACATACCAGAATGGTCAATTTCTTGAGAAATTAGATCGGCGACTGTTATATTTTTGAATTGTTTCTCGATCAACTCTTTGATAACGGATTTAAATTTTGCACATGTCGAATGTTTACAGTCGCCCTTGCCCAAAAATAATCGTCATTTTTTGACTCATGTTCGTAGATTCTATGCTCTTCGAAGGATAAAACAAAAAACGTCCAACCTTTTTTCAAAACACACTCTGTATCATTGTCGGAAAAATATAATTTCCAAAATGTAGATAGAAGAATCACTGATAAACCTTGAGTCCAATCTCATGTCTACCGAAACCTTAAAAAACGAGCCAAGCCGCACCCGGAAAAGACTTTTTTTTATGAAAAAACGATCGAGGTCTGTGTACACAATTTTAACTGCATCTTATTCAGCGTCAAAGTCGGGCGTCTCTTCGGAGTCGGAAAAAGCTGGCTATGAAGAAGGATCGAAGTCGAATTTTCAATTGTTGATAGCGTGAATGAACAATTTTTGAGATCCGTGTACACAACCGTCTGAACTGCATCTTATTCGGCGTATCAATGAGAGCTATATCGTCGAGTTTCATCAAAATCCTTCGAAAACAGTTGTCAACGAAAAAGTGTCAGAATCAAATTCTGAATTTTTTATAGTTCAACCCATTAAATCCAAAATTTTATTTGTACTTTCGAGCTCAAACAATTTGATATAAGACGGAAGGTTTATTGCAAAATAGTCATACCTTCTATTTTCTGGTACGCTCTACACGAAACAATGGTTATAAAGACTGAGGAAAATTGATTTTTAATGAATAATTAACAAATTAAAATAATAAATTCGATTTTTTGTAGCACTTTTTTTCCATTCCAAAATCAGAGGAAGAAAGAATTTTAATTTTACCGTCGCAAATGTACACAAAACTGCACAAAATATTTGAGTTTTCTAAATCCTTGAGTTTTTTGACTTTGATTTTTTTTCAGCAAAATGGCGGCCAAAAGCGGGAATCAGTATTTTGAATTTTCATTTTATGTATTTTATCAATATTTTGAAGCATACATTTTTATATTCGATATGTTTCTTCGAAATTTCTGATACAGGGGTTTTCATGTCGCTGATAAAGAATCTGACACTAAATCCTCAAAATTCTGGATCCAACCTGGCGGTTTCTAGATAGCGGCTGACGATTTTCTACATTTTAGTCGGAGGTTCGTGAAAATTTGGAATAATCGGTTCTGGGGGGCGCTGATGACAAATCTGACATCATATTTCTGAAATTCTGTATCCAAGATGATGGTTTCAAATATTTTGTGCAGTTTTTTGCATATTTGCGACGGTAGAATAAAAATTTTTTCTTTCTCTGATTTTGGATTGGAAAAAAAGTGCTCCAAAAAATCGAATTTATTATTTGAATTTTTTAATTATTTATTGAAAAATCAAATTTTCCAGTCTTTTTCAACATTGTTTCGTGTAGAGCATACCCGAAAAGAGTAGGAATGACTATTTTGCAATGAACCTTCCGTCTTATTCATCAAATTATTCGAGCTCGAAAGTACAAATAAAATTTCTGCAATTTGGGACTTAATAGGTTGAATAAACAATATTCATGGTTCGTGAACACAAAAATTCTAACACAATGTTATCTGGCAGGTCAGTCAGAAAATCACCTCAAAGTTTCATCAAAATCCTCCAACGACGAAAGAAAGTATCGAATAAAAGGGAATTAGAAATTGAATTTACGATTGTTTATAGCATAAATAACCATTTTTCGAGGTCCGTGTACAAAAATATCCAAACTAAATCTCATTCTACGCATTAGTGAGAGCAATCTTGCGAAGTTTCATTAGAATCCTACGACGCTGGAAAAAGTTGTCCAAGAGAAAGGGTAGAAATCGAATTTTTGATTGTTTATCGCATGAATGAACAATGTTCCAGGTCCGTGTACACAACGATTAAACCCATTAACGCCCAAACGGCCGCTGGACGGCCGTTTTTTTGAGCGATAGAGTTCATATGGTTATAATGGTTCAAAAAATTTGGGAAGAACATTTTCTTGTGCAAAATTTTGTCAGCTGTCCGATTCCGTTACTCTTATCTCGATTAATCAAACGCCCTCATTGTTATAAACAATAGTTTGCAAAAAACACAAAATTTCGAGTCAACATTTTTTTTGTGTCAACCGTAAAACATGGAAACCGGTCGCAACGAACCCCGGAAAGTGAAATTTGAGCGTCCATGGACCTTAAACTAAGAGTTGGCATAGTTCTAATTGTTCGAATTCATTGTTGGAAGACCCAAAATGTCGGCCGACCGAAAAAATTGTAGCTTTCAACTTGGCAATTGTTTTCTCGAAAACTATGGGTCAAATAAAAAAATTCTTTGGAACAAAAAAGTCTTAGAATTACCCGAAGAACACTGTTGAATTTTTTCAGAATTTTTTGATGAAATTTTTTGAAATTTTGATTTTTAAATTTTCAAAAAAACGCAAATTGCTTTAAAACTTCTGAAAAAATTTGAGAATGTTTTCTGAGTACTTAAGAACTTTTTTGTTCCCATAAATTTTTCGATTTGCCGGCTAAGAAACGCATAGAAAAATTTCTAAAAAATAATTTCATAATTTTTTTCTCAAAAACTATGGATCAAATCAAAAAAATGATAAGAACAAATAAGTCTTAAAATTACTCAAAGAACATTCTCGAATTTTTTCAGAAGTTTTTAAGCAATTTGAGTTTTTTTGAGAATTTAAAAAATCAAAATTTCGAAAAATTTCATCAAAAAATTCTGAAATAATTCAAGAGTGTTCTTCAGGTGATTCTAAGACTTTTTTGTTCCTAAGAATTTTTTATTTGACCCATAGTTTTCGAGAAAAACAATTGCCAAGTTGAAAGCTACAATTTTTTGGGTCGGCCGCCATTTTGGTTCTTCCAACAATAAATTTGAACAATTACAACTATGCCAACTTTCAGTTTAAGGTCCATGGATGCTCGAAATTCACTTTCCGGGGTTCGTTGCGACCGGTTTCCATGTTTTACGGTTGACACAAAAAAAATGTTGACTCGAAATTTTGTGTTTTCTGCAAACTATTGTTTATAACAATGAGGGCGTTTAATTAATCGAGATAAGAGTAACGGAATCGGAAAGCTGACAGAATTTTGCACAAGAAAATGTTCTTCTCAAATTTTTTGAACCATTATAGCCATATGAACTCTATCGCTCAAAAAAACGATATTATAGATTTGATATCTTGAGCTAGTAATATAAATTTTTTACACAGTTTCTTTATGAAGTTGAGTCTTTGTGCTTCGAACAAGGGGCATTGCCAGATTACATGATTAGCTTCTTGAAGTTTAAATGAGTATGATCAACTCCAGTCTCACTGCATGCACACTTGGAAAATATATGAACCTGTTCATTGCCTAGTATGCTCTTATGCGACAGAATCCAGCAGAATTTGATCTCACCATTGCTGGTTCTTTTTTTGTAAAATTCGACAAATTTCTTTTTGATTCCATGGATAAGGGGGTGGGTTCTTATATCAATTCGTGGACTATTTAAGCTTATTAAGTCACTGAGGGAGTCTGAGTATATTGTATATTTGTTGTCTCTATTCTTGGAGGCAAATTCTAATGCTTCAAGGATTCCATAGCATTTAGCAGTGAATATGGAAGACTGTTGGTTAGTTGATTTCATTATATTAACATCAAGGTCGGGACTGTTGCATGCCGAGCAAACTGAGGGATCAACCGTCTATTATAGCTCAAACCGCTGCAGTGTTGTTCCGGCGAGCTGTTGAGATGTACTCCCACTGTCCTCTTTCAAGTTAGAACCATGGCACTGATAGCGTTCAACTCGCGATTCGCGAACGTCGTATTATAGTATCTCGCTACGCACCTTTCAAGTTAGAAATGGACGCGTGGAAAATATACACTCAGCCCGCGACTCGCGAGCGTCGTACTATAGAATAATGTAGGTTTAGAATAGAAATAGAGAGATAGAGATAGAGCGAAAAACTGTGACTGAGAAGTTAATTTCATATTGTGGTTCTAATTGTCGACCGTTCGAGTGGACTCGGCAGATTGTCTCGACAGACTGACTCGATAACCGCGCGCGGCCCTCGTGCGTATTCTTTTCGTTCCCTACACCTACCCTACCCCTACACCCAAGGCGGAAGCGGCGATCTTCATGAGTGAGCACTTAAATCTTAGAGACAACCAGTGAGCCCGCGCTCATATAGGAGGAGGCACGCGCGCTTCTCCACAGAGGCATACGGCATGCAACAACGCCATATTCTACTTCCAATGAATGTGATTCGACGGAACAAACATTTCTGAGAAATCATAGGAAACTCCCTAAAGACACCTCAAGCAACGGTTGCTCGTATCTTGTCCCGGCCAATCTGTGTACAAAACTTTAGAAAGACCGAATGATTTCGTACTCACGACAGAAAGCCACGATACATATAGAGCTGGAATCGTGACAGTAATTTCTCAATTATCAAGCGGAAATCAGGTTCAACGATATCGGAAAAACGTCCCAGTTGATCATGCAGAAAAAGCAAGAATATCCTGAAGATTAAAATGGGTCCTTGGAGACAATAAACCAGGACAAACAACCAAGTATCACGTACTCATTACCAAAGGTGTTGGTCAGATTTAGAAGAAAGGAGAATGCTTGTAGAAGAAAATAGAAAATTTCTAGAATAATGGAGTGAACGAAGATTGATGGAAGAGGAGGGTATATGCAATAACAGCAGGTGGAGAATTAGTTCGCAAGATGAAGGAAATTGTTAGTACGAACGGATAGACAGAAAATACAGAAAAATCAGTTGACGGCAGAACAACACTATAGGGCTGAAAAAGATCCACAAGAAGTGAGAATGATAGGCTTAAGAGAATGGATGAGAAGTAGGTCGCCGTACAAACTGAGTATACAAATAACTTTAGATCAGATTGTTAACAGCATCCCAGAATTTGTCGAGACTTCTGATGCTACCACTATTTAGTGGCGCATTGAGAAATGTAGGTAGTAGCAAATTAGTAATAATAACAAACAATTAATTCTATTTTCGCTTGCTAGCAAACTAAAAACCGCTGCTAACTGCTTTCACAGTATGTTTTTTCGAAGAAGCTTCGCAATCAATTAATTTAACGATGGGGATTAAGAATAGAGAAAGCTATGTTACATATCCGAATCAGTTTCATCAGAAAAGAACTTTGTTAATCTTAATGTTCTCATCGAAATGTATTTTTGTGGGAGAAGCTTTGCCGAATGTAAGGCTGTTCTCCCTCTCATACTCTCACCCCCACGCTTATGCCCCGGCGTATGGGACTATGGCGTGCATGCGTCACTTCACTGTTAGCCTCTGAGCGCAGCAGAGGCCCTTTCAATAAAGCATCCAGAGTAAAAAGTGACATTGTGTTTGTGTGAATTGTTTTACATCCCAGTCGTCCAGTCTTCCCGACCCACACTCCTTCAGTTTTGTACAACGTTCTTCGATGAAAGGTAATCCATCGCTCGAATAGAGACGTTCCGAAATCTCGATTTTTGTGTTTGTTATTCATATCGTGTACTTACGCTTCCATAAAGAAAAGTCTTGACCTATTCAAGAGATATACATATCTAATTTTTTTATTCAATTACGTTAAAGCGTCTACTAGTAAAATAGCATCGTCATATCTGATTCACAAAAATATATTCTCTACAGAGTTCAATACTACTTACTATGGGTACTAGTTTTTCTTTGCAAACTCAGAATAAATCAATCAGTTCTCGAAGCGCTCTGGGCATCAGCAGCTATAGAAAGAAGAATCATGCAGAGATTATACATGTTATCTTATCTTACTGTTATATAAAGAGGAAAAGTTTGTTTGTATGTTTGTAAAGATCTCAAAAACTACTGAACTAATCGCCTCCAAATTTCGACAGTAGCTTAACTATGTACCCTGAAGTGTCATCCTCTTGTGACTCCCAATATTATAGCGGTGTAATCGATTGCCTAAATCATCGAACTCGCTATATTTTCTTAAGGAATTATTTTTAACTATTAGGAATTATTTTTTTACTATAGATATTTCTGTGATTATTTTCTTTAGTCATTATGATTGTAATTAGTCATTAGTCATTGTAATGGTATTATTATACGTTAGGATATAACAAATTGTCCATTAGTTTTAAAGTACTTCACGTGTTCTTCGTTTTCTGTTTTCTCTTTGCGCAGTGATTTATATTCTGACAGCGTACCATCAGTCTAGTGAGGCGTTATTTTTTATTTTTATAATTTCCATTGTAAGCGCACTGACCAACATAGACCTTGAGTCCATGGTCAATAATAAAGGTCCAATAACTCTCTCTCTCTCTCTCTCTCTCTCTCTCTCTCTCTCTCTCTCTCTCTCTCTCTCACTCTCTCTGTCTGTCTCTCTTTCTCCCTTTCTTCAGATGCAAAAAATGTGCGATGCAAATATTTCACTCACGGAGTATCCCTTCTCGACGTCGATCAAGTTGTCATATTCAGACGTGCATACACACATACACAAAATTAGTCTGAAATGGCTATTCTTATAAAAGTGCATTTTCCAAAGCTTTCAAAGAACTCATTAACCTTCGCACTTTGGCATTACCTGCTCTATCATAGACTGCATTATGTGCTCCATTACAGCTCATAAAGAAGTCTTGCGTTAGTGTTGATGATTGATTTGATCCTTTTCCTTTTTTCTCACTTGATTTTGCCGGTCAAGCCGTCGATCACAGATTTGAAATGCTGTACCATAGGGACTTTTCTAACAGTATTTGATTGTCGAACAGTATTTAGCAGTCATTATACATTTTCTTCCAAAAGTGGATGAAAATTGGTAGAAAGCCTGCATTGTTCCTACTAATCAAAATGTAATTACTTCCTCGTGGAAAAATAGTTTACTATTCAAATATTGTGAGCCAGTGACGGCGCTAGCTCCTTCAGAAATCACTCTACATGGATGAATATAGATAGAGAATTCATGGCTCACATTTTGCACCTATTTGAATAATATCGGTTGATTCAGCAAAGTCAGTTGATTCTATATCAAGAGAAACAATAATTGGTTCTGCATTCTCATCAATATTCGTTTTTACTATAAGTACATGTGATGTCTGAAGCAGTTGAACATCAGTTTCATACATTGTACCTCCTCAATTCTCATTTTTATTCCTAAGATCAGTTTTCAGCTTTTTCAACAGCAATTTTCGGCACTCAAATTCTCTAGTTAGTGCTTTATTATACTTCTTTTTTGTATGAGAATCTACTTTATTACTATATTTGAGGGTATTTCTCCCAGGAGACAATAATAATTCTTTTCGTAGACTTACCATATAATGTTCATCGTCATTCTTCTTATTGACTGCACAACGTGAACGAATATTGCCTAATAATGACATTCCGCATAAGTGACTTCTCTACCAGCATTGCTACCTAAGGTATTGAATAAACACTGTAAGGCTTCGAATAATTTTTCATGCGTAAATTCTTTACCTATTATCTTATGTTTATAATTTTAAGGATTTTTCATAAATCCACACCATGATCCACAATTTTGATGGTTATTAAAGCAGCGGTGACGTATGTTTTTTTACAGGGAATGCAAACTCCATAGCCTTTGTATCATAATACTTCCTGTAGGACTTTCTATACTCATTTTGTGTCTTTTATCTGTAAGAGTAACATTGTTGCAATAAAATAGTTATTCATAGTGAATGGAAAATTATGCATAAGATTATAAGTCGTATAACTCACCTGCATTAGCCATAGTATCGAAATCATTAGAAGCAGATTTCTGAACTTGCATTTTGTGGCGTTTGTCTGGAGCGACATCATTAATTACCTTACACTGTCGACATTGCACGTAAAATGTTGAAGCTAAACAATGTCATACTTCTTTGACAGTATCTAGTAAGCTCAAGACAGAATCACGTTTTTTGTAAATGAGTTGATATTCGAGCGTAAAAGGGTTGATTATTCATCAGCCTCCAATTTTGAAATTAATGTTTTCATCACTTTTGAGGTTATGCATGGCGCTCCTAGTTCCATATATTATACGTATTATTTTTCCGCATTTCCGCCACCGAGTCTCTTTGATCCTTTCCAGAACAATCGCTTCGATTTCCCATCATTTGATTTGGTCAATTCTTTTTCATCGTTTGACATATCCACAAAACTGTTTTTCGTATCAGTTAAAATGCAGTACACAACACATGGTGCGTGACATTGCCAATTTGTACCGTCTTACTAGCAGAGTCAACGTGGACACGGAAGCGTCATGCACTTGACTACGAAGGAAGGGAGAGTACTCCATTAATCTTACTATTATATAAAGAGGAAACGTTTGTTTGTATGCTCATAAGAATCTCAAAAACTATTGAACCAATCGCCTCCAAATTTTAACATTAGCTTTACAATGTACCCTGAAGTGTCATATGCTATTAAGATTTATCATCAATTAATTAGGAACGTTTCTATGCAAAATGTGGAAATAACATGCAAATCAGTTCCAGCTTCTCTCTTTGGCCACTAGGTGGTGAGACGCTGTTTTAGCCGTTCACGTGGCTAAAGTGGCGTGGTCTGGCCTATAAGGATAAAGCAATCACAGTTGAAGTCCTCAATTTTCTTATGGGGAACTTTAAATTGGTCGTCCTATTGTGACTCCCGATATTATAGTGGTGTAATCGATTGCCTAAATAATCGAACTTGCATATATTTTCTCAAGGAATTATTTTTAACAGCTGAAGTATCCATTAATGCTGGCTTCTCTCTTTGGCCACTAGGTGCCAAACCGCTTTACGAGCCGTTCACGCGGTTTCTTTTACTATTACAATAAACGAGGTCCAAGGTCAGACATTTGAATATGTCGGAATTACGCTCAGATTTACGAATGGAAACAAAGCTGATTCTTTAGAGACGATTCCGATTTACTATTTCGAAGATTTACAGAAAAATGGTCAATCTAAACACTATGCGGAGTATTTGGTCTATATTAAAGAAAATGCTGAATATGAAACATAATATCGATATTCGCAATTATTCAAATTTGGAAGTTATCTTCAAAAACAACTCTAAAGGTAGTAAACTAAGAAAGTCCCTGATATTAAGTTGGGAATAAATTATGAAATTTATGAATATTGCAGATGATCAAATTCACTTAGGAGCTAATATATATACATATATATTTTGCTGGTTTTCTGTTTTTCAAATATATTTCAATGAGACCATCGAATGGAGTTACTGATAGATTTTTCATTCTGCATAGTAATAGAAAGTGTACCAAACAGGTCATGGGGAAAAATAAAATTGACTTGACTACATCAACGATTGCTTCTTATCTAGGATAAGAAAAGGCTTCAAAGTACACAAGTCACTGTACACCCTCTATAATTAAAAAATTATTTAAATGGTCGATCTTTGAGAGCCAATCCGGAGTTCCGGAGTTTTTCCTCAGCTTTCCGATGATGGATTTAGTTTTCCAAAATTTTTATATTTTCTCAATAAAAAAAAAACATAAAATAGACCATATCTCAAGAAGCTATGTTCCTTTATTTTTTCAAATAGTCTAGATCGAAAGCTGACGTTTTTTCCAATTGATATAGCCTTTGAAAATGTTTTCGTTATATTCGAGTAATTGAGTAGTGTACATGAGAAGTTACATGGAATTCCCATGGAATTCCAGATGGATTTTCCAGGCGATTCACATGGAATTTTCAAGCTATCCTCATTTATTTTCCATACGATCTGACGGGAATTCGCATGTCATCCGAATTCAATTTTCAGACCAAACGACTGTATTTTACATGCATTCCTTATGCATTTTTCATATCATTAGAATGTATTTCCAATGAAATATGTATGGGATTTCCAGCTAATTCTCTTGGATTCTCAATGCATCCCAAATGGAATTTCCTAGCCATACAAATGGATTCTCAATTTATCCCGAATGGAATTTCCAGGCCATCCATATGAATTTCCCATACAATACGTGTGGAATTTCTGGCTGATTTTCTTGGATTTTCAATGCATCCCGAATGGAATTTCCAGAAGTTCTGGCTGATGCATGAGTTTTCCAGGCTATCCATGAATATTTTTCATGCCATTCGAATGGATTTTCCTCCGAATGGAATTTCCTGGCTACCTGTCAACTAATACGTGCTAATAAGAAACGATCCTACGGGCGTTTCTAATTAAAGCAAAGCTGCGCAGTTGCCGTGTGCAACTCGCATTTATAAAATTACTAGCATCCCCCGTCGCGGCTTCGCCCGCTCTCCGAGTTAACAGAATTCGAATAATTACTAACGGTGCATGGGAATAAAAACGAAACATTCAAGTATTTAGAGTTCCAAATTTCTAACGTACTTCCGTATAAACAACATTTTTGGTTTTGGGATTAGAATCGAAATTGGTTTTCCGATTTGCCCGTCCTAGAAAGTCCAACATACAACTACCCGTGTGAAAAACAATTTGAGCGTAAATCAATTCCAACATATTTAAATGTCTGACCTTGAGTTTTGTTTATTGTAATAGCAAAAGATACCGCGTGATCGGCTCGTACAGTGGCACGGCACCTATTGGCCAAAGAAAGAAGCCGGAGCTTCAGATTAAGGCATATTTCACCCGTTAAAAATAATTCCTTGAGAAAATATATGCAAGTTCGATTATTTAAGCAATCGATTACACCGCTATAATATCGAGAGCCACAAAAGGACGACCAATCCAAAATTTTCCATTAGAAACCCAAGGAATTCAACACGGGTTGCCTTATACTTATAGGCCAGACCGCGCCATTTCAGCCGCGTGAACGGCTAAAACAGCGTCTCGCCACTTAGTGGCCATAGAGAGAAGCCGGAGCTGATTTGCATGTTATTCTACATTTTGCATAGAAACGTTCCTAATTAATTAATGGTTAATTTTTATAGCCTATGAGATTTCAGGGTACATAGTAAAGCTACTGTCAAAATTTGGAGGCGATTGGTTCAGTACTCTCTAAATTTTTTACTATTTTAGGTAGTAAATTATTTTCTACTAAAAAATAGTAGAATTTCAGTATTTCTACGGGACCTTCGTTTACTAAAAAATAGTTAAATTTTACTATTTTCAAATAGTGATTGAGATTACTATTAAATAGTAGAAATTTACTATTTTAATAGTTAACCCTCCAAATTTATAAAATTAATAACTAAAAAATAGTAAATCAGTCTGCATCTGAACATCGACCCGATCAGACGTGTATCGGGAGTCGGGACGTGCTTTGTGCAGTGTATTACCAACGAATTTAGACGCTAACAATATTGAAATATTCGTTGGTGTGACTGACTGTGACTGGTTCTCGATTCTCGCGCACCGATCTTTTTGGCGTTTGCCATCTCGCGGTAGCGTGAGTCAACTAGATCAGTGGCAGCAGCTGCGTGCCCTGCTGCGCAGTTGCGTGCAACTGTCATGGCCTCCGAAGATTCCGAGAGCTCCGAGACTGTGTGAGAGTTGAAACTACGGATCACTGCGCGCAGTAATATTGAAA
Organism: Aphelinus atriplicis; assembly: GCA_020882685.1. Classification (NCBI taxonomy): domain Eukaryota; kingdom Metazoa; phylum Arthropoda; class Insecta; order Hymenoptera; family Aphelinidae; genus Aphelinus; species Aphelinus atriplicis. The sequence goes on along the minus strand of JAJGQD010000005.1, from coordinate 2,066,642 downwards.
TATTTGTTGGTGTGACTGACTGTGACTGGCACTCGATTCTCGCGCACCAATCTTTTTGGCGTTTGCCATCTCGCGGTAGCGTGAGTCGACTAGATCAGTGGCAGCAGCTGCGTGCCCTGCTGCGCAGTTGCGTGCAACTGTCATGGCCTCCGAAGAGTCCGAGAGCTCCGAAACTGTGTGAGAGTTGAATAATTTACTCTCAGTCGAGTACCATTTCTTTGGCTATGAGCGTCCAAAATTGATCATCCCTACGACTACTCTTAACGTCTAAAGGAGTGGACGAAGACACTTTGAGCATTTTATATGGTATGTATTTTTCTCATAACTCAACAAGAGTTTTATGTATTCATTGATATTGTAATGTATTGATAGATCATTGTAAGTTGCCATCAGGGCTGGCTCGAATTAGAATGCGATTATGTCTGTCTAGTTCATAATACCAATGCTATCATGTAATTGTATATATACATATATACATATATACATACATATATACACACACACACACACACACACACACACACACACACACACACACACACACACACACATATATATATATATATATAATTCTATTGATTTTGATTCCTGCTGCAGTTACTTCAATGGATTTGCTCTGCTTACGTCAAATATCCCTTGATCACAGTAGTGGTTGATAGGGCTAATGACCAATAACATATTCTTCATTTTCATGTAAAATTGAAATGAATGAATGTGGATTAAATCCAACATGGAATCACTGAGCTATTTTATTTGCAGAAAGTCAGTTTGTGATGGTCTCACTGGATTACGTTATCACTTCACTCGTATACATGGACTAAAAGTCTCTGAAGATTGACGCAAGCGGATTGACCGGCTGGCCGGACAATAATTTACTCTCAGTCAAGTACCATTTCTCTGCTTTGGCCATAAGCGTCCAAAATTGATCATCACTACGACTACTCTTAACCCATTAACGCCCAGGATTGCAGTTTTTCATAATCATGTTTGATTGGTTGCCAACAACGCTAGGTTGATAGGAATCTAGCGAAACACTGTACCCTACTATTTTCGGGTATGCTCTTTCAAATTTTGATACTTAAGAAGCTTGAAAAATCGATCTTCATGGAAATTTTCCCAATTTTTTCCAAAATTCCACAAAATTTTAGGATACATTTTCTGAAAAAGTAATTTTTTCGAAACCTTATGTCACTCGGATCTACTCGTTTCCATGAAAAGTCGTGCAATTTTTATATGTACTTTGAAACCCTGTATTTGCAGAAAACCGATTCTTGAAAATACTTCCAAATTGGCGGCTACAAAATTTTGAAATTTGGAATCACAACGCATCATGTGTGCAATTCTCAGAAAATCCACCGACTTGGACTAAACTGAGTGTTCTCACGTTTTTGAGGTCGCTGATTCCAAATCTGAGGTCCGATTTTCAAAAGTCAAGATGGCGGATGCAATATGGCGGACAAATTTTTCTTTTCTCAACCGATTTGGAGTAAATTGTGTGCAAGTACGTTTTCAGGGTCGCTGATCACGAATCTGGAGTCAGATTCTCAAAATTCAAAATGGCGGATCCAATATGGCGGACGGAATTTTTTTTCCAACCGATTTGGACCAAATCGTGTGTTTATACGTTTTCAGGGTCGCTGATTACAAATCTGCAGTCACATTGGGAAAATACAGAAAAAAAAAATTTAAAACTAAGAAAAAAGCAAGATTCTCGAGAGCACAACCTCCACGTGGTGAAAATCGGGCAACAGGGTATGAATCGATATACCCTGGCAAATGGTGTTTAACTGAACATTGCGAATCAATATGTAAATAGATATTTACGTAACGACTTTACAAAAAAGCCTTTACGAAGAAGTTTCGTACAATGTTTTATCGAATGAGAATCCAAAATCAAGCAGCGAAGGAGTTACTTTGAGGTTAGAATGCGATAAAAGAATTTTCGCTTTGGAACAATTTCTAGTCATCTGTCTTGATACTTCTATAGCATCAAATCGAAATGTTTCTATGTTTTAACTGTAATCAATTCAATATGCATAATTGACTGTTTCCTAGGAGCCTTCACACAAAATTTGTTAAAAATCAATTGAAATAACAACATTTCGTCCGCCATATTGGATCCGCCATTTTGAATTTTGAGAATCTGACTCCAGATTCGTGATCAGCGACCCTGAAAACGTACTTGCACACAATTTAGTCCAAATCGGTTGAGAAAAGAAAAATTTGTCCGCCATATTGCATCCGCCATATTGCATCCGCCATCTTGACTTTTGAAAATCGGACCTCAGATTTGGAATCAGCGACCTCAAAAACGTGAGAACACTCAGTTTAGTCCAAGTCGGTGGATTTTCTGAGAATTGCACACATGATGCGTGTGATTCCAAATTTCAAAATTTTGTAGCCGCCATTTTGGAAGTATTTTCAAGAATCGGTTTTCTGCAAATACAGGGTTTCAAAGTACATATAAAAATTGCACGACTTTTCATGGAAACGAGTAGATCCGAGTGACATAAGGTTTCGAAAAAATTACTTTTTCAGAAAATGTATCCTAAAATTTTGTGGAATTTTGGAAAAAATTGGGAAAATTTCCATGAAGATCGATTTTTCAAGCTTCTTAAGTATCAAAATTTGAAAGAGCATACCCGAAAATAGTAGGGTACAGTGTTTCGCTAGATTCCTATCAACCTAGCGTTGTTGGCAACCAATCAAACATGATCATGAAAAACTGCAATCCTGGGCGTTAATGGGTTAACATCTAAAGGAGTGGATCTCTTAACATCAAAGGCAGTGACGTGCTTATAACTTTTGTTTCGGTGAATAAACACGTTAATTTTTATATTAATGAAAGAACGATAAGTTCAAAAGAATGATTCAAGATCTCTTTTACAGGCAGGTACGGATATCGAATCTTTTGTCAAAAATAAAAGGACGACATCAGCGACTCCATTATAACCCTATATCATAGGTTCTGAAGGGGAAAGTATCAATTACTTTTTACAAGTGGACGATATTATACTGCACCGAGCCGAATCAACAAGAATAACATCGAGTTTTGATCTTCTGCTGAAGATTCATTTTGTTTTGAACTTAGAATATCCAACAATATTGAAAAATCTATATAACTTTGTGGAAGTTTTTCTCTATGAAATTACGATACAAACGTATCCGCTGGTGGCAAGTGTACATGGGCAATTCTACCAACTAGGACGATTTTATGTGATATGGTTTTTTTCAATACCCAAATGTTGGAAATGAAAAAAAAACACTAAATATGAAAATTTTTTTTTCAAAAATTGGAAAATTTAATTGTGATATTCATATGTACTGCGTGTAACTTCTTCGTTTACACTTGGAGCATCTCAGTAAGAGGTCAGATTTTTTACCTGTAATCTACCTTGGGATCAGCATAACAATACTTGATAATTTTCATTAATGTGCTCTCCATATAAAGACTACTTACATGTAAGTGAAGCTTCGTGATGAAATTTTGGTATGAAATTATGTTCAGCCTTTTTAAGCTACAGCTTTTTCAGCGATCGACTACTCTCAAATGTGTTAATACAGTTCGATTAAGCACTCGAAAATGAAGAAATTAAAGTATGGAACGTTCATGTGCTACCCGTAAAAAGACCATAAAATAATCGATCATGTTAAAAAGTAAGAACGTGAACAGTTTAAAATTACTGGTTTTTCTCGTGGCACACTCAGAAACAATGTTGAAATCAAACAAAAAGCTTTGTGAATCCTTGTTCAGGTTCTGATGAAGGTGCCTAGAGATTGCTGCAGTTATATTCTTTATATGTGGGGCGTTTCACGTCAACTCTTTGCGGCCGGTGCGCGGAAATACTGAAACTTCCCATTTTTGTCACTTGTTTTGGACTGTATAAAATGAATATCGAAATAATGTGGAATATGTTACCGATGTATATTTCCCTCAGCTTTTCGATGGCAAAATTAGATTTTGAAAATTTTTATTTTTCATAAAAAAAACCTTAAACAGATTGTATCTTAAAAAACTGTTTCTGTCCCATTTTTTTTTATTAGTTGCATGAGTTTGCTAGTATATATGTGTGAACAGTACATATACATATTATTCGATGAATAATAATAGATTTTTTTCAGGCCAAAAAATATTCCTTTAGTTTTTTACGTATAGCTTTTTTAGCAACATGCGAAAGTCGTGCACACACTTGAAATACTTATTCTCGGAGTATCCTCTACCACATATGAAATTTTCAAGAACGTGCCCACAAATTTATTTTCATTTTTTTTTCCAAGCGAAATCGTACTATTTGGTAGAATTGCCCACATACATCTTTAATCAAAATAGATGCCAAACCATCAGACTTCGATGAAGAGTCTGATTGTTCAGATTAAATAAAAGTTCATTTTGTTATTAAATTGATCATTAAAAATTGAATTATTTTATTCATAATTTGTGAAAATTAGCAGAGAAACGAATAAACCAAGATATAATGGGATCACATTATTTTTCTACCACTCAAAAACAGCGAAATTTCCTCTTTTATTAGTAATTTTTTGCACTTTTTTTTTAGTAGAATAAAAATTTTTATTTCATTCAATAAATATTTACTTTAAAATAGTAGATTTTTCACTATTTACATAGTAAATTTTCGTTTTATGTATATATCCAAATTTAATATTTTAATAGTAAATTTATTTACTATTTATTTAGTAGAATAAAAACTACTATTTCATTTAGTGAATATTTACTATTTTCTAGTTGTGCAGTTTCTACTATTTCAAATAGTGAATATACACTATTAAATAGTAGTTTTTTACTATTTTAGATTTAGAGAGTAGTTTTTGAGATTTTTGCGAACATACAAACAAACGTTTCCTCTTTATATAACAGTAAGATATTCCCGCACGAGCGCCCGCTGTCTGCTCGTGACTTCACACAGATAGATAAGAGAATATCTTATAGCCGACATCCATATTTTCCAACTTTGGTCAGCTGCAAGGAAAGTACGATCTGTCCTTATGATTCCCGTGCGCTACGTGCAACTCGCCATCCGTCGCATAGATACGTCTCATAGGGTGATCATTTGTATCCCAGTCTCCTATTTGGTTATTCCATACTGGAGCATTTTTTTGTTAACAATAAACCGTGACCTAGAAGTAATATCGGTCGATATACAATGAGCATCATACGATTCCAAGTCGTTCGTCAGAATCGATCTGCTTATGATTGTTTGATCTGATAGAAAATTATGCCAAGATATAAGATAATGTAGTTGGGTCTATGAATAAAAGTGGTGACGATTGTCAAGCCAATACTAATAGTCCTTGAGGCAAACTTATGAGTTACCGATCATATATTGGAGCTCTAGGTCGCTTTTTACGTGATTAATAGTATGTAATGTACCCGAGTAAGGTTAGGCGTTTTTGGCACTTAGCTACCGCTTGGACGAAAAATAACGGGACGGGAATAACATTCGTTTTTTCTGAAGACTTCTAAGAATAACAGTATTTCAAATACAATACAAATATTCTCGGGCGAAGCCGCGACGGGGGATGCCAGTAAGAGATATATATTATCATTCAAATTTCGTTATCTTATTTATATATACTCTATTACGGACATTCATTCACAAATGCAAGCTTTACACTCGAGTAATAGAATAATCAGTAGAAGTTTGTATTTCAAGCAATTCACGTGAGCCTCTTATGCGAATTGTTTACTCCTTAAATGTAACAAGCGAGCTCTACTCGCATTGTAATCTCGCTTAATTCATTATTAGTCAAGTTGAGTTTTCTGGTAAAGAAAGACCAGCATCCTGATAACGAGAGTTTAATAAAAATATAACTTGCGTATGACCGAATTTTCAATGTACTGACTCATCGCACTTCTTTACTGCTCAGGGGATTAACAGAGGTTATGACACTATAATATATGCAGTACTTTGAACTATATATAGTCTCAATATAATGTCAGAAAAACAATTGAACTATTTATGAGGATCCCATTGATGATGTACGTCACATTGAAGAATGATTGCATCGTAGTTTTCTTGTCCATGCATTCAATTCTTATTAATAAATTTGTAACACCAACGAGTTCTATGAATAGAATAATACTCTGATGAGATATGAATTGTATATTACATAATTTTATTCACCAATAACAAATACATATTTACAAATAGCACGTACACACAACTTTTTACTCTTAGTCCATACATCTCTTTCCACTCGTATTCTGACTCTCCAGCATTGATTTATGAAATCCTTCTAACCATGAGAGACTTGATCTGTAAGCGGTTGTTATTTCCAGTCTTGACGTGTGAGACATGTCTATTAAATTTATAGTATACAAACCAAATGCAAACGTCACAAGAGTTTTAGAAGTACTTAAAATCACACAGTCTCTTCAGTTTATTCTGTTATTAAATAAGAGTCCATATTAGTTAAACTCGTGGATTGAATTTGGTGGTGTTATTGGAGGCAAATGATCTCCACAAGTCGGAAAATTAGGTGGAATCGGTGGTAGATCAGCATGCGTGCCGACGTGTAGAATTAGATTCATGCCAATGACGATGTGAAACAAGAAGTGGCAATGGAATAGCCAATAACCTAATGAAGAAAGATTACAGTTAAAAATTTGTATGGGAACTTAAATTTCTCATGTATATTTATATGATTTTTCAAATGGTAAATGAAGATGATCTCAATTCAGGGGGATTAAACTCCTTGCGATTTCGTGCTTTTTCTGTACTTGGAAAATTGAGATCATTTGAACCTAAAAAGTGCTTCTCGTTTTAAAACAACGACGTAAAGGTAATAATTGATGAACATTCTCTTGGAGGAAGTTGAGTGGTTAGGAATTCGTGTGGCACAATTATATGGACTTTTTCTATTAGGCTCCATGTGAGAAACTGATGAATCTGAGAAATAAATCCAGTTACCACTGGTTATCACATATAGATAGTTATTGACAGATTATCTATCTGTCATGAGCGCACCTAGAAGTAATGCGTGCTCGCATGTAAGTAAGTTGATTCGCGGGAAATATTGCCGTGCCCTGGTCCTGCGTTTATGCGCTTTAGTACATATGAAATGAGTACAAGTGAGAGAATCGTTACCCCTCTCTAATAAGCTTTGCCTGATGAGGGGTTGGGATGGGAATAACTGAGATAATTATCTAAACAAACGCCAGAGGTAATTTAGACTATTTTCTACATCTCTAAAAATTCCCTTCATATAGAAATCAATTCTGATTGATGCCAATTTAGGGCGTTTTACGTCAATCCTCCAGAGCTGGTCCGCGGACGCTGAAACCTCGCATTTTCGGCTCTATAATAGGTTTCGGTTAATGCGTATAATAAGACCTCTATAATTAATAATGGTCATATCGACGTTTCTTCCTTCAATAGAAATTGTATTCTGAAGTCAGTAATCATGCGAATGTTCAATTTCAGGTCAATTTCAAGTATATGAGGCTTTTTACATCAACTCTCCAGAGCCGGCATGAACGCGAAAAACTACACGTTCTCGACGCTTATTTTTGACTCTATAAGAGCAATATCCAAATAATGTTGAATAGGCTATTGATGTAGTTTTTTTTCAGCTTTCTGATGGTGAATTTATTCTCATCAGGCAAAAGTGATTACAAAAAACCTGTCATAGATAGAAGAATAAGTTTACAAAACTATCGAAGAAACAACAAACTATTATTCCTCGCCAGTTTTTGAATTTAATGGAACAAAGTCAGTAATTGAAGGTCCGGATCGAATAAGGCGCACTACGCTCGGACCCAGATGTGGCAGTACGAAGAAGAGAAATTTTTTAACTAAAAATTGAAAGTTCGAAAATCAACAATTGATAGTTACCATCGTATGTGTCTCATTCAGGCGCACATGTTTTACGTTTACAGTTTTAATTTTTGGATTATTTTTTTCGAGATAAATAACAATTTCTGACATTTTCATCCCGCTCGAAAATAATTATTTTTTTGACTTCAACTCATCAGTACTCAGCCGGAAAAGCATGGAATGAGTTCAAATTTTCCATGTACTATGAGACAACATTTGTGATTCTAATGGACCAAGTCAGTTATTGAAAAAGTCTATTTGTTGAACATTATTGACCACTAGATAAAAAAAAGTTAGCTTCACAATTCTCAAACTTTGCGAAGAAAAAGTGTGTGAGGAAAGTCGAGCCACGAAAAACTTCCAGCGACAAAGCTGATCGTTAATAATCAAGTAAGTTTTTTAAAAAAATTTCATAGGGTTTCCTCAATAAATGAGTGAGATATAGACGATAAACGAAAATTAGCGCTGCAAGTGCCTACCGTCCGCTTCAACACTCCGACGCTCACAGTGCAGCACAATTTTTCGTTTATCTTCTATATCTCACTAATTTATTGATGGATTCATTTGAAATTTTGTAGAAAACTGACTTGATTATTATCGAACAACTTTGTCGCTGGAAGTTTTTTGTGGCTCGACTTTCCTCACACACTTTTTCTTCGCAAAGTTTGGGAATTGTGGAGGAAATTTTTTTTATTAAGTGGTCAATAATATTCAATAAATAAACTTTTTCAATAACTGACTTGGTCCATCAGAATCACGAATGTTGTCTCATAGTACATGGAAAATTTGAACTCATTCCATGCTTTTCCGGCTGAGTAATGACGAGTTGAAGTCAAAAAAATAATTATTTTCGAGCGTGGTGAAAATGTCAGAAATTGTTATTTATCTCAAAAAGAATAATCCACACATAAAAACTGTAAATGTAAAACATGTGCACCTAAATGAGACAAATCCGATGGTATGTTAAAAATTTTGAATTTTGTACTTTCAATTTTTAGTTGGAAATATCCCCACTCCCGACCGCCACACATGGGTTCGGGCGTAGTGCGCCTTATTCGATCCGGACCTTCAATTTATACATGAAACTATACATTTTTTTTGAATAATCATTCTCCAATAATATTCTTTTCACTTTATGAACATTATCAAGATAAAAACTTCCATCTAAAAGTGAAACTAATCTATCTTAAGTTAGAAATAATATTATGTTTTTGTTGAATTGTATGATTCGAATTAAGCAGTTAAGCAGTTTACCTGAACATATTGGTTATTTGTACCAGTTAGTAATTAATTTATTATTAGTTTCGATAATTAAAGTGTCGAAGGAATTAATTTAATTATTCTCTTCTGATTCAGATGTAAATATTGAATTTATATTATAATCATTGAAATTTTGTGTGACTATTTTAACATTTTCGTTTTTAATACATAGAATGGTATTGTAACGTCACGTGCGTACTCGTATATTTTTCGAAAAAAGTTATCATGTCATATTTGTGTAAGAATGCATCCATAACTATACGGTGGATGCGCCGCCGCACACACGAAAAGCAAAAATAGAAAGCGAGCAGAGACGCTTCTCCCGACGCCTATTGGCTCCGCCGCGGCGGCCGCGCCGCTGTCCCGCTGAGCGGTTTGGCGATTATGCCGCGCGACCACAACACAACGAGCACGTGTCGAATACAATATTTTTATTGATATTATGATTAGGTGGGTGGGCATAGCAACCACTGTTGATATCGTTGGTAACCGTTTGTCTACATCCCTAGCAACCGTTGCTTCGGAAGCCGGGAAATCTGTTTTAAGTCACACTCGATGGCCAAGGACACTGAATTGTTATATTTGCTCCATAACAACCGTTACGAAGGTTGGAAATTAACAATTTATGACCCGTTTCCATCATTTTTGATGGCAAAGGACACAAAATACAAATCCTCCTTATTAGCTCCTCAGCAACCGTTGTTTAACACCCTAGCAACCGTTGCTAAGGGCAAAAATAATTCACGTGAGTTTCGTTTCCAGTATTTTTAACTGCACAGGATACAAAATCTCCATTTCACACATAGAAACTATTGTTTACATGTCTAGCAACCGTTGCAATATTTCTCGAAATTTCACCAAAAATCTGAAATGAAACACGCGAAAAATCTAAACCGAAAAAATATGATCTGACACATGACACTTTTAACCTGAAACTGAATAAAACAAACGTTTAACATGAACATAGATGAAATTAAGCTTGTATTTTGATTCGAATCGTTCGTTTAGTATTCTTTTCAATTGATCAAAATCGAAGTTTCAAGTTTCAAGTTTTATTGATTTCAATGTAATTTTTATTTAATCATTACTACACTTATCATTGAAATTATTGACTTTCAAAGAACACACGGGGGGGTGGGGTTGGCGAGCGAAGCGAGCAGGGGGGTACCCCCCTAGTTATTAATAAAAACCATCATTATTGGGCATGAGCCAATGACAATATAATATATACATATGAGCTATTTCCTGTTTATTCAGCATGCCAAAATTTATTTCGAAATTCCTTTACAGCTAATTTGTCAATCTTGATCCTTATAGCACGATAGAATTTTTTAAAGGTTTCACGTTTCTATCAACTTTGTAGCCTAATATACTCTGAAAATAGTCTCGAAATGAAAAAATGAATTATATTCAAAGTTGTTCCAAATTATTTTAATTCTACGATAAAACAATTTCAAACCTCAAATTAAATGCTATGGAAAACTCTGTGAAGTACCCAATACATATTAATCAATCCCGATTCGTACGCCATTTTTGGACCAACTTGAATTTATTTGATTCCTTAGATAATGAGCTTCAAAATTATCTACTCGTTTTTATTGACTAATGCTTACAATCCTAGAAAAATCAAACTTCACCCTAAATAGTTACTCATGTATAGACTAGCTAGAAGACCACTTGGAATACAGGTCACCAATATTGATCTAATATTTTTTTGATGTTTGTTTGGGTCAAAATAAATGTATACCCACTGTCTTAGGGCCCCAAACTTCCAAGATATTAATTAATGTATCTTGGTTAGAGCTGTCGATTTTGTCCCAAACGAGCTGTAATAAGTCTCAATCGAGATTTCAACATGTCTCCAAGCACAAGTAACACAAATACACTGCAATTATAAGACAATCCAGTGTCAGAATTGAAATTCTTCTATAAAAACTTAGTTATTCGCTATTTCCAATAAAATTCGTGGCTCTGTACAGCTTACATGGAATACAAAATTTTCAACAAGGAATCATTCTTCCATGAAATAAATATTCAAAAGTACAGGTTGAGAGTATATTATAAGTCAATTTCATGAGTCAATATTCACGAATAGAACCAAAGAAAGTAAAGTCCTGATTAAAAAAATCGACTCGGTTTCCTATTGGGAATCCTACTGGGGTTTCACCGGTCAATCCTAGTCAAATAGCGGTGAATTACCAGTGAAAATCCGTGGATTTCCTAGTTAACCAACAGGGTTTCCGAGTCGGCTAATTGTGTTTCCTAGTCGCTCGAACGGGTTTCTTAGTCGAAGGAAGCATTGATTATGCTGGTGACCGAGTGGGTTTCCGAGTCGCTCGACTGTGTAATTTGTGATTTTAATGCATTGAGAAAAATGCGTGAAATCATGATATGGTGCGATTTCAAGTGTGACCAATCGAAAGATCATCGGATGGGCTTTCATATCCATAATTAAAACTCTAAAAAAATGGATGCGTGGACGTGAAACGCGGGGAAACTCCATTTTCAGGAAGATGTACAAGATATGTCGTTCATTTCATGACGCTCTAGCGTTACAAAATGACACTATCACAACGAAGTGCACAATCACCAATTTTGCATCCACGAAACTATCACGCGATATATCATTTTTTGTGCCCGTGATGAAAAAAAGTATGAGCAGCTGGCACGGTATCGTTGCCAATTTGGTCTTGCGCGACATGTCGCACTCGCTGCGCTCGTGCACTAACGCACCCACGTGTGCGATTGGCAACTTTTCGCGTTCGTTACACAATGTACTATTCATACATACGTACGATGTCATTATCACTTTTATGCCCAGAGGTCATTTGATGGGTGTAAATTGTGATATCGAAAAAAGCCCATAATATGGCGACTATTGAAAAAAGTGGATTTTGATGAGTTTATCAAGTGTTTATGTGCAAATCTTGACTTAGTTATAATTTATTTTCCCTTTTCAAGCATCCATAAGTAGTCTAGGATAAGACTGATCTACTTTAAAACGATATAATTTGGAGAATTTTGAAAAATAATTCAGGCACCCCCAGTAGGGCCCCGCATTGGTACGGCACCTAACGCTGAAGCCCCCTTAAACGGATTGTATCTTGAAAAACTGTTTCTATCTCATTTTTTTTATTAGTTGCATATATTTACTGGTATATATGTGTGAAGAGTACATATACATATTGTTCGATAAATAAAAATAGATTTTTATCTGGCCAAAAAATAATTTTTTAGTTTTTCACGCATAATTTTTTAGCAGTATGTGAAAGTCGTGCACACACTTGAAATACTCATTCTCTGGGTATCTTCTCCCTGTTGAAAAAAATCGACTGGATTTCCAGCTGGATTTGCACTGGATTCCAGCTGGATTTACGCTGGATTCTAGCTGGATTTTGACTGGATTCCAGCTGGATTACAGCTGGATTTGGGCTGGATTCCAGCTGGAAACGAAAAATACAGGTGAAGTGATGCAGGGAAATCCAGTGAGTTTCCCGAATAATCCAGCTGGATCCTGAGATAATCCAGCTGGATTTTACTAGAATTAGGGTTATATCGTTATTATAGATCAAGCAGATTTTCCGGATAATTCAGCTGGATTTTTCGACAATCCAGCTGGATTTTTCGGTTTGGGAGCAGCGGGCTACGGCGTCGAATCCAGCTGGATTAAGAACGAATCCTGCTGGATTTTTTGATAATCCAGCTGGATTTTTTCGGTTCTAGAACAGCGGGCTACGGCGGCGAATCCAGCTGGATTATGAAAGAATCCAGATGGATTTTTCGGTTTGGGAGCAGCGGGCTACGGCTGGACTATGAACGAATCCTGCTGGATTTTTCGATAATCCAGCTGGATTTTTCGGTTCTAGAACAGTGGGCTACGGTGGCGAATCCAGCTGGATTATGAACGAATCCTGCTGGATTTTCCGATAATCCAGCTGGATTCGTTCATAATCCAGCAGGATTCGACGCCGTAGCCCGCTGCTCTCAAACTGAAAAAATCCAGCTGGATTCGACGCCGTAGCACGCTGCTCCCAAACCGAAAAATCCAGCTGGATTCGTTCATAATCCAGCTGGATACGCCGCCGTAGCCCGCTGTTCTAGAATTGAAAAAATCCAGCTGGATTATCGAAAAATCCAGCAGGATTCGTTCATAATCCAGCTGGATTCGACGCCGTTGCCCGCTGCTCCCAAACGGAAAAATCCAGCTGGATTGTCGAAAAATCCAGTTGGATTCGTTCATAATCCAGCTGGATTCGCCGCCGTAGCCCGCTGTTCTAGAACCGAAAAAATCCAGCTGGATTGTCGAAAAGTCCAGCTGGATTCTTTCATAATCCAGCTGGATTCGACGCCGTAGCCCGCTGCCCTCAAACCGAAAAAATCCAGCTGGATTGGCGAAAAATCCAGCTGAATTATCCGGAAAATCTGCTTGATCTATAATAACGATATAACCCCAATTCTAGTAAAATCCAGCTGGATTATCTCAGGATCCAGCTGGATTATTCGGGAAACTCACTGGATTTTCCCTGCATCACTTCACCTGGATTTTTCGTTTCCAGCTGGAATCCAGCCCAAATCCAGCTAGAATCCAGCGTGAATCCAGCTGGAATCCAGTGCAAATCCAGCTGGAATCCAGTGCAAATCCAGCTGGAAATCCAGTCGATTTTTTTCAACAGGGCTACCACATATAAAATTTTCAAGAACGTGCTTACAAATTTATTTTCATTTTTTTTCAAGCAAAATCGCCCTAGTTGGTAGAGTTGCCCATATATGAGCAAATCTCTGAAAGTTTTAAATTTTGAAGTTTAAATTGAAAATCGTCAAATTTGAGAGCACACTCATGAAATTCTGGTTTTTTTTCCCTTCATGTAGGGAGGGGCAAATGAGCAGATCTTTTACAAAATATCATTTCTTCACAAGGAAAATGGAATATAGCCCATATCAGTCTTAACTAGATGAAAGTACTCACGAGTACATAGCTTTTTTTTATCCACAAAGTATCAATTAATTTTTATCAAATAAATGATTCTTTCGTCCTAGCGGGAGCTAAGTGTCAATTTTGCTCCCTGGCGTTCGCAAAGAATGACACTTCATTCCACTGGAGACAAAAAATTGCATATGCACCTCGCTCATCTAGGCTATTTCGGCACGCGCAAACCTACCACCCTTGCTACGCTCGGGTCGCAAACGTTTTGCGTGCCAAAATCGCCTAACCTCGCTCAGGTGTATAATATACTATTCTTGACTGAAAAATCGCTGTTGCAGCCAGCTGATTTCAGACACTATCATCTGTCAAAATAGTTGAGCTCTTTTTTCTACAAACTTGCTTATTATCTGTTCTCTTTGGCGCTTTCGGCAGTGGCTGTATTTTATAAAATTTGTTAGATGTTGATGGAAATGGAGCTTTATCTTTCGAACTTCTTCTAGATGCATAAGGCTTATCTGTTGTGAAGCCAAATAGTGGCTCTAGCCGTTATTCTTTTGCAATTTCTGTGACCATTTCTGACAAAAAATGAGATGTTACACAGTATACCAACGTACCCCTGAAAGTTTTTGCCAACTTACCTCCCATTAAATAATATGACATTAAAAAATTTAGAAAAAATATACTTGACTATTCAAGAATTTTTGTAACAGAATTATAGAGTTGGCAAAATTCTAGATGATACATTATTAACAATCATTGATTACGAAATTTTCTGATTAATTTTTTTTCTTTCGATCAGCTAAATTTTCTAAAATTACCTCATTCCTTTAAAATCAGTCCTGGATATACTGGTACTCAGGACAAATATATATATAGTGGTAATGTACGCAAATGTCAGCGCTATTTTTCCCCATCGCATGAGTTGAAGACACAAGACTTTTGAATTATCACTTGGTTCACATTCTCTACAACAGAGGCCAAAAGGGGGAGCTAAAAAGGGGGATCACAAAGGTGAGCCAAAACGGGGGGCTATAAAAGGGGACCACAAAAAGGAGCAAAAAAGGAGGAACATAAAGGTGGAACACAAAGAGGAGCCAAAAAGGGGGGCTTAAAAGGTAAGCTAGGGAGCTGAAAAGAGGACTACATTTCTGACGGTGGCGGCGGCGGTGGTTTGTCTTTTAATATAGAGAGATTATTCTCATAAAATGAATTCATTCTCTATACCCTGCTAGAAAAAGTCACCTGATTAATCACATGATAAATCATGTGATTTATCATGTGATTTATCAGGCCAAAATGTCATGTAGTTAAAAGTTAAAGTATTGAAAATTGGAACTAGAGAATGGTTTGATTGGGAAGAAACATATGCAATATATAATAGTGTATTTGAATAAATTTTATTTATATTTCACAGCAATTCCCTGCATACTTCATAACATCAACTTCTATAACTAATTAGTATGGCATGAAAGGTATCGACTTAAAACTAATTGTGTACAAATTAAAGAACAGACGTGGTTTCAGATCTAATAATGTAACAGATTTGGTAATGCGCAGATGAACATTTGATTGTCCACTTCTACTAAAATACAAATTTTCTTTATACTATCCATTGAAACTTCCAATTGAATACTGTAGTAGAACAATATTAATGTTAATAAACTGTACCCCCAGCCACAGTTGAAACACAAAAATATAATTGTATTGACACCTTCTCAGCATCAATTGTACAGATCTAAATCATATTCTAGAATACAATACTCTATAACATTATGACCCGCAGTTGACTAATTATTCTGGTTTGTACGTGCATTTACATATAGGCTTTGATGTTATAATTTTTTCAATCTTACTAGGAGAGTGCATACCCTTTAGGTCACCAAATATGGCACCAAAATTTGAGGGGTCTCTCCTGATACCATCACCAGAGATCCCTGAAAGGCACAGGGTCTAACGCTCAGCTATTCTAGAGAAAAAAAAATAAAACGTAACATGATTAGTTTTCCATTATTGGCGGTACAGGGCATAACATGGTATACGGTACCCCAATACATATCATTACTTGTCAACCACATATACCAATGAACTTTTCATTAATTAGATTCAAAACTGAACTCAAAAGCTACCCTGTCAAATTATCATCGGCTTATCCTACTCTTTTTATAGGATACTAGCATCCCCCGTCGCGGCTTCGCCCGCGATACGTGTAATTGGGAACAACAAAATTTGTATCTCATAAACATAGAATTTCATTTGTTACTGAGAACGATGGGGTTCTGAGACTCGTTTTAATTGATCATTTCGACAATGCAAGATAATGTCTCTTGGGCCTTTGTCTTCATCTACCAACAGTACAGCCACTTCGTTCGTAGTTGGAGCATTGTAACGACCTCTGTGTTGATTTGTTGGTACACGATCAGCGTGAATAATGAGCTTATGATCATGTATTGGTGTATTTTCTAAATTGTACTTAAAACTTCTGATCAAATTATTATTTTCTAGCAAGCAGTTTTGCAAAGTTTTCACCAGGTTTCTGTTCAAATCTGGGACAATATTAGAACGAAGCGAAAGCTGGTCAGCTTCAGAAACGAAATAAATCTGTAAAAATTGCGGATTCTCGCCAGAAGTAGGCAATAGACTTCCAATACGATGACAAACTTGTCCTTTTATCTTGAACGTAGGCATAAAATTCCCTTCTACGATTTGTTTTGCACCGAAAGAAGTCATCTGGAATAACGTATTGTATTTTCTCGAATTGTTGAGAAAATTTTCTGATAGTGGATGGAATCCCAAAATTATACTTTTAAGAGGTTCTGGAGGTTCCTCAAGTTGTAAAAGAGAAACTTTGCCTCCTGCACAACACATGCCTGCGGCTTCATCATTCCATTTTTTGGCGAAGCAATGATTGCATATTTTATCCATTGAACCAATTTGCACATCTTTTGAATCAATATAATTCAAAAAACAATTATATTCAAAAGCAGTTCTGTAACCTGCCACATGGACTCTGGTTTGCTCTGGGACTGCTCTACGAAATACTGACATTCGATTTGCAGACCGAATCTGACGACCCAATCGGCTCAATCGTGTTTTCGGCATAATAATATATGTATATATATGCGAGAAATTTTCTCCAAAGGGAGAGACAATATCTATGCACTTTCATGCTCTACTTATAAGTGAAGCAGCTCAACTCTCTTGCGGATAGCGCTCAGCCGCCTAGTGGAGAAGGCGCGAAGCTCGTCGCTGTAGCCTGGGTCGGCGGGCGGAGGGACTACTTTCCGCGCAGGCGCCGTGCCTGCCATTCGGGGGTTCTGCGGTTAATACGCCAAGAAGTAGTAGTTCGACTATTTATTTATTCATTTAAATAATGTATTTTTCAACGTTTTGCATAGCCTATAACCATCTGGCGTGTGCAATGAAGCTACTGTCAAAATTTGGTAACATTCGATTCAGTAGTTTTGGAGCCAAATGCGAACAAAAAAACGGCTTCCTCTTTATATAATAGTAAGATATGAGGGTCTCAACATGTTAACCAAAATATCGTGGGAAAACATGTTGAACCGCTTCCCACCCAACAAAACACGCATCCCACCCATGAATATATATCAGAATATATATTCTATAGTTATTTGAAAAAGGGAAGTACCTATAATATTACCTCATTCTTTTCTACAGTCCAGAACAGTTGAATTTATCCATATCCATTCAAAACTGTATCTGGACATATACTAACTTCCTAGCTAAAATATCCTTATGGATGCGGATATTTCTCCAAGTCTATGGAATTATGGGCACATGAAACAGAAAAAATGTACCCACATACCTAAAGTAATATGCGCTTCATTGATATGATGTTGCCATGTTATCCAACACTGCAAGTTTGTTGGGGATTAGTTTTTGCGCAAATCTGTCACTTTTACTTGAATCTCTATGGTCCACCAGCTCCCATTGAATTTGTTGCCTTCAGCACAGGAATGATGTTCTAGAGGATGAAAAATAACACTCCAAGCCACGTCCATTCATGATTGTACTCTTGAAGTACCTGAAAAAAAAAACAAAGAATCATTTTCTTTGAATTGAGAGATTAAAAGTAGAAAAAATCTAGTTCAACTCATAGAGAAAGAGAGTTTAAGAGCTACGTCAATGTAATTTGAATAGAAAATAAAAACACAAAATTAAAGGTTAGGTTACATTATTTACTTATCTGATGATTAATGAAGTGATTGATCCTTTCTGCAGCAATCAGCATTCCTGATCCAGTGGGAGAATTTTTCTCAACCCAAATTTTAGAAAGAATTTCACTTTCTCAGCTCTATTGATAGGAGTATACAGTAGTGCACAGTATTTGAATTTCCAACTGATCACAGCCGCGGTCACTGGCATCTCACAACAATCAGTGATAACTTGTTGCGCCAACAGATGGTCTAGTTATCCTGTTGTTTCGGGATGAGTCAGGATGAGTTAGATGAATATATATTATATATACCAGGGAGGCTCTAGTTCCAATAATTTGGTTCATCTGGATAATTTGGATTTGATAGCATGGTAAGTAGCTTGCATATAGTAGATTTCAATACAAACTTGAAATTTCTCTGGTTCTGAAAGTTCAGGTATACTCATATTCTAAATTTTCATGATTATATGGTAGCTTTAACGCCTGCACCTTTGGAAAGGGACTTATATGTATATATATATATATATTTTAGGTGGAAAACTGCTGGGTTCTACTGTCTTGAAATTCTGTCCGCGCGGGGCGGGGCTTACTATGATGTGCGCTCGTGGAACGTGGGTACGCGCAGTTGTGCGGCCCTGGCAGCGCGCACGGAGAAAACGTCCCACTGTAGAAAACAGTGGCGCCCCGCTGCAAAAAGCGGTGGGTCTCGCCACTGCAAAAATCAGTGGCGGCCACTGTTTCTCTCCGTGGGACCCACCGATTTTTCGGGTGGGCAGCTCAGCCGTGAACAAACTAACGCGCAGCGTGTATACCTATATATACGAGTATATATACGTACGCGCACAAGCAGAGTGCAGTCGAACGGCCGGCCGGAAAAAACGCAAATCGCATTATCTCAGCTGCTATTGCCCAGAATTACTTGAGAATTTTTTAGCATATGTGGGACACTCAAGCAATGCTGACAATGTAAGTCCCTCTGACAAAAATTTCAATTTTTTGGGAGAAAAAAATTAATGGATCAAATCATTTGTTTTTCAACTTTGACGAAAAAAACTGTGTGAGGAAAGTCGAACCACAGAAAACTTCTCGCGACAAAGTTGTTTATTCACATTCAAAGAATTCGTAAACCAAATTTCAGATCGATCGGACCAAAACTACCAAAGTTATGGTGGAAAGAAGAAAATTTGTCGGGGCGCAAAGTGGGCGATTTCGAGAATTTCCGTGTCAAAATTATGCAGTGTACCAGTGAAAAGTCCAATTCGAAACAATGAGGTCTCAAATGGAAGACAATTAATCGCAGAATAGAGAAAAATGATTGTAAAGGCCATAAATAGAACTGGATGGTGTTTATATATATGATTTTGACACGGAAATTCTCGAAATCGCCCACTTTGCGCCCCGAGAAATTTTCTTCTTTCCACCATAACTTTGGTAGTTTTGGTCCGATCGATCTGAAATTTGGTTTACGAATTCTTTGAATGTGAATAAACAACTTTGTCGCGAGAAGTTTTCTGTGGTTCGACCTTCCTCACACAGTTTTTTTCGTCAAAGTTGAAAAACAAATAATTTGATCGATTAATTTTTTTCTCCCAAAAAATTGAAATTTTTGTCAGAGTGACTTACATTGTCAGCATTGCTTGAGTGTCCCACATATGATAAAAAATTCTCAAGCGATTCTGGGCAATAGCAGCTGAGATAATGCGATTTGCGTTTTTTCGGCCGGCCGTTTGACTGCACTCTGCTTGTGCGCGTACGTATATATACGCGTATATATAGGTATACACGCTGCGCGTTAGTTTGTTCACGGCTGAGCTGCCCACCCGAAAAATCGGTGGGTCCCACGGAGAGAAACAGTGGCCGCCACTGATTTTTGCAGTGGCGAGACCCACCGCTTTTTGCAGCGGGGCGCCACTGTTTTCTACAGTGGGACGTTTTCTCCGTGCGCGTCGCCAAGCGAGGCACGTGGACCGTTGGTGTGCACGTCGGAGAGAGATTTAGATTTAGATTAAAATTTATTTATTTCGCTGTACATTATGTTGTACAATTTTTATTTGTAATTGTAAAGTATGAAAGTGATTTAATTATTTATTATAATTATTTTATATTAGTATAAATTGAGGTAACACATGTAGGGCGGTACTTATAAAGTTACTGATGAATAATCATTAAGAGCTGTGCTAGTTCTCCTCACGGTCGCACTGAAGGAGGTGGATGAAGAGGAGTTTTTTAAAGATCGAAAAAGACGACGCATTAGTTATAACAAAGGAAAAAGAGTTCCAACGATACGATGCACTGACATGAAACGATCTACGGAGAAATTCTTTGCGGAAACTGGGGACAACTCCCCTGCAGGGGGCGATATCCCCCTCTGCAGGGGAGAGTGCTAGCGTTGATAAGAAAATACTCAGCGAGATATTCTGAACAGCCATATCTCAGTATTTTATATACTAAGCAAGCCTTCAAATAGCTACGCCGAGTAGACGTCTTAAGCCAGCCAAGTTTCTCCCTGTAAGGGGAGATATGCTCACTCCTCCTCACACGATAGACGTATCTTATTCTGTGACGGAGTGCATGCCAGGTCCAGCTTGTTGTGGACCTGACGTCCACTCCTTTTCCTACCTACCCGCCTAGAGCTAGTTTGTTCCCCCCAGAGAGTTATCGTTGGGGGCAGAGCTCTTCACGCTCTGGAGGAGAGGCATGTGATCAGCATGCTCTCCTCCGCCCAGCCCTGTAAATATATATAAATAATTATTAAAGGCCCCAGAGTACCTATGTAAACATTGTTTACTTACCTGGGTGGTGAGGCTATGCTCACCGCCAAGTCCTGGTAGAGGCTCGCTGCTGGTCCCTGGTCCCGGGTGGTCGCTCCAGCCATGGAGCAGACCACTAACTCCTGTTTTCCCCTTGTCCTGGAGGCGCTGCTGACGTCCAGGAAGCAGCTGATGAGGACTGCCTGTTTGCTGCCGCTGCACCTGCAAACACAGCACAGTCACTATGGGGCACGCAGGACACTGGGCGACGCACCGGCGGTCACCCCCAGGACCCAGGAAAGCCGCCCCGGAGACGACTTTCCCCCGGAGATCCGGAGTGGGGGCAGCCAGCGCGCGGCCATGACGCGAGGGCCGAAGAGCGATCCGCGCGCCCCGGCCCGGGCCCGAATTGCCCGTACGCGGGCACTCGCGGGTACTCGCCGAAGCTCCAGTGCGAACGCGAGAGAGACGGAGCTAAGGCCGCGTCACACGTGGGAGAGCCGGCGGCGCGCGGAGCGGCGGGGCGAGAGCTCGCGCGGGGGGGACGCTAAGGCCATTAGGCAAGGCGCGCGCAGCCCCTCAGGTGTGGGCCTCGATGCGTGTAGAGCCTGGGATGGGTTATGGCGATGCGCAAAGGGAAATATCGATGCGCACGTGCGATATACGTGCGCAGTTGGGTAATTCTGGCTCGTCCGGCCCAGGAATACCCCGCGGAACCTCTTAATGTAAATGTAATTATAATTGATTGTACCTGGTAGTATGTAAGGTCGGCCGCGTGTATATAGACATATATTACGCAATTGAATGTCGCGGGCAATTGCGACTACGGCGCTCGCGTCGACCGGCGACCAATCGGGTAATTTAGCGAGGTGCGCGGGCCCGGAAGATTATGTAATTGGTCGGGAGAGATTCTGGCGGCGCCGGGAGTGCAAGGGATTAGATCTTATGCAAATAAGGCAAGGTAGGGATGGAGAGGACGCGGCCTCGTGGCTCGTCCTCGTTTATTCTAGTTCCGGCAGTATCCTGTGCTACACGTTTTCCCGTACTCAGGCAGATAGCCACAGCGAACTCAGAAGATTTCCCGAGTAGTTCATTGATCCAGAGATTCTCCGTATACGGTGAGACTTGTGCTTTTTAAGCTGATGCCATGGCCCCGGTGGGCCCCGGGAAACCGTCCGCCCGCGGATCCGCGCGACCCGTGAATTGATCGCAGCACCTCGCAAGCGATGCGGCTCCGCAATTTTGTGGTCCCGAGAGCCGGCGCTCCCGCGATGGTTCGCGGTCCCCACCATTTTACACGAGCATCTCCATAATTTGTAGAGTCACGGCGATTCGGTTGTTGCGAGCGAGCGTTGTTTTGAATAATTTAGTGATGCTGATGTATGCGGAATAGAGTCAATAAATTCAATTCATGTTACTTACCGTGTACTGTGTTCCTCCTGATTTTCCCCAATATCATCGACTATTTGAATGATAATTATTTATGTGAACGAGTATTCAAGGATTTACTAGTCAACGAACAGTGAGTAAATGAACGGTTAGCGAGCCGACGGTCACGTCAGGCTCCTAACCTAGTGTCCTGTGTGTGCCCTCTTCGGAGACGGCACCCAGGGGGAAACTCGAGTCAGTCGAGGAACTCCGAGGAGTACTCCTGACAGGCGGAATTCCCTGAGCCTAATGAGTGGAGATTCGGCCATCTCCCCGACCCTTCCCGACCCTGACGAGTCTCTAGCCAGGTGTTCCCTTTCAAGTTAATGAATTATTGGAATGTTAAATTAATAAAGCCGTCATTGTCATTCGTATATTGAGTGAGGCACTTCATGTCTGGCGCCCGGTAATTTAATCACTCAATCGTATGTTGTGCTACGTTGCAGGCCGAACAAATGCAACGTCACAATTCCAGTGTTGATGAGCCGTTGGAGGACAAGGTTGCGCTCCTCAGATAGATCGCAGCACACAACAGAGCAGTAGTCAATGATGGGAAATAGGAATGATTTGATGAGATGGGATCTGAGCTGCTGATTGGTACTCCTCCGGAATTTGAGTAAGCGGTACATGAGAGAGTGGGATCTGCTGCAAATTGAAGCAACATGCTCCTTCCAAGGTCTACGTCATCAGTAGTCCGGGCCACGCACTCAAGCCACGTCCAGTCACATCCAGTGAGGAAGTCGCAGCGTTCATTAGATTCAACCTTTTCAAAGTTCCAGTGAGAAAATGTGCGCTCCTCTGCCCTTCCCACCTTTAAGTCAATGGTTGCGGTGATGAGATCGTGGCCATCAATGAATGGCGTCTCAGTCTTCCAGTTTCAATCAGGGTATCCATTTGGTCAATTATGCAGAGTTCAAGCCAGGTGTTCGCATTTCTACGATGAAAAGTAGCACCATGCGGCACCAGTCTGAGTGACTGCTGCTCCAGGAGTGCGCAAACGAAAAAGGCATCAGGTGAGTCTGACAATTGATTGGCATTAAAGTCACCCAGAAGGATCTTGGTGCTGTAGTTCGGTAGGTGAAGTGTGAGCTTGGGGACAAGGTCCGTCCCCTCAAGGGAAGAAGCATACGGTAGCCGATATATCATACCGTCAAAGAATGCCTCACTCGAGGAGTTGATTTCACAGAAAAGAAATTCCGGAAGAGCCCTACCCTTAGCTCAATATGTGTGAAGATACAGAACACGGTTGCAGTTAGCAATCGATGGATGTATAGTCCGACGCCACCGCCCCTGGTACGTTGATCTTGCCTGATCAGCGTGTAGTCCTCGAAAATGACGTCAGGGTCATTATTCAGCACATCCGTTCCAAGTTTGGTTTCAGATACACAAGGGCTGTGATCGCAGAAAATGCCTGATATCCTCAATGTGCGCTCTAATTGAGTTTGCATTGAAAAGACAGACACGCAGATTGTCCACCAACACCGATTGACCCACCGGAGTCGCAAATGGCAGTGCACGTAGGTTAGGCGTGGGAGGAATATAGGTGCAAGTGTAGGATAGTCCGCACTGCTCTTGTACATTTGCGGCGCAGTTACGACGACTGTCGAGCTAAAAAAGCATCGAAATCTTCCGGAGTGCCCACAGGAACCAGCGCCTCATCTCGGCGACGGATGAAAATCTTCCCATCCATGCGGTAGACGGAGGGTCCAGGTTTGAGATTTATCGTCTTAAAACGCGCAGACTGGTAGAGTCTAAACACATGGAATGGGAGAAACTCATTTACATTAATGAAGTTCGGAGGATAAGGCGATATTGTCCCCGCGTTCCGGAGGAGAGCAGGATCAATCGCGGTAGTATGGACCCTCCTTAAGCTAATGTTCTTTTTAATGATGCCGTGGGAGGGGCAGCACCAGCAGTCCCATGCATGGCAGCCGCGCCAGCAGGGGGGCGTAAGGACACCTGATGATTCGACCGGCCAGTCGGAGCGCGCGGCCTCAGCAGCCTAGCCGATACGATGTCGTGCAGCTGAAGTTTGTCATATATATTGTGCAGCGCGGCAAAGGCCAGTTTCCACAAATCAGTGGTAGAGTCAGGTGTAAGACCTGTTAGAACAATATCGTCTGACAGAGGCTTGGCTGTCACTGATAACAACTGAACCCCGGGCCGCAAGTTCTGCATTTAGAAGGTGAAGCAGCTGAAACCGAGCCACGTCCGCGGGCACAGTCTGCACCGAGCAAGCCTGGATGTGTTCATCCAGTCTGAGTTGAAACTCGCTCTGCTGGGTGGTCATCGCCGCAACACCCGACTCGACGCCCCCGATCCTGCCGACCAATGCGGGAATGTCATCAATCACAGCAAGCTTGGCAGACAAAGTATCAAACTTTGCATGCAATGATTCGATGCCCTCCATTTTCTTCAAGAGCATCGCAAGAGTGGCATTTTCCCCCATTGACGACGAGGACAAGAGGCAGGAGTCCAGGGGTGGATTTAGAGCTGAGGATGTACTCCGCTCAGGATTAGAGGGCCGAAGGGATGCATTGAGGCACCACTCGTACAGTGTCGCAGCCTCATCATCCACGCGTGACTCGGATAGCCCACCACATTTGGAGTGGAAAGGGCGTTTGCACGCCATGCATTCATAGACATACGCGTTGAGACGCAACAGCTATACAGCGAGAGCACGTCCCGCTCTCCAGTGGGGGGCCGCCCTGAGACGTCTCGACCTGCCAGAATCCGACATGTTTCAGATCAGAGAATGAAGCAAATGAAATAATGAAAAAAGAAAAAAATTATAATTAGTATAAAATAATATAATAGACGAAGTAAATAAAGAGGGGGGCAGGGGACGTATCCAGGAATGGCCTGAATCGGAGCAGAGAAAATGCTGTGCGCGCCCGCGCGATGTAGAAAAGGCCTGATGCTGAGCGTCGGGTAAGAGAGGCAGTGCGGGGGATGGGCGGTGTGCGCAGCAGAGAGTGGGGCGCCCGGCTGTGGAGCGCAAGTCAAGAGAAGCGGGAGCGACGAAAGAGGACGGCGCGCTTAGCTGTGAAGCCGGAGAGAGAATCGGGGGTCATAGACTGCGAAAAAAAGACCGCTGTCGTTATCTCGCGTTCAGAAGAGAGAGAGAGAGAGAGAGAGAGAGAGAGAGAGCCACGGTATCGCGAGGCACTCCGTCGATTGTGGAGTGGAAGGGGCGTCTCCTCGGCATGCTCCAAAATCGTCGGTGTCCGGTTACGGCCCACTAGTTACTCGTTGGCTGCAGGCGCTCTGCAGTTCTATCAGGGCGGCCACGCCTTGCGTGGTCATTCGGATAATAGGAGGTGCGGGTGAATAACTACACACTTCCTCCATTTCTAACTTATAGCTTTGAATTTGTTCTCAGCTTCACTATTTGATACACTGATCAACTGTTAACTCGCGTCATGCTCGAGAATTCCGCGGTGGATGCTTGTACGTTAGGGCATGCGCTGCAAAGGTCTGTTGCAATCGGTGGTGGGTGGAATTCTGCCGCGGCCCTCTCTCTTATCCTCTCCGTGACGTCACAGAGATAGGGTCGCGGAACGCTCCGTGAAGGTGCCGCGACACTATCCGAGTGGTCGAATAGCTTCTTATATGGTCATGGCTTTGGATGAGGCACGGAGTAACACCGTGGCGTCAGGGACTGCATTTTTTAATTCTCCTGCGCAATAAAAATCCTCGTGCATATATAGATATACTCGTATATAACTCGGCATTACATAATTCAATTATCTCCAATAATGATTAACAAATATGCATATATGATTGTGCCTGATAGATTTACTTAATGAAGGGTTTTTCTGTTCTATTATTATAATGTTCTATTATTTAGGAATGTATGTGTTACGTGGCGTGGTCCTTTATTAGCTGGGTTCAGATCTCGGCTACGGTATTGACCGTAGACGTTTTACTCGGTAAGGATCTGTTGCGTGTCGAATCAGGTTATCAATAACTCAGTACTCAGGAATTGGGTTAGATGTGCCTTTATTCCCTATTCACTTTAGTGAGAGAGCTCGTGTGGTTATTCCAAGTACTAGTATACAATATGAGCGTCGGACTGTCTACCGTCTCCGCGTTACTCGTGTGGTTAACCGTGTCTCTGCCGTCCGACTGCCCCGAGCGCCTTGAGGCGGTCGTATTTAATCCCTCGTGGGGGTGCCGTCGCAACCCCTTGGTGGCGTGCTCGGTGGGAGGCGGTCAGTCGCCTCCCGCCGTCTCGAGTTACGCTCCGTGCGTCACGATTTCGACATCGTCCTTCTAGAACGTTCCGATATTCGTGGCGTGGCCCCGCGCAATGCGACTCTAATAATCGCGGGGCTAGCCACGTGACATATGTTAAATTGCGAGGTTGGATACTAGCTACGAGGAGTGATCCCTGTGAGGAGCTCCTCTGGTTGTTGTCTCGAGTCTCCGGCTGCTACAGTACATATATTTGTATGTTGTCTCCGCCATTAAGGGGCCTACCTCGAGACAGGTTAGGTGTTGGAGGTGCAGGTGTCTGCTTCTGGCTCCACTCTGCTATCCGCTGCCGGTGCCCTACCTATGGGTGCCACCTACCGAGCTTTATACATGACCATGCGCCTTGGCTGGGCGAGCCGTTGCGCGCACGGGGACGTGTACGTCGTACGCGTGCGAGAGAGAGAAGAGAGCCTCTGTGGCCGGGGAGAGATGTCCATCGTACTCACTCATGCCTGTAAGCTTCGTCTCGGCTGGGCGCCCGTTGAGGCACCTTAGTCTCTGCTTGCCGGCGCTTCTCCTCGTCTTCGTCGGTTCTGCGAAGCTCCGCGCCGTGTTGCTCTCGGCGCCGTGGTTCTACCAGCCACTTGGCCCCGGGCGGTACTGTCGCCCATCGTCGTCGTACAACACCATCACTGGTCGCGGCGATCCCGGTTGCGGGGATCGCCTTTCGGCAATTAGCCGGGCTGCTCTCCTTCCCCTGACTCCTGTCTCTCTCTTACTCGTGCTGCTCGCCTGCTTTCCTCATGCGCGCTCTCTCTCTCTGCCGCGCGGCGCGTATGCCGTGTTTACGTATATTGTCCCGCGCGGTCTGTATATATATCTATATCTATGATTTTCGACTTCTCCGGTGTCGAATCTCGGCGTGTGTGCGTGCGGCCGGTTTGATTGGTGATATAACAATATGTGACGTGTAATATTGATGGATCCGCTATTTTTGAGCACGATTTTATATACTAAAAGAAAATAAAAATGGAAATGAATAAGCCGTGTGAACATATTGTATTGGTCATGATTATGTGTAAGTTAGTCTGATCGGAATTTCGGAAATGCATGTGTATGTATTGAAATGATTTGATTGATTAAATATTCAACCAAGACCCTTCCCTACTGAAAATTCTCAGGTGAGATCTCATGCCTATTTCTCAGGTGAAATATCAGGTGAGATCTCAGGTGAGATCTCAGGTGAGATCTCAGGTGAATACTCAGAGATCATTATTTTTTCTTTGTTTTCTCAGAATGTTCAAGACTAACATTGAATGTTGGCAATGTGAAAATTAGGGTCGATATATAGTTTGGATGAATTGACGAATGATATCATCACTTGGTATCAACATGAAGAAATCCATAGACGGATACGCATATATGCCGATACCCGCGCGCTCTGTTGGAGAAGTCTGGAGCTATCTTCGTTACGATTCGATTGACTTATTTACGACTGATCGGTTGTAGCGAGAGGATCACTCTGCACGCCACTGAGCAGAGCTCAATAACGAGACAGTGTTCCTATAAATAAACTTATACTTTATATTTAACTCGGTGCGTTCTTATTTCTGCGCCCATAATCCATCAGGTTATAGGCCTAGCACGCGTCCACTGCGCTACGGTGAGTGTAAGTAGAGAAAAACGCCCGAGGAACTGCACGTACGTTCTGACATCCGGCAAACAAATCGTGTGAGCCGGAGACGAGTACTCAGCGTGCATTTGAGATTCTTGTGGAAAGAATGGTCGACCCCGACGAGCATTCAACCACCGAGACTGATGAATCAACAAAGAGTAAGTACTTGAAATGTGACGGAAAACGTATCGGAAATAAAATCTCGGAAAGAATCATCGAGTGTTTGGCTCGTTAAAGGCAATGCCGAGAAGTGAATTTAAGCTTGAATAAATAAAAAAAATAAAAAGTAACGTTACGAGAAATATACGAAACGAGATACACGTCAGAGTCAAAAATTAAGATCGAGTAAGTGGATAAAGAGAGCAGAGAATAGAAATATTCTATGCAGGGTAAAACACAGTCAGCGCTGGGACAATGGCGCGGGCTCGCGCAGGTTGTATCTTGCCTGGATGACGCCAAGCTGTAGTTTGCGGAAGCGGCTCAGCCTACATGCTCGGTTCACTCGATCGACTCGACGCCTAATAAAAACAAAAATACTAACCGGGTATATAACCGAACATTCGGAATCCGTCTCAGTGGAATATAATGAATGAGATAGAATTTTTGTAAACGAAAATACTAATGAATAAAATTTTGACAGCTGATCAAGTTCTCAAGGATTTCTATGAGAGAATCAGCAATGCTCTCAAGCCGGAAGGGTTCGATCCGACACAAACGGTTATTATAGAAGGAGAGAAAAGCTTCATAGTTGAAACTGAAACCGGCAATATTTATCGAGCAGGTGATCATAATTTTATTCGTACAAGAACGAAATCGATCGATCGCAATAAAATCTAATGTCGTACATGTATGGCGCTAAATTATCGAAAGGCTGAGATAAAATCTCTTGGTAACATTACGTGAAAATACTACAATTAGAATCAGAATACGAGCCTATCTCTAGGTATGAATGTGTTTGATTAAGTAATTTCTTAACGAGTGACGTCAGTATGTGACCGAATGCGACAAGGAGATAAACAAAGTAAACTGCATGTGACGGAAAGTGAACGGAAAAAAAAATAAAATCTAGTTTTCAATGAGAGAATAATTACTGGGTGTAATGGAAAAATAATATCGAAAGCGACCATGAATTTTGAACTTTGAAAATACTCAAACTCATTCCTCTGCCACAATGCTATGACCAACATCTCGTCATAGTATTGACTTAGAGAGATCAAACGAATTACTAGCACAATACTTTGAAGAACATCTCTTCCTAGCGTTGTAAAATATAGTTGATGTGCATACAATTGCGCCACCTAGAGGAACATATCTTCTCAGTGTCGTTTAGTATATAACTTTACTTACCAGGAGTTACACAATGTTTAATAATAATTATCAAATTTAATTTTCCAGCAAAAAGTTAAATATCTGATGAAATGGTGAAAACAGTGAGCATGAAAGCTCCCTTTTCAATTGGCTACTCAGTAGTATCCGAACCAGAAGATAAAGGGCAGGATATTGATACCAACACAAAGCCAATGGCAAATTCTACTATTTTTGAAAAAGTACCAAAACGACGATATTCTCAAGATGAGAACCAAGAAAAAAATGATCTCAACAAGCAAAATGTAGGAAATGAGACGGTTTTGAATGAGAAAGGAAATTCAACAAAAGGGTTAAACAATGAGACAGAGAACAATCGAGTACTTGAGAAGAGCAGAGCTGAAATCACTGATGAAGTTGCTAGTAGTAGCAAACCCAATATAATTGATGATAAATATGTGACCAAATATAAACTAGTTTATCTCAATAAAACCAAGAAAGTATCAAAAAAGGATGAAACTCTCGATGCAACACTTAGTCAACATGAAGCTGAAAAAAAGATTATCATAATGAGTTACAAACATTTTTGTTTGAACTAAAAAGTGAAGTCAAACATGAACTAAGTGAATTGTTAAGAAGTCAGAATGAAGTTATTAACAATCGGATGGAAAAGTACTCAAGACTCATGGATCGATTTGCTTATAAATATGAACTAGACTCTGAAAGTGATGATGCAGATTCTTGACCACCTGATGACGTTGAACCAAAAACGCCGAATGATGACATTCAAGTAAACTCGGAACCAAATCTAGGGAAGAGTTCTTCTACCGATTTTGTAGTACTAACTAAGCAGCAACTAGACAACACTGTGAAAAACGCAGTAGAAAGTACTCAAAGTCTTGGAGCATTTAATGATACGACTAAGTCAGTTGAGTCAAGAGAAGCAAAACTAAGCAAGAAAAATGAAATAAAACGAGAATACAAACTAAATGAAAAGATGAAATTCGATTACTTCTATTTCTCGTCTGAACTCCGATCAGCCGAACTTCTATACGTAATCGACTCAAGCATTAAAAATGACTTAGATGAAGCCACTAAAAATGATGATAAGCTCTTGGTAAGAGATTTGCTAATAAGTAGAGTAAGTATGTATTACTATTCAAAAGTCTCCAAATACAAAGATCCTAATGAGATGCTAGAGAAATTGAAAGACTTGAAAAGAAATGAAATTCGTCAATCTAGTGCTCACATCAGACAACTGATCTATAATATGAAATTCAAACCAGAAATAGAGAACGTTGAAAGTTTTATTGAGAAATTCGAAAATTTGATCAGAAGCTTTAATGAACTACCAGAGAACCCTGAACTATCTTGAGTATGAAATACGAGATGCATTTTCACATGCAGTGAAGAAAAGCATTTCGTCAGTCGAAATGTTGGAACAGCTGATATCACATCGATCGAAAGAGAAATTAAGTTATGAAGAACTTAAAGGTTATGTGAGGAAGATACAATCTAAAGTAAATCAATATCCACACTCTGCAGTTAAGAGCGTTTTTTGAGCAGAGTACAAAAATGATCGATGCTTTAAATGTGGAGTGAATGGACATCTAAAATCAGACTGTCCTTTCAAAGACCAAGATGGATTGATATGCTATCAATGCCACGAATTTGTTGAACTTTCACATCTTGGAAACTGCACTGCAAGATTGAGACGAGAAGGTCCACCCTCAAGAAGTGGATGAGGTGCAGCACGTGGCTTTAGAGGAGGTCACACTACGCAAAGTTCTAATAAACCTCAATATACACAATTCTCTCGAGGAGGCTACAGCAGCAACAGAGGTGGCCACAAGGGTACAAGACTTCCAGGGCAAAAACGCAAAATGGACAACAACTCCAATCCTAAAAGTGAACAGAAAAGAGGTAAATTCACACAAAGTCATGGTGGCCAAAGTCGATCATATGGACGTGGCCATGGAAATGGTAATGGTATGCATAAAGAAAACAACTCAGTCAGGGCGAATGCCGCCGAAGTCCAGCCAAGTAAAAGTGAGTATTCATATGATATTGCTCTAAATTCACAATATGAACTGAATCATAGTGATTTGTATTTCCCAAAAAATAATAAAAAATTGATTGTGAAATTCCTGGCAGACTCTGGGGGCATCAGAACATCTAACTAAGTCCAAGTTAATTTTCAAATCTTTTGACCCTTCAGATAAAGGAATAATAAAATGCGCAAACAGTGATGAAAGTGCGGATTTGAGAACGGAAGGAGCGGGAACTGTTAGAGTAAAAATTGACGAGAACAGAACAATAGAGTTAGATAACGTAATCTGTACCAGTTCGCTTTCAGAAAATTTGTTGTCTCTTAGAAAATTCGCAGAATTAGGTCTAGGAATATACCTCGATAGCCAAAAAATTAACATTCTCGACCCTATATCTCGTGAATTGCTTTTTACGGGAATCTCTACGAAAAACCATTTTGGGTCATTGAGATGGAAGTAGATAATGAGAAAGTAATGAAAAGTATTAAATCAATGAAAAATAATAAAATCTTCGTAAATTTAACTACGGGGGAGAACAGAAGATATTTTACCAGGAGTGCTGCAAAATTGCGGAATGAAAATATGGAAATTGATGAAATAAATAGCAAAACTGAATATGCGAATGTTGAATCAGATAATGAAATTGAGATTGATAGCGTAGAGAATGGAAATCAGAATGGTGTGGAACTTGAAACATTCAAAACTGCCCCAAATATTGAAATTACAATTCGAGATAGAAAAATGTGTAATATTAATGAATTGTCAATAAGAGAAATACCTTACAATGGAAGTGAAATAAATGGGAATGATGCATTGAAATGGCATTACAGGATGGGCCATGCCTCAATGAATATCTGAAAGCATTACAAAAGTCTCATCCAGAAACTAGATCTCTAAAAAATATTGTTTTTGACGAGTCTACGAAAAATTGTGAAGTTTGTATGGTCTCAAAAATGAACAGACTACCATTTAATTCTGTTCGAACGATAGCGACTAGACCATTCCAAATTATACATTCTGACACCATGGGCATGATTAATCCATCTTCGTATCCAAAAGGGTATAAATATATTGCTGTTTTTGTAGATGACTATTCCCGTCTTACCATGGCCTATCCTATTAAACATAAAAGTGAAACAGGGTATGCATTTGAATCTTTCGTGAAAAGTGGTAGAAATATCCTAAATAGCGACGAAAAAGTATGTTTTCTGAGGAGCGATAAAGGGACCGAGTATACTGGGGGCTACACAGTAGAAGTATTGGAAAAATTAGGCGCGAAATCACAATTTGCGTGCCCTGATACACCGCATAGCTCAGCGCTTCAATCAAAACATACAGAGAAAAGTTAGAGCACTCATTTTCGGTTCAGGGATTCCAGGGTATATGTGTGGGATTTAGCCTTAAGCTCAGTCGTATTTATCTATAACAGAACGCCACAAAAGTCCAATGGCATGGTTGCTCCGCTAAAAATGTTCGCACCGAAATACCATTATGAGATTGAGCAGATTAAACGATTCGGTTGCATAGCATATATAAAAGTCCAAAGAAAAGTTGGGCCTAAATTTGATAAAACAGGGAGAAAAGTGGTTTTTGTCGGATATACTACCTCAGGATACACTTTCTTAGAATCAGAAACAGGGAAATTTTATGAGAGTAGAGATGTCAAATTTGATGAGACACTTGTTTTTAGAGATAGATTCGAGAAAAATGACATACTTGACTGGCCTCAAGAAATTGATGAGATAGATAAAGAGAAATGGTTCACTGAATTTGAAAATGATTATCAGTCAGACGAAAATGAGTTATTAAAACCGGAGGGAGATCAAAAAGGACCAGATATATCTAAGAAAATGAGAAATGTAAATGCAGTTGCTAATCAATCCAAAATCATTAATAAAGTTCTGAGTCAAAAACAACCGAGCCTGATACTAAATGAGATAGGAAAAGCTATGGCAACATTTCAATTTGAGGCCGATTGGGAACAACCCTTGGATCATTATGAAGATAAAATCCATCATGCATTGTTAGCCCATGTAAATGATGATTCAGCTTCATACGCTGAAGCTATGAATTCGAAAGAGAGAGCTCTCTGGCAACTTGCAATAGATGAAGAATTAAAATCAATGAGAGAAAATACAGTATGGGAATTGATCGATAAACCTTTATATTGTAAAGATGGCAAAAAGCCTGATATTATTGACTCTAAATGGGTTTTCAAACGTAAAATTGATGCAAATGGCAAAGTAAAACATAAGTCTAGGCTTGTGATTAGAGGATTTAAAGATAGAAATATTTATGATCTCAGAGAAACCTATGCTCCGGTTTCAAGAATATCTCTTGTAAGAACACTCTTCGCTATTGCCAATAAGCATGACCTAGAAATGGCTCAATTAGACGTTAAATCTGCATTTTTAAATGGGAAAATTGAAAATGAAGAGATTTATATGGAAATACCCGAGGAGACTTCATATCCTAAGGGTATGAAAGAATTTAAAGTTTGCTAGCTTTTGAAAGCCTTGTATGGACTTCGAATCAGCCCCAAACTCTGGAATAAGAGATTTTCAGAAGTAGCTAATAAAATTAGTTTGAAAAACAGTAAGGAAGAGCCATGTATTTTTATCTGGAGAAGGGACAATAAATTTGTGATTCTACTTCTGTATGTTGATATAATTATAATAACAAATTGCTTAGTAAAATTAACGGAAGTTAAATCATTGCTTCAGAAGGAATTCAAGTTAACCGATATGGGAGTGCCAAAAGAGTTTTTGGGCATAAAAATAAAAAGAGACCGAATGAATAAAGTTCTTACTCTGAGTCAAGAACACTATGCAGAGAAATTGCTTGAGAAATTCAATAGTGAGAAAATACATCCGAGAAAAACTTCAATGATCACAAATCAGGTGAACAATAAACAAAGAAAATTACGAGAAAGTTCTAATGATGATCTAACAATCAATCAGACTTGGAATACTAAAAATGCTCCTTTTAGAGAAGTAGTGGGAAGTTTGCTTTACATAGCAAATACAACACGTCCAGATATCACTTACCCTGTCAATGTCTTGAGTAGACATCAAATAGATCCTACTGAAGAAGATTGGGATATGGCGATGAGAGTACTTGCTTACTTACTTGCTTACTTAGCAGAGCTCAATAACGAGACAGTGTTCCTATAAATAAACTTATACTTTATATTTAACTCGGTGCGTTCTTATTTCTGCGCCCATAATCCATCACAACACTACTAAAGATTTTTAGGTTCATGTCAGGTGAAATCTCAGGTGAGAATTTAGAAAAGTTTTCAGAGATCATTTTTTTTCTTAAATGCAATAGATTGTACAGTAGAATTGTACAGTACGAGAAGTGTTTGCGCGTGCCTCGTGTGCGTGCCAAGTGTTACTCGTGTTTCACAAGAGTAAAAGTTTTAATAATTTACTTATGTTTATGAGGAAGTAACTTCGTGACTTACAAATAAACTTTCAGTAATAATTTTGTGAAGTATATACACTTTAAATATTCTATAGAGCATATATATCACCAAATAATTTGAAAAAAATTAACTTCGAAGTTGGGGAGTTACTTTTTTATGGAATATATGTACTTTATAACAACTTTCACTGTTATCAATTTGTTTTGAGTATATTAGACCACAAAGTTGATAAAATGTGATTTATCGCTTGATTTCATTCTATTTAGATGGTTGTAGCTTGATAGCCAGACTGAGTCATAGCTCATTTCAGAGCTTCTAAACCAAGGATTGAAATCAAATTATAGAAGATTCGCGTAAAAAAACTAAATCATTTTGCGATTTCCAAGGTGAAAATTCACAACAAATTTGCTGATAAAAAATTGGGAAAAAATTCTGATGTGCTGAGTTGGTATGAAATGACCCATTTATTTATAGAATTGATCGTGGTGATTGAGAGTTTTTATGGGTTAATCCTGTATAACTTTTTTTAGTATAAAGAGGGGGACGCACAGGCTTCCGAAGCGCTGCTAGCCTGAGTGAATGTTGAATAACTGGTGGCATGTGGTGGTTTATATGTCTGAATTTAAATTTGCAACTAAAACAAATTGGGACACCTTACCAAAAGTCTCCAAATAGAAAATCCATTCATTCACTCACCTGGATTATCTGCCCTGAAACGGAAAACGACATATCCGTTATTAGGAACTGCGATTGTATCCTTGGAAGGTGGGAGATTGAATTCTCTGTGAAGTAACCCTCTTCTATCTAAGTCGAGAGCATGTTTCAGATTGATTTTCTTCACATTCTTGTCAGGAGATCGACCTATACCGATGACTTTGAATGCATATCCATGTAGATGGAAAGGATGAGACAAATTTGGTTGCTGCACTGTAAGAAAAATAATGAATAATATCAATTACGTTTGTATAAAAAACATATGTATATGTATGTATGTGAGTATATGTATGTATGTATATATGTATGAATATACAGGGTGTCCCAGAAAGTTCGCCGAGGGAGAAAATGAGTAAAAGAGACTGATGCAATGATTCGACTCATTCTAAAAGTCATGTGTAAAATGTTGATAGTTTCTTTGCAATTGACAATCAAAGATTGACGAATCAGGTCTCAGCTTTACCAGAATTTTGACTCTAAGGCGGAGCCTGTGTCTTGTACAAAAGAAAGAGGAGGGACTGAGCCAGTCCTCGGAAAATGACCTGGGTCCCTTTTTTGCGTGGGTTGACCTATATTTCTCTTCCGGCCGAAGGCAAGCTGTACTATTTGGAAATTCTCAGTCAAGGTTTTCATAATCACATGTTTCTCCCAGAACAAAATTTATCGTATCATACAATAGCCAGAATCACTCACTCGCTATCGCTCGCTCGTGTCTTTCATATGCTCGATCAAGAATATAGGAAAATAATGAAATTTTTATTGGAACTATTGGTGAATAATTCAAAGTATCTACGGACGCTTTTACATCAACATGTATCTCACCTCTAGGCCATCAAAAATAAGGTCCCGATGTCTGATTTGAGATGTCAATTTTTACCTCATTCCAAAGCTTTGTCTTTGAGGAAGTAAAATAACATAATCAGAAATAGATTTTGTTATGATCATGAATTTTCGTCAAACCTCGAGAAATATCAATGGGAATAAATATAATTTCTACTATATTGCATCTTATTACTATATTGCAACTTAATAACTTTCGCCATGAAAACATGCAAATTTCTCATAAAATTAACGCTCACGCATCGACATTTTTCCATTTTTCACGATGGAAACGGGGAGCACTCAATCAGCTATATCTATTCGTCAGATCAGAATTTCCGTCACGACGCTGATTCGTAGAATTTTAACGATTTATGTTGCTCAACTTGCTAAAAGTCAGTTTTCACATATTTCTCGCACACGCATCGATTTTTCCAAAATTCTTCATTTCTTTCAAATATCAAGTATTTTTTTCAAACGAATTCTAACTTTTTACAAATTGAAACACCGAATTTTAAGTACATACTTCACGCCCATGCATCAATATTTTCAATTTTTTCACGATGAAAAATTGAAGCGCTCAATGAGCTCTAACGATCCCTCTAATCAATATTTTCATCAAGACGTTGTTTCATAAATTTTTTTAACGGA
Organism: Aphelinus atriplicis; assembly: GCA_020882685.1. Classification (NCBI taxonomy): domain Eukaryota; kingdom Metazoa; phylum Arthropoda; class Insecta; order Hymenoptera; family Aphelinidae; genus Aphelinus; species Aphelinus atriplicis. The sequence continues at coordinate 2,029,432 of JAJGQD010000005.1, read as the reverse complement.
TTATGCGGTACAACTTGAAAAAAGTCAGTTTTTTCCATATTCCATGCCCACGGATGAATTTCTCTAAAATTCTCGCCATGGATATGAAAGCCCATTCCATGTTCTTTCGATCAAACATACTCAAAATCGAACCAGACTTTAATCTCAGGTATTTTTCTGAATGCATAAAAATTACATAGTAAACCACCAATTTTCAATGACATACTCCACGCCCACGCATCGACATTTTTAGATTTTTCACGAAGAAAAATTGAAGCGCTCAATGAGCTCTATCAATACCTCTGATCAGAATTTTCATCACGACGCTGGTTCATACATTTTTCTACCGGTTTATGCAGCACAACTTGACAAAAGTCAGTTTTTTCCATATTTCACGCCCATGCATCGATTTCTCCGAAATTCTCCTCATGGATATTCAAGCCCATTCTATGTTCTTTCGATCAAACACACCCTTAATTGCACCAGATCATAATCTCATGTATTCATCTAAAAGCATAAAAATCGCGAAGTTGAAATGACCCATTTATTTATAGAATTGATCGTGGTGATTGAGAGTTTTTATGGGTTAATCCTGTATAACTTTTTTTAGTATAAAGAGGGGGACGCACAGGCTTCCGAAGCGCTGCTAGCCTGAGTGAATGTTGAATAACTGGTGGCATGTGGTGGTTTATATGTCTGAATTTAAATTTGCAACTAAAACAAATTGGGACACCTTACCAAAAGTCTCCAAATAGAAAATCCATTCATTCACTCACCTGGATTATCTGCCCTGAAACGGAAAACGACATATCCGTTATTAGGAACTGCGATTGTATCCTTGGAAGGTGGGAGATTGAATTCTCTGTGAAGTAACCCTCTTCTATCTAAGTCGAGAGCATGTTTCAGATTGATTTTCTTCACATTCTTGTCAGGAGATCGACCTATACCGAATGACTTTGAATGCATATCCATGTAGATGGAAAGGATGAGACAAATTTGGTTGCTGCACTGTAAGAAAAATAATGAATAATATCAATTACGTTTGTATAAAAAACATATGTATATGTATGTATGTGAGTATATGTATGTATGTATATATGTATGAATATACAGGGTGTCCCAGAAAGTTCGCCGAGGGAGAAAATGAGTAAAAGAGACTGATGCAATGATTCGACTCATTCTAAAAGTCATGTGTAAAATGTTGATAGTTTCTTTGCAATTGACAATCAAAGATTGACGAATCAGGTCTCAGCTTTACCAGAATTTTGACTCTAAGGCGGAGCCTGTGTCTTGTACAAAAGAAAGAGGAGGGACTGAGCCAGTCCTCGGAAAATGACCTGGGTCCCTTTTTTGCGTGGGTTGACCTATATTTCTCTTCCGGCCGAAGGCAAGCTGTACTATTTGGAAATTCTCAGTCAAGGTTTTCATAATCACATGTTTCTCCCAGAACAAAATTTATCGTATCATACAATAGCCAGAATCACTCACTCGCTATCGCTCGCTCGTGTCTTTCATATGCTCGATCAAGAATATAGGAAAATAATGAAATTTTTATTGGAACTATTGGTGAATAATTCAAAGTATCTACGGACGCTTTTACATCAACATGTATCTCACCTCTAGGCCATCAAAAATAAGGTCCCGATGTCTGATTTGAGATGTCAATTTTTACCTCATTCCAAAGCTTTGTCTTTGAGGAAGTAAAATAACATAATCAGAAATAGATTTTGTTATGATCATGAATTTTCGTCAAACCTCGAGAAATATCAATGGGAATAAATATAATTTCTACTATATTGCATCTTATTACTATATTGCAACTTAATAACTTTCGCCATGAAAACATGCAAATTTCTCATAAAATTAACGCTCACGCATCGACATTTTTCCATTTTTCACGATGGAAACGGGGAGCACTCAATCAGCTATATCTATTCGTCAGATCAGAATTTCCGTCACGACGCTGATTCGTAGAATTTTAACGATTTATGTTGCTCAACTTGCTAAAAGTCAGTTTTCACATATTTCTCGCACACGCATCGATTTTTCCAAAATTCTTCATTTCTTTCAAATATCAAGTATTTTTTTCAAACGAATTCTAACTTTTTACAAATTGAAACACCGAATTTTAAGTACATACTTCACGCCCATGCATCAATATTTTCAATTTTTTCACGATGAAAAATTGAAGCGCTCAATGAGCTCTAACGATCCCTCTAATCAATATTTTCATCAAGACGTTGTTTCATAAATTTTTTTAACGGATTATGCGGTACAACTTGAAAAAAGTCAGTTTTTTCCATATTCCATGCCCACGGATGAATTTCTCTAAAATTCTCGCCATGGATATGAAAGCCCATTCCATGTTCTTTCGATCAAACATACTCAAAATCGAACCAGACTTTAATCTCAGGTATTTTTCTGAATGCATAAAAATTACATAGTAAACCACCAATTTTCAATGACATACTCCACGCCCACGCATCGACATTTTTAGATTTTTCACGAAGAAAAATTGAAGCGCTCAATGAGCTCTATCAATACCTCTGATCAGAATTTTCATCACGACGCTGGTTCATACATTTTTCTACCGGTTTATGCAGCACAACTTGACAAAAGTCAGTTTTTTCCATATTTCACGCCCATGCATCGATTTCTCCGAAATTCTCCTCATGGATATTCAAGCCCATTCTATGTTCTTTCGATCAAACACACCCTTAATTGCACCAGATCATAATCTCATGTATTCATCTAAAAGCATAAAAATCGCGAAGTAAACTACCAATTTTCAATTTCATACTTTACGCCCATGCATCAATATTTTTGAATTTTTCACCATGAATAATTGAAGCGCTCAATGGGCTCTATCGATACCTCTAAACAGAATTTTCATCACGACGCTGTTTCATATATTTTTTTAATGGTTTATGCGGCACAAGTTGACAAAAGTCAGTTTTTTCCATATTTCACGCCCACGCATCATTTTTTCCAAAATTCTCTCCATGGATATTCAAGCCCATCCGATGTTCTTTCGATCGAACATACCCGACATTTCACCAAATCATAATCTCATGTATTTATCTGAAAGCATAAAAATCGCAAAGTAAACCACCAATTTTCAATCACCTACTTCACGCCCACGCATCAATATTTTTGAATTTTTCACGATGAATAAATTGAAGCGCTCAATGAGCTCTATCGATACCTCTAATCAGAATTTACATCACGACGCTGTTTCATAGATTTTTTTAACGGTTTATGCGGCACAAGTTGACAAAAGTCAGTTTTTTTCCATATTTCACGCCCACGCATCATTTTTTCCAAAATTCTCACCATAGAATAGGAAAGATCTTCGATTGATCTATAAATCAGTGAAACTCAAATTTGCACCATACAACTATTTTACATTTTATTCCAATGGTTTATCGGATACCAAAAAAAATGCAACTTGATTTTTACCATTTTTGATGCCCACGCATCGTTCTTTTCGTAAATTTCAATGTGGAACATGATACCGCAGGCAATTGATCCGTTTCATTTGTTTCCATGGAAGTCAACTCCTTCATTGAAAAATCTTTCCATGAAATTTCCGAGAGGATTAACTTTATAAGATACCTCGAAACTGTATAATTCTGGTTTCGCATCATTAAAAGAATTGACAATTTTCGATTGTCACCGCACAATTTTCGTTCACAGAGAATACGCCCACGCATCGATATATTTCAGCTTTTCACGAAATGAAAACTGAAAATGCTCAATCACCTCTATGATATTTCGACTGGTCACACTTGGAATCAGACTATATCAGAATTTCACATATTTTTCTGGACGCATTAAAATCACAAATTACAACAACAATTTTCGAGTTTATATTTCACGCCCACGCATCGACATATTTTAGCTTTGGAAAATGAAAATGCTCAAGCAGCTCTATCGATCCATCTTATCAGAATTGTCATCACGAAGATGATTTATAGATTTTTTGAACGTTTTATGAGGTACAACTTGTAAACAATTTGTTTCATTTCTCCAAACGCCCACCACTACTTGAAATTTTCAAAATTTTTTTTTCTATGAAAATGTAGTCCTCGATCCCACCTTCCGATCCGCAATACAAAGATACCTCGAAACTGTATAATTTTGGTTTTGCATCATAAAGAAAATTGACGAAAATTTTCTGTCACACCGCACCATGTTCATTCATATAGAATACACCCACGCACCAATATTTTCAAATTTTTCAACATGAATTATGGAAGCACTCAAGCTCCTCTATCGATCTGCAAGAACAAATTTTCCACACACACCACAACTTGAATTTTACAAATTTTTTTTTTCTATGGAAATGAAGTCCATGTTCCCACCTTCCGATCCGCAATACCAAAGATACCTCGAAACTGTATAATTTTGGTTTTGCATCATCAAGAAAAATTGACGAAAATTTGTTTTTTCACCACACCATTTTCGTTCACAGGGGGGTTTAAAGGGGGGTCCCACCCGGACATCGGTAAAAAATTTTTTAAATTGTCCATACGCCCACCGCAACTTGAATTTTTCAAAATTTTTTTTCTATGTAAATGTAGCCCTCAATCTCACCTTTCGATCCGTCATACTGAATGTACATCGAAACTGTATAATTTTGGTTTTGCATCATCAAGAAAAATTGACGAAAATTTGTTTTTTCACCACACCATTTTCGTTCACAGGGGGGTTTAAAGGGGGGTCCCACCCGGACATCGGTAAAAAATTTTTTAAATTGTCCATACGCCCACCGCAACTTGAATTTTTCAAAATTTTTTTTCTATGTAAATGTAGCCCTTGATCCCGCCTTTCGATCCGTCATACTGAATGTACCTCGAAACTGTCATATCATTGTTTCCGAGAGCAAGGAAGGTGAACCAGAAAAATGTACGGATCCATTTTATTATTATGTAGAGTAGATGTAGATGTAGATTCACTGTCTTCAAGTATCTCATCTCATTAATTTTTTATTTTTAGTTGAATGAAATATAACTCACGAAAGTCGGTTCATATTAATAATTCGAGTTCGTAATATTCGATCGTTACGAAGATTCATTTGAGATATTCACATGGAATAAATAACGAATGAAGGACTTTTCGTATGAAATCAGTGACGATAAATGCACCATGCATCACTACTAATACGCAAACTGTTTGAGAAATGAAATGAGCAATTATGGAATGGTATGTATACATACCAGGTATACTTGGCCAAGGGACTCGCCTAATCCGTATATTATGCGCGTCACTTAGAACTGGGCAAATATCCCTGCCGTGTTAGTTTCTTTTACATAGATTTTGAATGGAGCGGCTACGGGAGGGAGATTACCTCTCGCCATTCCCGAGAGCCAGGTAATTCAGTCAAAAGAGCAAATATTGTCCGATTTTTTTTGTTCAAAGTTTGTTTTGATCAGGAAAAACAATCACTGATCAATCAATTTGAAAAATTAAGTTCGCAGTATACTGGCGCTTTGCGATTTCGATGTGCTAAGAGCAATAAAAAAGGGTCTTGGGCTCAGTGCAGTGAGGGCAGTTCCTTCGACTCTCGGGACTGGCCCGTGGTATGACAACGGCAGTCCGGCTTGTGCTCGAACGGCCCTATCTGGCTGCATCTGGCCGCGGTGCCAGCTACGAGATCATAATTTAACCTCTTACCCATGCCGTAGTCATTGATGAATAGCGCGTGAGATATTATTTAATCCTTGGGTTACCGTGCAATCCAGTTTTTTTCAAATGATGTCTTTGAAGAATCATCTGTCATCTGTGGTTTTCTCTGGCCTTGAGAGGGTTACGGGGATGAACCGCAATAAACATTGACCGTTTCCCAAAGTCATATACTTTCCAGGATAGTTGCTGCCGTCCTTATACAGGCATCTTTTATGATTCCATAGATATGTTGAGGATTTAACTGAGACTAGAGTACCCAAATTTGACAATTTTTTGCTGGAGAGTTTCCCAGAACCAATCAGATCGTCTCAATTTTCAAAATCACGTACCCCTTCCTGTTTTTCACAACTCGTCTGTTGCAAATTGTTCAGTCGCGGTATTAGTCGTTGTACGTCTGTCAATCAGTCTACTCGTTCCTTGTAATTTTCCCGATTTTCTTTGGACTTCTTTAATTTCTCAGTGTTTTGTTTATTCCTGTACTCTTGAGTACTGATTTTCAAAATTACCTAGTACTTAATATTTTTAATACACCATTCGATATGTAAAAGTATGAACTTATATCTGATCTCAAGAGAAATAGATGAGTGACTTTTCAATACAAAAAAATGGATCCGAGTTAATTATTATTAGTGTCAGTGAAATTTGTTCTGGGAGAAACATGTGATTATGAAAACCTTGACTGAGAATTTCCAAATAGTACAGCTTGCCTACGGCCGGAAGAGAAATATAGGTCAACCCACGCAAAAAGGGACCCAGGTCATTTTCCGAGGACTGGCTCAGTCCCTCCTCTTTCTTTTGTACAAGACACAGGCTCCGCCTTGGAGTCAAAATTCTGGTAAAGCTGAGACCTCATCCGTCAATCTTTGATTGTCAATTGCAAAGAAACTATCAACATTTTACCTATGGCTTTTCGGATGAATCAAATCATTGCATCAGTCTCTTTCACTCATGTTCTCCCTCGGCGAACTTACTGGGGCACCCTGTATATATATATGGATGATTCTCTGTCAAGTGAGAGAGTGAAAATGAAAAAAAATTCTGAAATTTTTTAACCATTTCTAGAATATTTTCATTAATTTTCATAATGTATTGGTTGATTACAAAGAATAGATCAAATGCAGCACTCTGCGACTAGTCAAGACATTTTGGTAATAAAATAAGCTTTCTTTTGGTATGTATCACATTATGCTGCGGGTGATCAAAACCACTTTTTGATCAGTTTTAAGTCTGGAAATAAGTCAAGTGATAGCTATATGTCTACCAATGACCCTGGAACCAATTTTTCTAAAAAAATTGGCATTTTTCCAGTAAAAAAGTTCTCTTGAAGTTTTGCTCTAAAACATCTCTAGATAGCTCAAAATTGAGGTCAAAGGTCCTGAAGAAATGTCTAATATTGCAAACTCCACCACTTCGAGCCTCTGTCAGGATGGGACATATGGTCTAAAAAATTTTGAAAAAATTCAGGGGACATGATGGAGTCTTCTAGAATTCATAAAAAAATTTCAGAATTTTTTTTCATTTTCACTCTTTCACTTGACAGACAATCACACACACACACACACACACGCACACACACACACACGCACGCACGCACGCACGCACGCACGCACGCACGCACGCACGCACGCACGCACGCACGCACGCACGCACGCACGCACGCACGCACGCACGCACGCACACACACACACACACACACATATATATATATATATATATATATATATATATATATATATATATATATATATATATATATATATATACACCATTCCAAGCGTTGTATATCCAATGTCTTCTATTTGACGCACGTCAACAACTTGATAGGCTACACATCCTAATGGGGTGAGATCCAAAAACGTTTATGTATATTCAAAATCTATCAATCAGCCAAAGTATAAGTATTTAGAAGAGTTACTAGAGCTTATAGATAGTATTCAATATTTCTCCTTCAATCAGCATGATGAAGTTATAACTCCAGATAATGTACTCCCCAATCCAATGATGATATTTCATGATATAGCTTGTGAAAAGTAAAATAGTGTGAGAGCATTCCTTTGCATGGGCGCAGACATAAGAACGTTGAATGTTTCTATCATGCGCATGTCCCAAAACATCTTGTGAGAGATAATGTTAGTCTACTCGTTATATTTCGACAGGATGATGTAAACTTAAAGCATGTGTATGATAATCATGTAAATACTGATGTGAATTATACGCAGTTTTGAGATTTGTGTCCGAAATGTTGGAGAGAAAGACATGGATTCATAGTGATTGACAAAGATAGACCTGTAAATGATAGCCGAACGATCAGCTGGAAATCCAAGTCATGAAAATGGGATTCAGTCAATTATCGAGGAGCTTCATGGAGCAGGGTATATATACTGAGACAAGTTGGAAATTTGTATCAGTATCAAAATGAGTATCGATGTGTTTCGACATCACTTGAAGCGATCATCGAAAGACCGAAGCTCACCTTGACCTGGTTATAAAGTCACCGACGATGGCCAATACGACATTGATAATAAGCGATTGTGTAACACAGCAGAGCCAACTCTGTACAATGATGAAATCAATTTCATTACTTTGAAAGATATGAATGAATAAAATTTTTCTGTCTTGCATGAGATATAGTTATTCTTAGTGCATCGCGTATCATGACAAATATAGAGAAAAGTGAGCGGAATAAAATCAAAGAATTGAGTTAGAAAATTAGACAAGTATTTGAGAAAGGTTATACACCAAATTGGTCAAGTGAAATAATTACAATTGATAAAGTGTATACCACGAATCTAACTACTTTTCATCTCAAAGACTATCAGAATCAGCTCGTTGCTAGCGGATTTCATGAACAAGAACTATCGAAAATTAAGTATCCGGATTTATATTTGATTCAAAAAGTGATTGAAAAACGTGAAAATCGAAGTTATGTCAAGTTGTTGGGGTTCGATGGTTTACAAAACAGTTGAATAAATAACAGAGACTCATAAACAATTATAAAATGAAGAGAGGGAGGGCCCAACCACGCTCTCAACCAGTGAGGTAATCACATTTCCTTATTCTCAGGATTCGTATATGATTCCCTCCCACCCCTAAATTCCTCTGCCTTCGTCATTCAATTCAATCAGACACAAATTGATTCTGAATTATCAATGGAATATTATCTGATTGATCAATGAAATATAAACTTTTTCATCCTCGTTTCAACCCCGTTTATCCCAATTCATCCTAATTCATCCAGATCAACCCGATTCATACCCGTTTCATACTCATTCATACCCGACTCATAGCCGATTCATACCCTATTCATCCATCATCTTTTCTTCCATCTTTCCTCATCACACCAGAAAAGAAGTATAAATTGTTTGCAATCTTTTTGGGTTGGATTGGTCTGCTGGTAATATCCGGAGCCCAGGGTGTTCGATGGCTCGGTAACGATGGGATTTGTGAGAGTGAGAGAGTTTGTGTGTGAGTGGAAGCGTGAATCGAATTGGTACGAGTGAAACGGATGAATGTATACCATCTGAAAGTCTGTGTATTTGAGAGTTTGAATACACTTGTAGTTAGAATGTCGTGGGCGCGGAGTATAATTATGGTTAATTTAGTTTGAGGCACGAAAAGATCGCGAGCTGGCAAAGCCGTGGTGCGTGGCTTGCCGGGCGGACGTTATGAAGTAACTGCTCGAGCCGGCGCACTATGGGCAGAATCGATAAAATCGGCGACTAAACCTTATAACTTTTGAAGGCGTCCATATTTTTGGATGATTCTAAATTGAGATGGAAGCTGAACATCTATAAAATGGATATTAAATAATCCCAAGCTAGAGACTTGATCTTTTTATTCAGAATAAAGTGATTTAATAATGCAAAAAAATGGATTTATTTCCAGAAATTCAAGATATATTCTATTGATCGATCTGAACTAAAATATAAAAAAACAGCATGCTATACCTTGGAAATTCAGATATAAGACCCTGAAGAATTTTTGAAAAATGTTGATAATTACTCTTGTAAATTGCAAATGAAGCAATAAACTAACTCTGCAACGAATAGACACATCAACTTCGAACTTGACTGGAAATTCATATAAATATTCAGAGATTCGCAAACCAGTACTGAGAAATAAAAATATTAATTTACTCATTAAATAATCGTGAAAAATGATGGATAGGGAAATGGTGAGAAGAAAAACTCTTTTGTTTGTGAGCCAGGCTATAAGAGCTCGTTAGTAGCTCGCCATAAAATCTCCTTCTCGTCGGAGCTGCACTTTGGGACATGTGAGACAGAGTAAAGGGGCCCGCGCACTACTGAGATCAGGCCTGAAATCAGCCAAGCAGATGTAGGATCTTGGATTTAGGCTTGACACCAACAGTGCGTGGGTCCCTTTATTCCATCCCACATGTTCTGAAGTGCAGTCTCGGTCGGGACGGAGTGTTTATGACAAGCTACTAATGAGCCCTTACAGCCTGGCTCACAGACAAGAGAGTTTTTCTTCCTTCGGTTCCCCTATTCAAGATTTTTCTCTATTTCTTGCTTTTTTACTAAGTAAATTAATATTTTTATTTCTCAGTACTGGTATTCGAATGGTCTGGAACGCTCGACGCCGGCGGCCGAGTCCATTGGTCCTATTCAAAACGGACCAACTAGTGAGGTGCGTGGCTGATCACGCGATAAACAGTGGGCTCGGCTACAGGCGGCTACACGAGCTCGCGGATTCGCCCCAACATACCGCCCCCTTTGCTTGCTTCGGGCGAGCAACAATACGAAAATTCAAAGAAACAGAAATTCTTTCGGAGCCGAAGCAGCGGAGGAAGAGCGATATCAATTTGAAAACAAATTATCGAATTCTTACAGGGTTTGTTCGAAACGAATCGCTGCATGAGAAAGAAAGAAGCGCATTCCTCCGTCTCGACGGGTTAGCCCCTCGCGGACCCATGAATTGAAGATTCATGGCCTGGGCGTCCAGGCACGGTGAATACGACTCTCCCCTCACATGCAGCGGGAATGAAGTGAGAAAACCTGTGCAATATTATCAAATTCAGAGAAAGTATATCTCCTGGATATCAATACTTGGCAAAACTTGCAAACTAAACCTAATGCTCTGTGAGTCGAGCGAACTATGTGCCTTGCAGGCTGGTATGCTGGGGAATTTACTTGAGGCCTTATGAAAAGAAATAACAAAATTGAATTGACTAACATTTTTTTATCTAGAAAAAGAAAAATTAATTATTGCCTCTGAATGATAAAATGACTCTACGATTGCGCAACGAGCGAGGAAAAAGTGTGTGGATAGAGTGTCGAAGTACGCGGCTCAATTCTACTCAGTCTTGAGCTTCTTGAGAATCCTGGACGTCGGTTCGGCCTTGGTCGTCAACGTGATCGACAGGTTCCATGGGCAGCAAAATAAGCTCAGTGACAGCTCGCCGATACTGAGACGTTGCGGTTTTGACATACACCACTCGTACCAGTCCATCGTTGCCGGGATGAACGGCGGTGACTCGTCCAAGAGGCCACTTGGTAGGCGGCGTCAGCTCATCGACCACGAGCACCATGAGTTGCCGTTGCGACGTCAGCCACTTTCCACATTGCTGATAGTGGTGCAATACTGCTTTCCTCCATCGCAACGAAAAGTCATTCTTCATTCGTTGAATGATTATCCATCTGGAATTAGTTTTATGAGTGAGATCTTGGTCAAATGGTTCTGGGATCGCCGCAATGGAGCGACCAATGAGAAAATGGGGCGAGCGCAACCAAATCTGAACTTTCTGAAGACTGAGGGCAAATGGGTCGTAAATTCAAACACGCTTCAATCTGTGTTGTGAGCGTTTTCAGCTCTTCAGAAGTCAGGGTTGCGTCGCCAATGACTCTGCACAGATGATGTTTAAAACTCCGAATCGCTCTCTCCCATAAACCACCAAAATGAGGCGCATGAGGTGGCGAAAAGTGCCACTTGATCATTGGCCAACATTTCAGCGATTTCCACAAAGAACGACGATGCTTGACTGAACAATCTAGCGAGCTCTTTACTAGCTCCAGTGAAGTTTCGACCAAAGCGTCGAAATGCTGCAAGAAAGGCCTCAGTCGTCAGATCCGAAACGAGTTCGACATGAATACTCTTGGACACCATACAAATGAATATTGCGAAGTAGCCTTTTGTTATTTTGAGCCTCGTGCTCTGGTAGACAAAATTGAGATAGGCCCTGCGTAGTCGACACCGGCAGCTTGAAAAGGCATGGCGGGTGTATGTCGGAGACATCACACCCATTGACGATAGACGCCTGTACTACGCGCGTGATCCGTGGAATCCAAAATCGCTGATGCAATTGACTCAACATCAGCTGCGTTCATCCGTGCAACGTCACGATATAAAAATGGCCTACCATGCGTTTGACGAAAGGGTTATTCGGCGGCAATATGATTGGATGGGCCTTGTTATATGGGACTGGCGCGTTGTGCAATCGACCACCAACACGCAGTAAGCCTTTCGGACGAATGAAAGGAATTAGTCGACGAATCTGACTCTTACTGCGTACCGACTGGATTTTTGACAAACTTTCGAGTTCCTGTCGATAATGACTCTGCTGGATCAGTTTGAAGAGCGCTACTTCCGCTGCTCAAACCTCCGTAGCAATCAGGAAAACTAAACGATGTTGAGCAGATGGCAATTTGGCGCTGCTTTTCCAATGCAGCATGTAGGCAACGATACGAATTATCTTGTTATACGACGATGATCTGAGGAGGGACTCACTGATGGACGGCTCGAATTCAAAACTGCGGATGCCTTTACTTTCAATTTTTCTGACGGCCTTGTGTTGTCTTGCGACGGCCAAGAGGACTCGCTCTGAGTGAGCCATTCCGGCCCATTCCACCGCAGTTATGACGTCTGCAGTTCCGCTACGGTCACCCCCCGGGTTGCGAGATCCGCCGGATTATTGTGAGTTGGCGTATGCGCCCAATTTGCGTCGGGCAACAAACGCACAATCGAACTTGTACACGATTGGCGACGAACGCTTGCCAGCATGACAATGGACTGGCGAGCCAGTCGAGGACTACCTTCGAATCTGACCAACAAAAGATTCTCATCGCTTTGTGCACCAAGTTAGGCTGGAGATACACGACCAAGTGGATGAGCAAAATAGCTGCGCACAGTTTGAGCCTAGGAATGGACAGCGTCTTCGCTGGAGCGACTTTGTTTTTCGACATGACGAGATATGAGCAATGACCTGGAACGACGAATTACACAGCTGCTGCATACGCCTTCTCGGAAGCGTCTCCAAATCCATGCGGTTGATATTCCGTGGCAGCTTTCAGTTGCAACCAACGAGGGATTGTGATGATACCAGTCGACTGCGGTATCTGCGAACGCAAATCTTGCCATTCACGGAGTAACTCGCCGTGGATTGGCGTATCCCAATCAAGTGGAAGCAACCAAATCCTTCGGAAAAATATTTTGCCTTGCACCAAAAACGGTGACAGCCAACATAGCGGATCAAACAACTTAGCGACCTTCGAAAGAACTGATCGATTAGGTAACCACTTGAGGAGCTTCTGGTAACCCGACCTAAAACGAAGAGTTATCCGACAATGGTATCCAACGTGGATTCGACGTCGACTGATACCTCCGTTTCACCAGCGACTGACAGCCCTTGGAGCAGATGCACGTGATTCGTGGCCCATTTGCCTAATGAAATCTGTGCGGTTGCTAGCAGTTGGATCAGCTGATCTCGCGCCTGAACAGCTTCTGCAAGCGTGTCGGCGCCACCAAATGAGTCATCGATATATGACAACATTTTGAGAATTACTGTTGCGAGGGGAAATCGATCCTGGTAAACATCTGCTAAGTAGATCAACTAACAAATGGCGACGAACAGAGCACACTTAGTTCCGTAAGTCACTGTGCGTAAGAATAAAGCAGCAATTTTTTCTAACGTGTTGGGACGCCACACTATCGCTTGACATTTTTATCGTCCTTGTGAACAAGGATTTGCCGATACATCTTGACAATATCTGTGGTGAATGCAAAACGAAAACATCTCCACCAGTACAAGATAATGGCTATATCTGTTTAGAGTTTGGGGCCAGCTAGCATGAGATCATTGAGATTGAGACAATATCCATTACCATATTCTTGCGAAGCATTGAAGATCACACGAATCTTGTTCGTCTCCTTTCTGAATACAGCATGGTGAGATAGGTAGACAACTGATGCCTCGACGTCGGAAGCCTCGATGCGTTCCATATGATCCAGATTTTCATATTCGCTCATGAACATGCAGTAGGCGTCGTCATTTGTCGCATCCTTCAGTCGCCGACGCTCTGACTGGAGTAAGCAGGCTACGGCGATGTCTCTTGAGTCTGAAAACTTGGATAACTCGGTAGATTGTGTAAAGGGCAATCTAACGATAAGTCGTCGGACGCGCGTGAAACGGTCGATGTGAAATATTCTCCACAAAAACGATCCTCCGGTGATTCAGACTTCAAGTCACATGGCACTTTTTCCACCTCCCAAAAACGTTGGAGTTGTGTCGAAAGAGAAGTGTCAACTGTGACATGGAACGCGCTCGACGACGTAGAGCTTGACGGCGGCGCGTCTGTGGCACCGGTCAGAATCTAGCCAAAGACTGAATTTTGAGCGATAAAGGTGTTTCTGGAGCCTTTTTTCAGTCCTGGAAGTATGATTCACGAGTTAATATCGACTGCTAGAACGCAGTCGACCTTTTGAGGATCGGTAAACTCAGAGTCAGCCAATGTTAGCCCTGCAATGTGAGGCCATTTACAATGTTCTATGCGATGTGCCGGCAAATCTCGAATGAGTTCCGGCAGTACCAATGCTTGTACGACCAACGAAAAGTCAGACCGGATTTTCGATCCGATGATCAATTTGGCTTCACAGTTGACAGTGATACGTGACTTTCCTCCCAGAAAAGAAATATCCTGCGATTTTTTTGCAAATCCAGAGAGAGAGCTTGAACGACTCGATCCGAAACGAAAGAGCGCTCAGCGCATGGATCAATGAGAGCCCGAATTTCCAGTTTATCTCCCGGAGGAGAGTGCGTAATGATCCGAGCGGTGGCCAACACTCGACGTCGAGACGAGCGTCGTGAATGTTCCAACGGCCTGGTTAGCGTTGGGCACAACTTCGGAAGTCGAGGTTGTGCCCAACGCTAATCAATGAACCTGTACAAATCTTGGCACGTCGAAAAGCCTTTATGAGCAAGCTGGCTCATTTCCCATGCTTTTCGAGTTCCCGGATCAAGCTTATTGACGATATAGTGGACAAACCAAATGTCCCAATGTTGAACAGCGCACTTAAGATCCTTGAAACCTTGAATCGCCTCGTCGACTTTATCCAGCAAATCGTTAAGCTGAGTGACTGATTTTTCCGTGATCGGTTTCAAGTTGATCAACGAAAGCATGTGAGCGGTGAGCCTGCACTTGGGATTCTCGTAACGTCGACATAATTTGTCCCATGATGGCTGAAAATTGGTGGCGTCAGGCTTAACACCTCTCAGCATGTCAGCCGCTTGGCCTGCACTGCATCTAATGAATATTGGAGCTTCAGACCATCGGAGTATGAGGCTTTGTTCATAACAGAGGCCTTGAAACGATATTTGAAGGATTTCCAGTCCTGAAACTTGCCAGAAAAAGTTGGGATGGTCAAGACCGGAACCGCCTGGATTTCCGTAGCAGCACGCAAGATGTGCTGTGTCTGGAAAGCTTGACTTGACAATAACCTTTCAATCGAGACCAACGTGCCTGCCACTCTTGATATTTTAGTTCCCAGTCATCCAGTCCGATTACTCATATCGTGACTTTAAACGTATTGATCCGAAAGCCCTTAATGATTATCTTGGTGGCTGTGATTGGTCAGCTCTTGATGACTCAGATTGCACACTTCCCACTGGACTTGACTGCCTCGACTCTCACATCTACACTGCACTTGATATTTTCGCCCCCTTAAAAACAGTTAGACCCAAAAAAAAGCGCAAGCACCCTTGGTTTACTAACGTGCACTCCCAGCTCATTAAGGAACGCAATCGACATTATAGACGCTACAAACGCACTAATCTCTACATAGATCTGCTCCTCTACAGACGAGTACGCGACGAGACTCACCGACTCGTAGAATCTGCCCGACTTGACTACTACTATGACCGTATCAAAGGCTCATCTGACCCCAAGGAGGTCTGGAAGAAACTCAGGAATTTGCGAACTTGCCCGGATAATTAGAGCAGCGTGTCGCACTTCTCGGGGGATGATCTTAATGCCCACTTTGCCTCGACCTCTTACGACGCTCAGGCTCCCTCGCTTTCTCATTACCTGTTCGAGCTTCCGGAACACTCGGATGGTTTCAGCTTTGCTGAAATCACGCTACAGACGCTAGAAAAAGCCATCGTCAGACAGAGGTCGCAGGCTGTGGACATCGATGAGATTTCTCAGAGGTTTGTCCATGCGGCTCTCCCTTCTCTTGGGCCGTATCTTGTTAAATTCTTCAATGTGTTGTTATCTCAGTCTGCCTTTCCTTGCAACTGGAAGCAATCCCTTGTTCTGGCTCTCAACAAGGTGCTCTGTCCCATATGCCTGGGTGACTTTCATTCCAACTCTCTGCTTAGTTTCCTCGCTAAGACACTTGAAAGAATTGTGTCGGACCAAATCACTGCTTTCGTTGAAGCTAATAATCTCCTTGATGAGTTCCAGTTAGGTTTTCGAGCCAGACATAGCACTCAGACTATACTACTAAAACTTACGGACGACATTTGCTGTGGTAGGGACAGAAGGATGGTGACTGCGATGCTCCTGTTTGATTCCAGCGAAGCTTTTGATACGGTCTGTCACGCCACGCTTTTACGTAATCTCGCCGATATGGGCTTCTCGGCTAGTGCTTTACGGTGGCTTGAGTCCTACCTTGGCGCTAGGAGGCAGGCTAGACATCCCCCTGCTAACATTAAATACATAGTCTATGCTGATGATCTGCAGGTGTATCTCCAGTGCGCCCTATCTGACCTTGACGCGACGCTCACTGCCTTAAGCAGAGTTGGTTCTCACATCGCTGAGTGGGCCGCTCTTAATCATCTCAAACTCAATGTTGAAAAAACCAAAGCAATTGTTTTCGGCACCAAGTTTTACATCAATTTATTATCCCATTCGGCACAAAACCACTCTATTGTGATAAATGGCACCCCAGTTCCAATTGAGTCTTCTGTACGCAGCCTTGGTATAATGCTAGACGCCAAACTGAATTGGAAGTTGCATGTTTCTCCATCTGCAAAAAAGCCAAATCTCTTATGTACCGTCTCCATTATTTCAGGTGCAGCACCACCCTTGCGCTCAGAAAGCACCTTATTCAGGCGCTTCTGTTTCCCGTGGTAGACTACTGCTCTCTAGTGCTCTGCGACCTATCTAGCGAACAGGATCTCCTTATTCAGCATATCCTCAATACGGGAATCAGATATATCTACGGTGTAAAGAGGCGCGAGCACATCACCCCTTACAGGCGACAGCTGGGCTGGCTCACTAGCTCTGGACGCAGAGAGTACTTCTCTGCTTGCACTCTCTACAAAATTTTGACAAATGGTTGGCAATCTTACCTTGCAAATCGCTATCAGCTTGACACTAGCCAGAGACCTGTAAGGGGGGTGTGTCAATTAAGGCCCCTTGTCGTCCCTCCGTTCAGAGTGGAGTCGACTAGGGACTCATTCTACATTAGCTCGACCTACATTTGGAATAATCTCCCCAATCATATTCGTACCATCAACTCATTCAACATGTTCAAGCACCACATCTTCAATTATATTTTTGATCGTGGAGGCATCACTCTTAATACTTAAGACATTCCATTCTACTTCATTCATATATTGTTCTTTACTCATCGTCACTGCACCCGTTCACACTAACATCTACAGCTCACCTCAACAATTTTGTCTACTTTTAGTCAATATCATATTTCTACTTTTACCGAATGTATACTTCTATCCTATGTATCTATCATTGTACAACGTAATGTACATTAATAAACATATCAAATCTGAAAAAATCTAATCTCTCTCTCTCTCTCTCTCTCTCTTTCTCTCTCTCTCTCTCTCTCTCTCTCTCTCTCTCTCTCTCTTTATTTCTCTCTCTCTGCGCTCGCATTCTTTGATAATGGCTTATGATTTACATTCCCTCAAAAGCTAGGGGGACTCCGGACCACTGATCCAGAACCCCCTTGGCTACACTACTATCGATCTGCGCACAATGTCACGAGTAATCAATACCAGGAGGATAGTTGCGCGAGAAGTCACAGAAGTATGCATAACATTACTCTCATGATTACTGATATGTTGTGCCAGCTTTTATCTCAGTTTCAATAGACCCGATAAAGTCTTAAGCAATTTGTTCATTGTTACATCTATCTTATGAAAATTTGGATAATAGGTGTATCAAGTCTATACCTAAAAAGTTCCCACATGTATGAATCACTTTGCTTTGCAGCAATATAATGTAAATATGAGAGAGTAGGTAATTGTCTTACCTTCATCAACTAGTACAACTTCAACGATTGCATTGTGAGGAATGTCTACTTTATGCGTGCACATACAATTTGCTCCACAATCTGCAGGTCTATTGTCACCGTTGCAAAATTGTTCAGGAGGAATATCATCTACCTGTGATAATGGTGGTGAAGGTGGGAAAGTGAAAGAGATCTCGTCCACCAGTGAAATAACATGATCTCCCGATGGTGCCACTGGAAGCATGAAAAAAGTTCATTTAATTCAATTGGTTGATAAATCAGATCATATCATTCAATAAAAATTCACTTCAAAATTCATATTAAGTCTGAGACTTGTCCATTTTGTCAAAATATGATGGGCTGGTTTCCACTTCAATCTCTCTTGTTCCATTTCTTCTAATGTGAACCTCTCATTCCTTTTCACTCATTCATTCAATACATCCAGAGTATCTTGCTATGATTTGTATTTTTTGATACGGAATGTATACTCTCATTACTGTGACTCTTGTTGAATCCACAAAATAATGTCTACCCTCACAGGGAATGAAAATGCTCATAGAAGAATTCGTGAAATAATTAAGAAAAAGTAACCAGCGTGTCACCTTTATATATAAAAGTTTAATCCATTGTCAACACAACATTGATAACACACTAACGAGGTCAATGCACAATCTCTGGGTTCCCGATCATGAGAAAATTTTGTGACAGTGTTCATGAGTACCCTAACAGATCATATCTACAGTCATGAAGTCTAACGTTTTCATTGCCAAGAGATATCAATTTATTCGATTTCAGGGGGAATTAAAAAATTCGATCTCAGTTAGAGCCGCGATCTTCATTAGCGGGCGTGTGTGTTCTTTGAAAATCAATAATTTCAGTTATGAGTGTAGTAATAATTAAATAAAGAATACATTTAAAAAAATAAAACTAAATGAACGATTCAAATAAAAATGAAAGCTTAATTTTAGCTATGTTCATGTGAAACGTTTGTTTATTGAGTTTCAGATTGATAGTGACATATGTTAGATCATATTTTTTCGGTTTATGTAATTTTATTGCAACGGTTGCTAGACACGTAAACAATGTTTGCTATGGGTAAAACGAAGATTTTGTATCCTGTGCAGTTGAAAATACTGGAAACGAAACTCGCATGGATTTTTCATCCCCTTAGCAACGGTTGCTAGGGCGGTAAACAACGGTTGCCAAGGAGCTAATACGGAAGATTTTGTGTCCTTTGCCATAAAAAATGATGGAAAGGGGTCATAAATTGATTGAATCACTTCCAACCCTTGTAACGGTTGCTAGGGAGGGAAACCACGGTTGCTGTGGAGCAAATATAACAATTTAGTACCCTTGGGCATCGAATGTGATTTGAAACTGATTTACCGGCTCACGAAGCAACGGTTGCTAGTGATGTAAACATACGGTTGCCAAGGATATCAACAGTGGTTGCTATGAGAATTATCCCATCGATTCTTATCGATTCTTATCGATTCTCATCGGTTCTTATCGATTCTCATCGATTCTTATCGATTCTCATCGATTCTTATCGATTCTCATCGATTCTTATCGATTCTCATCGATTCTTATCGAATCTCATCGATTCTTATCGAATCTCATCGATTCTTATCGAATCTCATCGATTCTTATCGAATCTCATCGATTCTCATCGATTTTCATCATTTTCTCATCGATTTTCATCGATTCTCATCGATTTTCATCGATTCTCATCATTTTCTCATCGATTTTCATCGATTCTCATCGATTTTCATCGATTCTCATCGATTTTCATCGATTCTCATCGATTTTCATCGATTCTCATCGATTTTCATCGATGCTCATCGATTCTTATCGATTCTCATCCATTCTTATCGATTCTCATCGATTCTTATCGATTCTCATCGATTCTTATCGATTCTCATCGATTCTTATCGAATCTCATCGATTCTCATCGAATCTCATCGATTCTCATCGAATCTCATCGATTCTCATCGATTATTATCGAATCTCATCGATTCTTATCGAATCTCATCGGTTCTCACCGATTCTCATCGATTCTCATCGATTCTCATCGATTCTCATCGATTCTTATCGATTCTCATCGATTCTTATCGATTCTCATTGATTCTTATCGATTCTCATCGATTCTTATCGAATCTCATCGATTCTTATCGAATCTCATCGATTCTTATCGAATCTCATCGATTTTCATCGATTCTTATCAAATCTCATCGATTCTCATCGAATCTCATCGATTCTCATCGAATCTCATCGATTCTCATCGAATCTCATCGATTCTCATCGATTATTATCGAATCTCATCGATTCTTATCGAATCTCATCGATTCTCACCGATTCTCATCGATTCTCATCGATTCTCATCGATTCTCATCGATTCTCATCGATTCTTATCGATTCTCATCGATTCTTATCGATTCTCATCGATTCTTATCGAATCTCATCGATTCTTATCGAATCTCATCGATTCTCATCGATTCTCATCGATTTTCATCGATGCTCATCGATTTTCATCGATGCTCATCGATTCTTATCGATTCTCATCCATTCTTATCGATTCTCATCGATTCTTATCGATTCTCATCGATTCTTATCGATTCTCATCGATTCTTATCGAATCTCATCGATTCTCATCGAATCTCATCGATTCTCATCGAATCTCATCGGTTCTCATCGATTCTCATCGATTCTCATCGATTCTTCATCGATTCTCATCGATTCTCATCGATTCTCATCGATATCGATTCTTCATCGATTTCTATCGATTCTCATCGATTCTTATCGATTCTCATCGATTCTTATCGACTCTCATCGATTCTTATCGATTCTCATCGATTCTTATCGATTCTCATCGACTCTCATCGATTCTCATCGATTCTATCGATTCTCATCGATTCTTATCGATTCTCATCGATTCTCATCGATTCTTCATCGATTCTCATCGATTCTCATTCTCATCGATTCTTATCGATTCTCATCGATTCTTATCGATTCTCATCGATTCTTATCGATTCTCATCGATTCATCGATCTCACGATTCTCATCGATTCTCATCGATTCTTCATCGATTCTCATCGATTTCATCGATTTTTATCGATTCTCATCGATTTCATCGATTCTCATCGATTCTCATCGATTCTCATCGATTTCTCATCGATTTTCATCGATTCTCATCGATTCTCATCGATTTCTCATCGATTTTCATCGATTCTCATCGATTCTTATCGATTCTCATCGATTCTTATCGATTCTCATCGATTCTTATCGATTCTCATCGATTCTTATCGATTCTCATCGATTCTTATCGAATCTCATCGATTCTCATCGAATCTCATCGATTCTCTCATCTCATCGATTCTCATCGATTATCATCTCACGATTCTCATCGATTCTCATCGATTCTCATCGATTCTCATCGATTCTTATCGATTCTCATCGATTCTTATCGATTCTCATCGATTCTTATCGATTCTCATCGATTCTTATCGATCTCATCGATTCTTATCGAATCTCATCGATTCTTATCGAATCTCATCGATTCTCATCGATTCATCGATTTCTCATCGATTTCATCGATTCTCATCGATTTTCATCGATTCTCATCGATTTTCATCGATTCTCATCGATTTTCATCGATCTCATCGATTCTATCGATTCTCATCATTCTTATCGATTCTCATCGATTCTTATCGATTCTCATCGATTCTTATCGATTCTCATCGATTCTTATCGAATCTCATCATTCTCATCGATTCTCATCGATTCTCATCGATTCTCATCGATTCTCATCGATTCTCATCGATTCTTATCGTTTCTCATCGTTTCTTATTCATTCTCATCGATTCTCATCGATTCTCATCGATTCTCATCGATTCTTATCGATTCTCATCGATTCTTATCGAATCTCATCGATTCTTATCGATTCTCATCGATTCTTATCGAATCTCATCGATTCTCATCGATTCTCATCGATTCTCATTGATTCTCATCGATTCTTATCGTTTCTCATCGTTTCTTATTGATTCTCATCGATTCTTATCGATTCTTATCGATTCTCATCGATTCTTATCGTTTCTCATCGTTTCTTATTGATTCTCATCGATTCATATCGACTCTCATCGATTCTTATCGATTCTCATCGATTCTTATCTATTCTCATCGATTCTCACCGATTCTCATCGATTCTCACCGATTCTCATCGATTCTCATCGATTCTCACCGATTCTCATCGATTCTTATCGATTCTCATCGATTCTCATCGATTCTTATCGATTCTCATCGATTCTTATCGAATCTCATCGATTCTTATCGAATCTCATCGATTCTTATCGAATCTCATCGATTCTCATCGATTCTCATCGATTCTTATCGATTCTCATCGATTCTTATCGAATCTCATCGATTCTCATCGATTCTCATCGATTCTCATCGATTCTTATCGTTTCTCATCGTTTCTTATTCATTCTCATCGATTCTCATCGATTCTCATCGATTCTTATCGATTCTCATCGATTCTTATCGATTCATCGATTCTCATCGATTCTCATCGATTCTCATCGATTCTCATCGATTCTTATCGTTTCTCATCGATTCTCATCGATTTCATCGATTCTTATCGATTTCTCATCGATTCTCATCGATTCTTATCGATTTCATCGATTCATCGATCTATCGATTCTTATCGATTCTCATCGATTCTTATCGATTCTCATCGATTCTTATCGATTCTCATCGATTCTCATCGATTCTCATCGATTCTCATCGATTTCTCATTTCATCGATTCTCATCGATTCTCATCGATTCTCATCGATTCTCATCGATTCTCATCGATTCTTATCGATTCTCATCGATTCTTCATCGATTCTCATCGATTCTTATCGATTCTCATCGATTCTTATCGATTCTCATCGATTCTTATCGATCTCATCGATTCTTATCGATTCTCATCGATTCTTATCGATCTCATCGATTCTTATCGAATCTCATCGATTCTATCGAATCTCATCGATTCTCATCGATTCTCATCGATTCTCATCGATTCTCATCGATTCTCATCGATTCTATCGATTCTCATCGATTCTTATCGATTCTCATCGATTCTCATCGATTCTCATCGATTTTCATCGATTCTCATCGATTCTTATCGATTCTCATCGATTCTTATCGATTCTCATCGATTCTTATCGATTCTCATCGATTCTATCGATTCTCATCGATTCTATCGATCTCATCGATTCTCATCGAATCTCATCGATTCTCATCGATTCTTATCGATTCTCATCGATTATTATCGAATCTCATCGATTCTTATCGAATCTCATCGATTCTCACCGATTCTCATCGATTCTCATCGATTTTCATCATTTTCTCATCGATTTTCATCGATTCTCATCGATTTTCATCATTTTCTCATCGATTTTCATCGATTCTCATCGATTCTCATCGATTCTCATCGATTCTCATCGATTCTTATCGTTTCTCATCGTTTCTTATTCATTCTCATCGATTCTCATCGATTCTCATCGATTCTCATCGATTCTTATCGATTCTCATCGATTCTTATCGAATCTCATCGATTCTTATCGATTCTCATCGATTCTTATCGAATCTCATCGATTCTCATCGATTCTCATCGATTCTCATTGATTCTCATCGATTCTTATCGTTTCTCATCGTTTCTTATTGATTCTCATCGATTCTTATCGATTCTTATCGATTCTCATCGATTCTTATCGTTTCTCATCGTTTCTTATTGATTCTCATCGATTCATATCGACTCTCATCGATTCTTATCGATTCTCATCGATTCTTATCTATTCTCATCGATTCTCACCGATTCTCATCGATTCTCACCGATTCTCATCGATTCTCATCGATTCTCACCGATTCTCATCGATTCTTATCGATTCTCATCGATTCTTATCGATTCTCATCGATTCTTATCGATTCTCATCGATTCTTATCGATTCTCATCGATTCTTATCGAATCTCATCGATTCTTATCGAATCTCATCGATTCTTATCGAATCTCATCGATTCTCATCGATTCTCATCGATTCTTATCGAATCTCATCGATTCTTATCGAATCTCATCGATTCTCATCGATTCTTATCGTTTCTCATCGTTTCTTATTCATTCTCATCGATTCTCATCGATTCTCATCGATTCTTATCGTTTCTCATCGTTTCTTATTGATTTTCATCGATTCTTATCGATTCTCATCGATTCTTATCGATTCTCATCGACTCTTATCGTTTCTCATCGTTTCTTATTGATTCTCATCGATTCTTATCGATTCTCATGGATTCTCATCGATTCTGATCGATTCTCATCGATTCTTATCGTTTCTCATCGTTTCTTATTGATTCTCATCGATTCTTATCGATTCTCATGGATTCTCATTGATTTTCATTGACTTTTATGGTCCCAATAAGCACTTATGAGGGTTCGTGAGAAAACACGTTAGAAACGGTTGCTAGGGAAATAAGGGATTTTGCTGATCATTGAACTCGGCCTAGATTTTTCCGCGACTAACCTCTGTGCGAAATTTCAAGAAAATCTGACCATTCCTTCGAGAGTTATCGTGGACGAACAATTACTGGGAATGAATAATTTATTCGAAGACAGAGGTGGGAAAAGAGGTGGAATGAAGGGTGATAAAAGGGTTGGAATAAAGAACGGGAAAAGGGGGTGGGAAAAAGGGGTTAAAAAAAAGGGTGGAAAAAGGGGTGGAATGAAGGATAAAAACAGGGGTGGAATGAAGGATAAAAACAGGGGTGGAATGAAGGGCGGAAAATGGGGTGCAAGTAAAGGGTGCAAGAAAAGGGTGCAAGGAAGGGGTGCAAGAAAGGGGTGCAAAAAGGGGGGCAAAAGAAGGGGTGCAAAAAGGGGGGCAAAAGAAGGGGTGCAAAAAATTTGACGGCGGCGGCAGTTTGGCTCTCAATATAGAGAAAAACCGCTGCCAAGTGCCTTAGCAATATGCTTTCTCAAAGAGGCTTCAACATCACCCACAAACGCATCCCAAACCTGTATTTTCACTATTCCACTAGCGTAGATACTATCATTTATTTTTCAAAAATTACAAAAATATTATTTAATCAGTTCAATTCGTATCCTTGTGACTGTGGAAAGTGTCGTTCTTTTCCAATTGACCAAACTTTGTCGTGACTGTTGATGTCTGCCCGGGCTCTCTTATTATTTGATCAAATGCAACAAAGCAAACGGTTCTAGGTTCTACACGATGCGAGACATTTGGACCTGCATAATTTTTCGATCAATTCATCTTGTGACTGTCATACGGTTTAATAGCGGTCAAAATCGATCCGGTCCGTATTTAGCACATTTGAAGACTCATTTTGATCATTTTCGACGGCTGAGGTTGGAAATGATCAATTCAAAATCTATTTTGGTCATTTTCGACGGCAAAAGACACCAAATTTTTCCAATTTTCTCTATAGTACGTTGAAAATACTGGAAACGAAACTTACATCAATTTTTTTCCCCCTTAGCAACGGTTGCTAGGGCGGTGAACAACGGTTGCTAAGGAGCTAATTGGGAAGATTTTGTCCTTTGCCGTCGAAAATGATGGAAATAGGTCATGAATTAATAATTTCCAACATTCGTAACGGTTGCTAGGGAGGTAGTAAACAACGGTTGCTATGGAGAAAATAGAACAATTCAGTGTCCTTGGCCATCGAGTGTGACTTAAAATTGATTTTCCGGCTTGCCCCAATGAGCACTCATAAGAATTTGTAAGAAAACACGTTAGGAACGGTTGCTAAGGAAAGAACCAACGGATTTTGCTGAAAATTTAACTCGGACTAGATCTTTTCACAACTAACCGGTGTGCAAAATTTCAGTAAGATCGGACCATTCCTTCGAAAGTTATCGTAGACAAAAGAAACGAAAAATTTTACACCTTAGCAACGGTTGCTAAGGAAATAACCAACGGATTTTGCTGAAAAATGAACTCGGCCGAGATTTTGCCGCGACTAACCTGTGTGCAAAATTTCAAAAAGATCGGACCATTCCTTCGAGAGTTATCGTGGACGAAAAAAAACGTTACACACATACATACATACATACACACACACACACATACATACAGACACTTTTGGATTTCCATGTTTTTCGACCCGTAGATTACGAAAATCGAGGTCCCGAGGTCTGATTCGGTGGGTCGATTTTTGCCCCATTACAAAGCTTTCTCTTTGAGAAAGCAAAAGAGATATATTAGACCCACAAGAGAAAGATCTTATGGCCAAATCTCCTCGACAATGAAAATCGATGATTACAGGTATAAAATGTGAGTTAGTGAGCGTGTGTGTACAAGAGTGTGCGGTAGCTAGCCGCTGTCGAGACTACGCTCCGTTTCGAATGGAGTTTTTTGCTGTGAAAAATACCAAGCAGATTGTTCGAGATTGTAGTATGTGATATATGGGTAAGTGGGTAGGAAAAGGTAGACGTGGGTAATAATAACGGCTACTTGTACGCTTCTTACTGAAATGTATGTATTACAATGTCTAAGTGATATATACGAGAGCTTATACGTCCATATTCGTTGCACAGGTGTTCTACACATACAGTAATATTGTGTGTTTGGGATGCCGACGCTGAGACTCAGCTCAGTGTTGTCACCCGAGAAATCAAATCGCGTCCAACGCGCGTTGCAACGTGATTTCATTTGGAATGAGATATGATTGGGGATATCAAGCACCTTTCATGAATAACCGTGACAATGAAGTGAATCGTACGCAAGTTACAAGCGCGATCGTTTGAGCAGATTCGACGTACTGACTGACAGACTGCGTGTGTGGCCCTTACGCGTATTCTTTCTGTGTCCCACCCCGGAAACGGCGATTTCTATTAGTGCATTCAAGAATCGAATGGTTTTTCCGAGCGCAAAATTCACATTATTTATTCAAAGTTTCTCGTTTCTCAATGATAAGAAAGGAAGTATTAGCCACATTTGTTATTATCACGGAGCTTTTACGCTCATACACTCTGCTCTTTTTCTGTCAAGCCGTTCGAAGACACTTCAATTACGCCTGCATTCATATTTATTTTTGGTTCGTTAAAAAAAATTGATCATTCCCCCTAATCAAATTCATCTCCACTCACAGATACAAAAGAACGCACGTAGTTACTGAGCATCGCGCTTGGAAGTTTTCTTATAACTGCTTTTGCTAACTCGGCGTTGAATAGATAACTTTTATCATTTGAGGTTCACATTGCATTTACCGAATTCTTCAAATTACTTGCAAATTCAACAAAATTTAACTGATGAAGCTCATGAAAGATATTCTGGAGTTACCAAAATGTATTCCTAAAGCTTATATGATGTCTGTTGCACTACTTCCATCTGTGAACAAGGTTTCAACAGCGTTTCGCACTCCTCTTTTCAGACAATGGTATAATCAAGAGACGTTTTCTGTAAAAATGTGTGGGGTTAGCCACAGGCACAAGCGAGCGCACACACACACACGGCACTGCGCATGTATGTGTGCAGGACACACAGCGCCGCAGTCCCCGCAGTCGCCGCCTCGAGCAACGCCGCGAGCGGGAGTAGCCACTGGGCAGCCGAGCTGAGCAGTCCACCGTCTCGGATGCTCTAGCTCCACACGTCAATAAACATTCTCTCACACAATCACGCCTCATCATTCACCCTTCGGTCCCGGTCAATCCTGAGTGGACAAGGATATCCCTTTCCTACTCCGACAACCTCGAGCACCACCTCAGCAGTAACTCCGGGCCACGCACTTAGCGGGACAAATATCCCGCCATAGCCCGCCAAAAGTCCACAGTGGTGACCCCGACTACAACACGCAGCAGGAGTCAGAAGCAGCGGAGAGGAGGGACGCCAGCCGAGGAGGTCGTCAAGAGAGGTGAGCGCAGTGAAATTGTGCGCCGAAAAAGACAGCGCGCCGAGCAAGACAGCGCAGCGCGCCTTAGTCAGAGAGAGAGAGAGAGAGAGAGAGAGAGAGAGAGAGAGAGAGAGAGAGAGAGATAGGCGCTCAGTGGCGGAGCGCGCGAAAAGCACGCGCCAACTTGTTGCGGCGCGCCAACGGCCGACAACAATTTTGGGAAGCGACGCGCTTACCCAAATCCAACTCCAGACAGGGCAGGCTTGACAAGCCGCACTGTCAGCACCATCGGCAGCAGGCTCAGACAGCCGCGCCGAATTTCATCATCGGCAGCGGGCTGGGATAGCCGCGCCGACCGTCAACTTCACCGGCAGCGGGCTGGAATAGCCGCGCCGGCTGTCAACGCTATCGGCAGCAGGCTCTGACAGCCGCGCCGAATACCATCATCGGCAGCGGGCTGAGGCAGCCGTGCCGAATCACCATCATCGGTCGCAGGCTTGGATAGCCGCGCCGATAGCCAACACGGTCGCAGGCTTGGACAGCCGCGCCGTGGAGTTTGAACGAGCAAACGCGCACGCAGTCGTCGCTGGATTGCGCGAAGCCACCGACACCGGCGCCTTACGGTCGAGCGAGAGCGGGTGAGCAGCCGGGAGTTCGAAGAAGCAACGAACTTTGCGAATTTCATCGGAAGCGCAGCGGCGCACAAGGTACTAGCGCGCGCGTGTAAACAAAGCGTTCCAGGTATCCAAGGTCGATTCTCGCGATTGTTATTTCAACGAGCAGAATAAAAGTAAATTCAGCGAACTTCAGAATCAAATTGAAAAAGATTAAAACTTTTCAGGAAATTAATTCCTTCGGACAATTTTTTAGTTTATCGATTGAAAATTAGATGAATAAATTTTTCTAAAATTGACAACTTTTTTTTTGAAAATAGGCAGTTTCAAAAATTGAAAGAAATTTTCTTTACAATAATACGATCAACTTAAGATTGAACTGAACGTGATCCCAAATGGATCAAAAGTAATTTAAACAAAACTTAACCTAATTTCATTGCGAAAAAGCCACAGCGTAATGGACTTGTGATTTTACCACAATTAAGCAGTGATGTGTTTTTGTTATAACAAATTGAAAATTCCAAGTGGGGACGAAACCCCAAATAAAATTTTTCCACATTTCTGAGAATACAAATGTATTCTTTTTGCACTTTTTTGGGAAGCTTAGTTGGTCGGCTCAGGCCGTAGCTACACTCCAGTTTGCGTGGTCGTGCGCTATGTGGTAGTGAGAGCAGCCATCGTAACAAGCTACCGCAAAAGTGACACAAAAATAAAACAAATTAAAAGTTTGTAAAGTAAGAAAATTTATAACAAATGCAATCACTTTTCTAAACAGAGGGTGAACATTGGTCAAATTTTAACAAATATAGTTAGCAATGACTAACTAACAGAGCAATTAAAAAAAAACCTTTTTTCGCACTAATGGTGCTGCAGAACCACTCCGGTGTCAAGCTTAGCTGGTCGACGAGGTTCGTAGCTACACTCCAGTTTGCGTGGTCGTGCGCTATGTGGTAGTGAGAGCAACCAGCGTAACAAGCTAACACAGAAGTGTATTAAAGTTAATGTGATTAATCACTAATGACCAAAATTGCTACTCTGAACATGTGATATCGGATTGAAAAGTGTAAGGTTTCTGCGTAAACCAAGTAGATTGCGCCAGTGTAAGACACACATGAGTAACAATTCAAAGAAAAGCGAAAAATTTGAGATAGCTTTTGAACCAAGCAAAACAAGAAGTGGCACTACATTCGGGAAAATGGTAAATCACAGTCCAGTTAAAACGAAACAGAATCAAGGCGAAAAATTGCAAAACGCAGGCAAGCCAGACGATAACGGGATGGATGCGTTGGCGAGTGCGGGTGCGGGTGCGGTGACGGCCGAGGAAGCCAATTTGGCAGCTAAACAATCGCAAGAAGCGATGGAAAACGAGGTTAAGCAAATGAAAACCCAATTAAATCAAATAACGGAAATGCTAAAAAACTTATCCACCCAAAACCAAAGCACGAAAAGCACAGAATAATTGATGGTACAAAAAAGAAAACCAAATCGCTTAACCCTAATGCGTTAAATTTCAATTTCCCCCAACTGCAAAATGCGCAATCGCACAACGATAATTCCACGCGAGCAAATTTGCAACGTGCAAACGAAAACTTGCAACGCGCAAACGAAGACGATTCGAAATTGATCGACACAGAAGACCCATTTTCAATCGAGAACTTACGGGATAATTACGAGGTAAATTACGTAAATAACTCACTCGGACAAGTTCCAAACGCCGCAAATAATGATAACAGGTTTATCAGATTCCAAGCATTATGGAAAAACGCTCCAGAAGCGTGGTTTACACTGTTAGAAGACCAACTTGACGCGCGAAAAATTATTAGCGATGAAAACCGTTTTTGGAATATTATGAACAATCTCGGTACTGAAGTTTCAAGCGAAATAGCTGACGCGCTAATATCTTTGCCCAGAGGAAACAAATGCGGGAAACTCAAAGAAATTTTGATGAGAAAATACGGTACCACAGAAGATGAGAGACTTCACACGTTACTGAAAGGATCGAGTATGGGAAGCCGGTCTCCTTCAGAGCACTTCCAGTATTTATTGCAGTTAGCCGGTAATCAAATAAAGCCGGAAACAGTACTGAAAATTTGGGCGCAACAAATCCCCACGGAAGTAGCCGTAATAATCGGAGAAGCAGATCAGTACAAAGATACTGACAAAATGCTAATGAGAGCGGATAAAACCTATGAGATACTTAAACGCGGCGCGAGCAAAACGAACGCGGGGATATACAGTATTGAACAGGAAAACCCTCAAGATTTGTTAATTTCAGCAGTAAGAAAACTGACTGAACAAATGGAAAAAAACGGTAACTCTAACGAAAGAGAAAGCCGGAGCAAATCAAAAAACAAAGAGGACGATAGTTCAAACGAAGAACGACCCAGATCCCGATCAAAAAGCAGAGCGCGAGCGTACAAAAAAGACGGACCGTTATGCTTTTCGCACTTTGTTTATGGTAGCAAAGCATATAAATGTAAAGAACCATGCGCGTGGAAAAAGAAAGAGGATGAAAAAAACGATAACAAAAAGAAAAATGATCAAAAAACTAGACAGTCCCATAATTGTGGAGACTAATAATATGGGAAAAGCGGTACGTCTCCACGTAAAAGATAGAACAACGGGAACGAATCTACTATGCGACTCGGGTGCAGATCTATCGATTTGGCCAAAGCCGTTGAATTATCCCGGAAAACCCACAGAATTTGCAGTTTACGCAGCAAATGGGTCACATATAAAATCATACGGGTTCGTAAAACGCGAAATAGATATAGGTTTCAAAAAAAAATTGTGAACTAATATTTAATCATAGATATGTGTAGAGTTCTTCAATAGGATACTGTATTTAGTAGGCACGAAAAAATAAATACACAAGTTATTCAATTATAGAGTGTAATAATAATCAAGACGAACACATCAGATCTTATGAACCTGTCAGAACGATAAACAAGAAATAACAACGTATAATCATACGAACCCATTCAGTTTGAATGATCATTGGAATTATAGAATTGCAGAACATACAAATATTGTTCTTAACAATATGTCGATGACATCATTTTATGTATAAAAAAAGAACATGTTTACGGTACGTTTTGGAAGAATTTGCTATCTATCTACTATCTACTATATCGTCGCTTGGGAGGAAGAACGTTCCATTTCAGAAACTTGCTATAAAAATTTCCATTTCAGAAACTTTCTATAAACAGTGCCGTTTCAGATTGACAAGTATAAAAAGTGCCATTTCAGAAAAATTCTATAAAAAGTGCCATTTCGGAAAATTTCTATAAAAGGTGCCATTTCAGGAGAAATGTTTTCCCTCGGAGTTTTCCCGACTTCGGGGTAATGTCGTATGCATGTGTCTGTATGTAAATGTGTGTATGTGTGTGTACACGTCTGAAAATGACAACTTGATCCCACGTCGAGACGTGATACTCTGAAAGTAAACTATTTACATTACATATTTTCTTCATCGATGGATTTGGATGAAAATTGGTATCTATACGTTTTTGAGGTCGCTGATTACGAATCCGACCTCAGATTTAAAAAATTCTAATTAGAGCCTCTAAGATCACCTGACAAAAATTTGGAAAGATACTGGATTTTGATGAAAATTAGTATACGTGGGTTTTTGAGGTCATTGATTACGAATCCGACCTCAGATTTTAAAAATTCGAATTTCGCCTCCAAGATTGCCTACCGAAAATTTGAAAAGACACTGGATTTTGATACATGTCGGTATCCATGGATTTTTTTTTGAGGACACTGATTACGAATCCGGCATCAAATTTTAAAAATTCGTATTGTCATATGGTGTTCAGAAGCTGATTCGCATCATCTACATCTACATAATAATAAGATGAATCCGTACATTTTTCTAGTCCACCTTCCTTGCTCTCGGAAACAATGATATGACAATTTAGTGGTAGATTTAGTATGACGGATCGAAAGGTGAAGTCGCGGACTACATTTTCTGAGAAAAAAATTTTGAAAAATCTGAGTTGTGGTAGGCGTATGGAGAATTTAAAAAAAATTTTAACCAATGTTTCGGTATTATCTCCTTAAAAAACGTACAAAGGGTTGATTCTTCTAAATTTTGTTTGAGCATATCGTTAGAGGAGCTTGAACGCTTTCATAATTAATGTTGGAGAATTTAAAAACATTGATGCGTGGGCGTATTCTATGTGGAAGAAAATGGTGTGGTGACAATTAAACATTTTCGTCAATTTTCTTATTCATGCTAGACCAAAATTATACAGTTTCGAGGTATCTTTGGTAATGCAGATCAGAAGGTGGGATCGAGGACTACATTTCCATAAGAAAAGAAAAAAGTTATGGTGGGCGTATGGAGAATTTAGAAAATTGTTTACCAATGTCCGGGTGGGACCCCCTTTCAAAAACGTACGAAGGGTTGATTTTTTGAAAATATGTTCGAGCAGATCGATAGAGAAGCCGGAGCGCATCCCACATTCGAATCGACAAATTTGATAATATTTATGCGTGGGCGTATTCTCTGTGAACGAAAATGGTGGGGAGATAGAAAATTTTGGTTCTTATTTAAATTCTTTACCGATAATACAATTAGAAATTCCAATGTTCATCCATATTTATAATAGAGCAAATGAAAGACACGAGCGAGCGATAGTGAGTGAATGATTTTGATTAGTGAATAATAATTTTCACAACGTTTTACAACATTAAGTTTAACAACCACCTGTTGCAGTTTGAAATGACGAGAATTTATTATAAATATTCAAAAATTGGATTATACCGTTTCCATAAGATGCGAATGAGCATCTGAACACCATATGACAAAGCCAGAAAAACATACGAATTCTACTGTATTATACTGTTTTAACCATTGATTGACTCCCAAAAAACCCTCATATACTAATTTTCATCAAGACTCAGGGTATTTTCTCGAATGGTCTATATTGGGTCTTAGAGATCTGAGGCCGGATTCGTAGTCAGCGACCTAAAAAACCCACGGATTCTATTTTTTATTGGAATCCAGTATCTTTCCAAATTTTCGGTAGGCAATCTTAGAGGCTAAATTCGAATTTTTAGAATCTGAGGCCGGATTCGTAATCAGCGGCCTCGAAATCCCATATATACTAATTTTCAACAAAGTTCCATTTTTTTCCAAATTTTTGTCAGGTGATCTCAGAGGCTCGATCTAATTTGAATTTTCAAAATCTGAGGTCGGATTCGTAATCAGTGACCTCAAAAACCCACGTATACTAATTTTCATCAAAATCCAGTATCTTTCCAAATTTTTGTCAGGTGATCTTAGAGGCTCTGATTTTAATTTTTAAAATCTGAGGCCGGATTCGTAATCAGCGACCTCAAAATCCCATGTATATTAATTTTCAATAAAATTCCATTTTTTTCCAAATTTTTGTCAGGTGATCTTAGAGGCTCTAATTTAAATTTCCAAAATTTGAGGCCGGATTCGTGATCAGCAAGCTCAAAAACCCATGCATGCCAATTTTCATCAAAATCCAGTACCTTTTCAAATTTTTTCTAGGTGATCTTAGAGGCTCTAATTAGAATTTTTTAAATCTGAGGTCGGATTCGTAATCAGCGACCTCAAAAACGTATAGATACCAATTTTCATCCAAATCCATCGATGAAGAAAATATGTAATGTAAATAGTTTACTTTCAGAGTATCACGTCTCGACGTGGGATCAAGTTGTCATTTTCAGACGTGTACACACACATACACACATTTACATACAGACACATGCATACGACATTACCCCGAAGTCGGGAAAACTCCGAATTTTTCTGAAATGGCACTTTTTATACTTGTCAATCTGAAACGGCACTGTTTATAGAAAGTTTCTGAAATGGAACTTTTTATAGCAAGTTTCTGAAATGGAACGTTCTTCCTCCCAAGCGACAATATATCCATAAAATGTACTTTCCTTTATTGTCGACTTATAGGATGTGTAAGGTAAGGAATGGTCGATTTATGAGGAAATTTCATGTAAATCTCGGGTGGTTGAAAGCACGACTCACTCTCCCCGCGACGAAACTCACCCTAGAATCTCCGAAGAAGAAAGGCATATTTCAGTGTTAATATCTCCGAGAATCCTTTGAAAATTCACTGGCGAGACAAGTTTACACATGCATTGCTCGTACTTTCCTTTTTTTGTATTGGTTTTTGTGCGTATTTCTAGTGCGTATTTCTAGTTCTCTGAGCCCAACGCTGAGACAAATGCTCTGTACTGGAATCTGTGATGTTTCATGAGACTATCTTTAGTAGAAGTTGAATAGCTTTAGACTACAGCTTAGTACTATTAATAATCTATTGAAATATGGAATCTTGGAAAAATTTTTTTAACTGTTCACTGTTGTTTCATTGCATCAAGAATAAAATTGTACATATACTTAGGACTTTATTGGTAGCATCAAGTATACTATGTAAATGTGGCAATAGAGCTTGCAAGCACAATACAATGAATATGGAATGAAGCTCGTGAATGTTAGGAATCAATTTACCAAAAGTCATAGTCTAGCACTCTTCGAGGCACGGGTCTACCCAAGTTTTTTTGACGTATTCTGACCCCTGAGAAGGATTTTCTTGGATAGAACACGCGAAAGATGTGTCGGAAGTTGTTAATAAATTTTTCCGTAAAATTGATATGTTCTGAGAGAAAAAACCGCTGCCAAGTGCCTTAGCAGTATGCTTTCTCAAAGAGGCTTCAACATCACCCACAAACGCATACCAAACCTATATTTTCACCTTTCACTAGCGTAGATATTATAATTCATTTTTCAAAAATTACAAAAAAATTATTTAATCAGTTCTATTTGTATCGCTTCCTCAATAAATGGAGCATTCGGACTTGGTGTGACAACGGTTGCTGAGGAGCTAATTGGGAAGATTTTGTGCCCTTTGCCGTCTAAAATGATGGAAATGGGTCATAATTTGATCATTTCCAACCTTCGTAACGGTTGCTAGGGAGGTGAATAACGGTTGCTATTGAGCAAATATAACAATTCAGTGTCCTTGGCAATCGAGTGTAACTTAAAACTGATTTTCCGGCTTCCGAAGCAACGGTTGCTAGGGATGTGAACAAACGGTTGCCAAGGATATCAACAGTGGTTACTATGGGAAATATCGCATCTATTCTCATTGATTCTCATAGCTCCAAAAAGCATTTATGAGGATTTGTGAGGAAACACGTTAAAAACGGTTGCTACGGAAATAACCAACGGATTTTGCTGAAAATTGATCTCGGGCTAGATCTTGCCACAACTAACCGGTGTGTAAAATTTTAGCAAGATTGGACCATTCCTCCGAAAGTTATCATGGATGGAAGAAACAAAAAAATACACACCTTAGCAACGGTTGCTAAGGAAATAACCAACGGATTTTGCTAAAAATGAACTCGAGATTGTGCCGCGACTAACCTGTGTGCCAAATTTCAAAAAGATCGGACCATTCCTTCGAGAGTTATCGTGGATGAAAAAAAACGTTACACACACACACACACACACACACACACACACCACACACACACACACCCACACACACACACACACACACACACACACACACACACACACACACACACACACACACACACACACACACACACAACACACAACACACACACACACACACACACACACACACACACACACACACACACACACACACACACACACACACACACACACACACACACACACACACACACACACACACACACACACACACAACACACACACACACACACCACACACACACACACACACACACACACACACACACACACACACACACACACACACACACCACACACACACACACACACACACACACACACACACAACACACACACACACACACACACACACACACACCACACAACACACACACACACACACACACACACACACACACACACACACACACACACACACACACACACACACACACACACACACACACACACACACACACACACACACACACACACACACACACACACACACACACACACACACACACACACACACACACACACACACACACACACACTTTTGGATTTCCATGTTTTTCGACCCGTAGATTACGAAAATCGAGGTTCCGAGGTCTGATTCGGTGGGTACTAATTTTAAATGAATAATTTTGCATAATTCTCAATGCAACAAGTCTACAAATTGTTCTTTAATCTTATATGTATCATATGAAATAGTTACTTCTGAACATTTCTTGCATTTATGATGATATTAGGCTGCTACTTACTACCTTCATGCCGCAAGTAGTGGCTGGTATAGTCGAGCGCGAGTTACAGAAACGTTTGCTTTGTGATGCTCAAAAAATGTCATAAATGCAAGAGATGACGACAAATAGATTTCATATGATAGATAAAAGATGAAAGAACAATTTGTACACTTGCTACACTGAAAATTATGCAAAATTATTCATGTCAAATCGGTTTGAAAATTGCAAAAGTTATTCAAAAGTTTCGGATTTTTTTTCTCAGAAAAAATCAACTTCACGAAAAATTTATGGGCTTATATTTGATTTGAAATTAGCTAAAGAATATGAAAAAAATTGTTTGAGATCAAGCTAGCGTATTTTATGAATTTGTTACCGTGCCTCAAAGACTGCTACGAAACGCAGGTCAACCGACTAGATTTTCAAGCTATATGATGAAATATTCCATTTATTTACGAAAATGAATGAGTTTTATTCAGTCGATCTCGTCAAAGTTTGTAGGGTGGACTATAAACATATGCTTATCAGTTTCTATCAATGACAAATCGACCCTCCCTATTCATAAGGACGTATCTCGGAGAGTCCCGAAATAAGGACGTATCTCGGGCGGCAGAATAATAAAGACGTATCTCGTGCGAGCGCAAAGTAAAGACGTATCTCGCGTGAGCGCAAAGTAAGGACGTATCTCGCGTGAGCGCAAAGAAAGGACGTGTCTCGGACGAGCACGAAATAATGTCGCAGCTCGCGGAGAATTGCGACTCAATATTGAATCTCACTTTGATTAAAAATTATAACGGATCATAACCGCACATAAATCTCAAGCATAGAATTAAAACTCGGCAAAAATGAAAGCGATCATGGAGGCAAGTCAAAATATGAAGCATCTGTATTTTTTTATTCGTGAGTCAAAAGCTCAGAAACGATGGTCAAGAGCCTATCCGGCATTTATATACGTGGAAACGCGGTGGCTCTGTGCTCGACTGCGCTGGACTGCGCTAAGACTACAGGCCAAGCTGCTCTGACTGCAGTCGCGAGTCGCGAGCGCTTAGCAACTAGTAACAAGACGCAGTTTTTCGTCTCTCCTTATTGGCTTGTAGTTTCCATTCAAGAAACCGACTAGCCAGAATCATATGATGCTCACGGCGGAGCGTGTTCTTATTTTTGGTTGCCATATAAAACTGGCCCTACAGAGGTGCATGCCGGGAAATCCAGGAATCGAACCCCGAGTCTTATCCACGAATTGAGCCACCGGCCGCGGCGCACGGCGGCTCATTCCACAGTTGATCACTGCAGTAGCCGCTGTCAGACTCGAGCGATACCGTCAACTTCTTAAATCAGAACCAGAGTCATATCGACAGTGTACTACAGTGCTTATTATGTATGTTATTAATAAACTTGCAGTGAAACGTGTAAGGTACTCGAGTGGCGACTATAGTGATCAGAATTGGTCTCCTACTGTTTTTAGAAGATTAATACGACTGAGTGACTCGTGACTGGATTTTATCTTCATGTGTAAACTTCATTAGTTGATTTTAAACCGCTGAGATACTTTCTT
Organism: Aphelinus atriplicis; assembly: GCA_020882685.1. Classification (NCBI taxonomy): domain Eukaryota; kingdom Metazoa; phylum Arthropoda; class Insecta; order Hymenoptera; family Aphelinidae; genus Aphelinus; species Aphelinus atriplicis. Next base: position 1,990,990 of record JAJGQD010000005.1, on the reverse strand, counting down.
ACTTTGCAATTCTCCGAGCTACGATATTATTTTGCGCGTTCCTCCGAGATACATCCTTACTTTGCGCTCGCCCGAGATACGTCCTTACTTTGCGCTCACGCGAGATACGTCCTTATTTTCCGACGCTCCGGCGTCCCGCGAGATACGTCCTTATTATTCTGACTCACGAGATACGTCCTTATGAATAGGGAGGGTCGAAATGTTCATTATATCTTCAATATTGATATCATCTAATTCGTTCGCGTTATTTTCGCCAATAGAAATCGTAGGTATGAAACTTTATGTTATCGGGCATTGATAAGCTGGCTCTGTCAGTAGCCTTATAATAATCGCGTATGTGATGCTATCAACATTTTCGTACAATCGCAATTATGTACAGTCAAAAAATTGTCTGTTATATCCATACATTTGTTGCCACTGATTGAAAACTTTATGCAAGAAGAATTAGTTTTCTCTTTCATTGCACACTTTTCAATTTCAAAATACTTTCCATCGTTCACGAGTCTCTTGAAAATATGAAACTGAGAAGGTTCGGAGACGTTTTGGTGTCGAATTAACTAGAAATTCTAGAAAATTTTACGTGCGCGCACATCCAACGCACTTTGGCGGCAAACACGCAACGGTTTTCGTTCGCATTCAGTCATAGTCCATTGCTTATCTGTTCAAAAAAATGCTATCTCGGACTTTTCATACACCCTCTCTAAAAACTATTGGATCCCCTCCAGCAAAACATTCTAAATCGAATGAGACATATGAGGAAATTTGAAAACCATGGTTTCATATTTTTTTTTTCGAAAATGTTGAAAAATGAACATTTTTTGTTTTTTAATTTTGAGATAGTATGAAAACTATCAATCCTAGAGTAAAACGGAAGAGGAAAAAAAGTTTCCTTATTAAATTTTGCATGAGGTTTAAGTATTCCGAAACATTAATCTCGAATATTGTTGTTGCAAAATAGGTGGAAAGGGAAAAATGACCCCGAAAAAAAATCAATTTTTTGTGATTTTTTTTCAAGTTTCCAAATCATAGCTACGATTATGACAATTTAATTCAGAGTACCTTATACAGTTATGAAAATACAAAAAAAAATTCATCTCGATATCTCTGATAGTTTTCCCACAAAAATTTTTGAAGTTAGCTATTTTCAAAATTTTGAAATTGTATTTCAGTCCGAAACCTGCCAGAACCTCTCAGAAACCTGCCAATTTTTTTACGTACTCTTATAGATACTAACTATCGATCCCCCACCGAAAAGTTCCAATTGATCAATTTTAACAACTTTTATGATTTTTTGAAAATTTTTCGAAAAAAATTTCTTAGAAAAAAATGCAACTACAACGCGGTTTTTCTATCTATTCGGAATTCAAAAGTTGCATATGATAGAAGAAACAGACGCTCATTTTGAGTTTTCATTTACTCCGATCTAATTCGTGAATCCCGAGATATAGAGGTTTTTAGTCGAGGTAACTTTCCGGCAAAAGTATATGCAGTAGAATGAAAGTCGAAACGGTTTCTGGTAGCTTGAACATTGTTTTACTTTACTATCAATTATTATGTACGTGAGCAATGTCCTTGATACTTAATAGTCGGGCGGAAGGTTGGTGGAAATCATTGAAACGCAGCGCTTTCGGTGCAGCGGCAGTGGCGGGCAGTGGAGGGGGTAGGGAAAAAGACGCGACGAAAAGTCGAACACTCAGGATCAAAATGAACGTTTGATTTTTTACCGACTATATCTCAGCTTCTATATTAGATAATTTGATCATTCTTTTTTTAATTTGGTATAGCAAGTCAAGAGATGATTAAATATGTAAGTTAAAATAACGTGAAAACGAATTAACGTGAAAATAAATTAAATAACGTGATAATGAATTGAGAAATAAAGAATGAGAAATATAATATTGAACTTGTTAAAATTGATCAATCGAAATTTTTCGGTGGGGGATCGATAGTTAGTATCTATAAGAGTACGTAAAAAAATTGGCAGATTTCTGAGAGGTTCCTCACGGACTGAATTACAATATCAAAATTTTGAAAATAGCTAACTTCAAAAAATGTTTGTGGAAAAACTATCAGAGATATCGAGATAAATTTTTTTTTGTATTTTTATAACTGTATAAGGTACTCTAAATTAAATTGTCATAATCGTAGCTATGATTACTATCTCAAAATTAAAAAACAAAAAATGTTCATTTTTCAACATTTTTGAAAAAAAAATATGAAACCATGGTTTTCAAATTTCCTCATATGTCTCATTCGATTTAGAATGTTTTTCTGGAGGGGATCCAATAGTTTTTAGAGAGGGTGTATGAAAAGTCTCAGCAAATACAGATAAGCAATGGGCTATCAGCGCCAGCTGATTTCGCGTCGAGTTTTACGCTCGTTTGAGATACAGACATCGGACAATACGGATATCAGATTCGCAATAAGTCAAAGTTTTAACACGTACTGTACCTCGCTTCTTACTTCTCGCAACTTCTTGCGCAGTATCCACGACTCCCGAGAAGGAGTTATCCCTTTTAGGCGCTCCAGTCACCTGCTGGCTCCCGCTTTCTGCGAGCAACACAGTTTTGGCTCGTCAAAATGAGCCAGGGTAACTCAGGATCGTTTTTACTGTGCCATCGAGTTTAGAAATCAACCTGAGCTTGACCTTACTTAGTGCACACCTACCGAGGACCTATACCACAGGCAGCTAAAACCACACTTTTCACCCACTCGCTACCAAGGAGAACAAAAAAGAAAGTAAAACTGGCTTTTCCAAAAGGCATAATTTGTCGAAGGCTGTGACTCATCAAATTTGCATGAAACATTAACGGGTCTTCCAAACGTAAAAGCGCTCTTTATTACCCACAATCATCAGTCTTCAATTGACATATAGTACGACCGATAGAGCTAATGAATACCGCTTACATCTACCTATTATGAGCGCTGATAAAACGAGGTTTGAGAATGTGCTTACACACTGAAAAATCTCCAGAAAAATCATTGTTGACAGTACATTTAATGAAAACATTATAAAGTCCTCCGTTTGCTCCATGCCATATCATGCTAAGTATCTCAATCGTCCGAATAGTTAGCTAGATCTCTGTAAATGTTTTACGTCCCCCCCACCATATCTCACCTGCACGACACCTTCTACGCGCATCTGTGCTCAACTCCGTGCCCCCCTCCGGAATTGCAAGTCTCGCGCGACTATTCTTCGTCACCCACCGGTGTCTCCGATTTCGCGCGTAAAATACTGCCGTACTCGCGCAGAATTCTAGCGCGCGCTCTACAAACGTCGAGCTACATCACTCCCGCAGCATATTGTGCCAGCTGAAAAGGTTATCTACAACTTATTTGGTCAAATAATGTCTACTCAGGCAATCGACACTCCCATCATGAGTAATGAACATTTGACATATTTAAAAATGATCCGAATACACCCCCCACCTGGGTAGAACACCTTCTATCACTCAATACCTCTAAACTCACATCACTCGAATCGTTTTATTGACGGATCAACTGCCGAAAACTGGCTTGCAATTGCGGAGATAAGTCGAAAAATTCGAGATACGCGATTTATTATTGACCCATGCGAGTTACGTTCTGTTGGAATCCGCGTTGGCGTTCTATCATCACTGAATGAAATTTCTGCAGCTTTACTTAACGCCGTAGGCTGCTCTGAGTCGCGCATATCATCAGCTTCCGTCTGTGGAAAATACCCAGCGTAGATACCGCCACACAAGCTGGATCTCGGATTTCCCCTGGCGTCCCTTCTTCCCTACTTTTGGTGAGTTTTCGTCACCTATAGCCCGCGATTACATGCGCTCTCATTGTAAAAGATTCTAAAAAAACTGGGCCAAATTGGATGTGTGGACAGAGTGATACGATGGTTCACGAGCTGTTTGTCGTGATGACTACACGTACTCACACTGGCTTCCCACGAACTCAGGCGTACCTCAAGATACTTGAACCATTGTTTTTCCTCACCTCTCTCTATTAAGAGCCAAACTATCGCCGCCACCGTGAGAAGTTTTGCCTGTTTTTTGCCACCCTTTTCAGCCTCCTTTTTGGCCCTCCTTTTCGATCCCCATTTTCAGCTATATTTTGATGAATTTGTTGTTGTTGTTGATAGTGTGGATGAAAAGAATTTGAAATCGTCTTAAAAGTTTAATTTTTCCATTAAAAAATTATGTCAAAAACATTGTTCCATAAAACCTTGCTCAAAATCCCATTTTTTTCAAACTTTTAGAGAAATTTTCCCTTGAGCTCAGAAGTCTCGTAAGAACGAGAGCACTTCAATCGAACCTGAAAATTGATAAGAGGTACTTAAGGGTCTGAAAATTAGGCTGATCAGATATTCCACCATGCTTTTTGAAATGGTTCAAACTTCAAAATATGGCCAAAACTCCGTAAACTCAGGAACCAATTTCATTATATCATCCAACTAGAATTTTCTCATTATTGAAGAGATGATATGGAATTCGCATTTGAGGCATGTTCCGAATAAAAATATTAAATGGAAACTATAAAAAATAGTCCATGAAGTAGTATATTGAATTACAAAACTTTGCCAAGTCATCTGACTTCGTATGTGCAAGACACATTTCTTTACCCCACTTCATATAAAATCTCCAGTGAAATCATGTATCATGTAGATGATGAATCAATGGAAATTTAACCATTGTTCACATTGGGAAGATTATCAATATTCAGAACTCACCTAAGTATCTGTTATAAGTGTTGGGTTGAAAAACTTCTTCGGGTCGGTAGAAGAGAAACCGGAAGGGTAAGAAAATCTTGACGTCTGGGCGCTCCTGGAGTAATCCTTCATCGATTGGATGAGCATTTTTGAGTTGACTGACACAAATAGCATCTTCACGTGGTTGGTTACAAATTGCATCAAGTGGATTCAGTACCTGTGAATTTAAAAATACAGTATTATTTAGAATCATAGAGTATAGTTGAAGGAGGTACAAGTTGGAGTATTACTATGAAGTAAGTATACTATCAAATCATGTATGACTGAACGTTTACGTAGGAGCGGATTTTGGTGCAGTTTCTTCAGGGTTATAATAGAAAATGGAATCTCTACATTACAGGAACGTCGTTCTATTAGTCCCAAATATTTCTCCACTCCCAGTGAGTTAAAATGTTGCGTTTAGATTTCTGAAGCAGAGTTTAAATCCACATGCGTTGGACATCAAAATATAACATAGGCTACCAACTCTTTTACGCAAACGAACATGCGTCGCATAATTCTGTTTTAGTTGGACAATAACGTGTAGAAAATCACATTTGTCACCTGATAATGACCTGATAAAGAATGGCACGTCGTGGATTAGTATCTTGGCGAGGGTAAACAGATTATATTTATCCTGGACGATTATCGCGTCCTAGAGTGATGACGCTCTTTGAGCAACGTTTCGTCAACCTCTACGTATATGTCGAGCACAACGCCACTCTCATTGGTGCAGCTGAAATGTTTTGGTAGTTCAGGCTAATTTCATGGAGAGATATTTTGTCTAGTGTTGAAGGATGAATTCCTGGGGCCCGGGGACACTGGTATATTTTATTCAAAATGAACTTTGTGCTTGGGTGAGTGTATATTCGAATTGCAAATGTTACTCACTGAGTTAATGTGGACTGTGACCGTTTTATTATAGACGAGAGGAATCAGGGATTCGATTAATTAATATGAAATGATTAATTCATTGTATTTATAAAGTATGTGTGAGGTGTTTCGCCTGAACTCTTCCAGCGCGGCGCGCGAGCTCCAAATCATGTTGTTTTCAATTTGTGTTCAAATCAAATTCGCTTCTTGTCCATTCAATCTTGATAAATAAAGCGAATGAAACACCATTTTCGTAACAAAGGAGCGAGTTCATACTATAAAATGAATCATGTAAGTCTAGATTCTGATAGATTCTGACCTCCTTACTCTAGATACTCATCGGATACAATCATCCAAATATCAGAAAACAGCAATACGCTTAGTTTGGTCACTCGTTTAGGAGATCAGAATTGATTAGATCTTGGTGGCTGAAGTTCCAAAGATAGGTATTAATATTAGGTACATAAATCAGTTAAGAACATGAAAAAAATTTGTCTACCTTCAATCTCAACTGTTGGGATCTTACGGACAGAGTGATATTAGTATTAAATGTAACATGTACCTTTACAAAATATTCTGATAGACTTTTTGAATATTTTAATCGCCAAAAATATGCTAATGCATGTAGAAATAATGTACAATAAGTTTTTTTAGTAAAAAGTTATAGGAAAGAAAATTTACCTCGTGAAACGTAAAAAACATATATTTAACTTTTTCAATGCGAATTATGAAATGCGAATTTTGAATATTCCTTGTTAGTATGACACGACATAGTAATGAGTATCTTCCTAGGCAAATTCAAATAAATCATTTCGGTAGTTTCGGCTGTGCCGAAATATATCTTTAATCGTGTATCAATCTATACTATTACATAAAAGGACAGCCTGTTTTTTTGTGGCCGCTATTCTGAAAAACTACTGAACCGATTTCCATGAAATTTTGATACTTGATTCTTGATCACTCCAGGCATGTTTATGGATATGTGGCGTCTTAAAATTTTGAGTAGAAACCGAGAAGTAGACAATGCATTTTTCTGTGGTGGGGGTAATCGACCAAGTACCATGGCCTGCCAGTAGATGGCGAGGCGTTGAGTCGCACGTGTATAAGGTATAGTGCGGCGCTGTCTCGCAAGACAGTCAGCGTTCTATCGGCTATATGGGAGAGCTTGAAAATGAGCTGAGCATGTTTCTGGGATCTTTCGTATCCCAGTCCCCTGCTGCCAAATAATTTTGGTAACAATGCCGAGGCCCCGAAGTAACATTAGGCGGTACACAATTAGATTCAGATAGTCAGGGTCGAATAATATGAATAAAGTATGTGACAAGTGTCAAGCCATAAAGTGGCCAGAAGAAGCTCCTGGATTGTGCTGGTCTGGTGGAAAAATTAATCTTCCTGCTGTTGAAGAGCCACCAGAACCTCTCAAAAGTCTTCTTTCAGAGAACCGCACTGATTCCACATTTTCTGGCCTATTTAAGGAAGTATAATACACTGTTTCAAATTACTTCATTTGGAGCTAACGAAATTCGAGAAGGAAATTTTAGGCAAACTTTCAAAATTCAAGGGCAAGTATAGCATGGTATTGGGAGTTTATTGCCTCTTGGGGGTAGAGATTTGCAATTTGTTTCAGAACTTCTAAAAATTGGAGATGGGAAAGTATCAAATGAAAATGATTACATAAATATTGATAGAAAAATAGAAACGACTGTTAATAAAGTCATGGACCTGATTTCTAAAGTCTATCCAGAAATTGAAAATCTCTCTGACAAACCTTAAAATTGATTATGCGGAAGGGCAATTATAACTCCTCGAAACGCTACCGCTCATGATATTAATAATAGTATTTTAGGAAAGTTAGATGGAGAGATACGACATTATCATTCTATCGATACAGTGATTAACATTGATAAAGTTGTACACTACCCTCAAGAATTTCTGAACTCTTGATCCTTCAGGCTTTCTACCTCATGACTTAAAATTGAAAATTAGTTCTCCAATAATGCTATTACGCAATCTAAATCGTCCCAATTTATGTAATGGCACAAGGTTGCAAATTAAAATATGCGGGAAAATATAATCGAAGCAACTATTCTTACAGAACCTGCTGGAGAAACAGTATTCATACCTCGCATAACTATGATTCCATCAGACTTACTATTCCAATTCAAACGATCACAATTTCCTGTGAAACTTTCTTTCGCCTTGACAATCAACAAGTCTCAAGGACAGACTTTTAAGTACGTAGGGATAGATTTACAAACAGAATATTTTTCACGTGGCCAATTGTATGTTGCTCTTCCACGGACAGGGGTTGCACGTAAATAATTCATATTAATTCCTCAAAATTCAAAAACTAAGAACGCCGTTTATCCAAAATTTCCAATTCTCAGAGGATACATGGAAAATACAACTCCAAGGATTACAAAATATCAAATTAATCAAAGTTTACAAATGAATACATATTATACGAGTTTTTCAACAATAAATGAGAGTAACAACACTTCGAACTTATTAATACACATATTCGCGGGCGAAGCCGCGACGGGGACGCTAGTTCATATATGTAGAAAAATTTCTACATGAAGATTGAAAAATGATGGAGCTATGAATTTCCAAAACGCCATTCTGTAAGCTTAATAGTGCTATTTTCATGATAAAATCACTCATTTCATGGTCTTTTGACTAACGTAATATGCGAACTTAACAATACCAAACTATAATGTAACTGACATGTTGTTAATTCCACATGATCTGAAGTTTTTACGTCTATTATTTCAAATGCTCAATCCTGAGCTTTTAGATTACCAATCTCATTCATATAACAAGTTCCCAAGTCTTGCTGATCTGATGACAGGAAATATTTCTCCATATAACTCGAGTTTTTCGATTTTTTTCTTTCAAATTTGTATGTTCATGGTTCAAATTTCTGATCAGATGTAACTATCGATAAATACACTACAATACTGATTCATTCATTCGAAGTTTTTCGATTGGTGGAAATTTTCTCAACGAGTCCCTTGTTTATGAGGGGTCGAGAGGATTCGAAAAGATCAGAATCGATCTAGAGTCGAACGAGAGCCTTTCGAACACATGTTGCCAGATGCGTGCCATGGATAACGCGCCGAGGGATTTTTCCACAAAAATAGGTCTCACTCCTCTTAGACTTAAGGAGAATGAGACTTTAGCTCTGTTTTGCCCTTTCACCAACCAAAAAATTTGGATTCTAATGCCACCACTTTTACTCATTATCGATTCAATCTTGTCCATATCGCTTACTATCATTCTTTCTATGAATGAAGAATAGAATGGGATTTAGGTTTTATTATATGAAGTAGAACGAATTCTAAAGAGAAAAACTACTTTGATGCGCTGTGGAAACAGCGCCAGCGTCAAATCTGTGATTTAACGTTTTGACAATGCTACAAATTTATCAAGAAATTTTTTCTCCATTGCAAAGGTGCTTGCCTAACCATGGATGAGCCAAAATTTTGAAAAATTTTGAGTGCAAACGTGCACTCTTTTTGCCAAAAATAGAATCGCTTGAAAATTTTTGAGCATATGCGGGACACCCAAGCGATGCTGACAATGTAAATACCTCTGACAAAAATTTCAATTTTTTTGGAAAAAAGAATATTAATTGATTAAATCATTTGTTTTTTAGCTTTGACAGAAAAAACTGTGTGGGGAAAGTCGAACCACAGGAAACTTCTCGCGACAAAGTTGGTTATTTATGTTCAAAGAATTCGTAAACTAAATTTCAGATCAATCGGACTACAACTACCAAAGTTATGGCGGAAAGAAGAAAATTCTTCGCGAAAAGGGAAATTTCAAGCATTTCCATGTCAAAATCATATATATAAACACCATCTGGTTAAATTTATGGCCTTCACGATAATTTTCCTCTATTTTTCGATTCATTTCCTTTCATTTGAGACCTCGTTGTTTCGGATTGGACTCTTCATTGGTACACTGCATAATTTTGACACGGAAATGCCCATTTTGCGCCGCGACTAATTTTCTTTATTCCACCATAACTTTGGTAGTTGTGGTTCAATGGTGTGATTGCGTGCGAGTGATTGTAAAGAATCGCGATCGGGTAACCGTGTTTGTCGCATAATTTTAGAGAGTCAGACTCCAGGCTCACGGGGGGGCCTGCCAAGGTGATAATAGTCGCTGTGGGCGTAGGAGTTGAACATGGCCGTTGTGGGAATTAGGGACGCGTGCTGAGCATGGTCGCCGCGGGTTTTCGGAACGAGCGGAGCAGCGGGCTACGCGCGAGTTTTGTAGTTAGACGGAGTGGGTACGGGTTATCTTCGCGTGCAAATTCGTAGTGTGTTGTTCAATTTCAATTCAATTCAATTTACAGTGCCAAATCTCGGTTATCTTTATTTCTCCTGTAGCAGGGTTATCTTTTGAGTATTTTCAATAAAGTTTCCTATTCAATTACAGTGTAACTAGTCGTTGTTGAGTCATTTCAGTACGTTTCCCTCTAACTCCTCTATTTCAGTGTATGTGAAGCAAAAGGCTGAAGCTCAAACCCACGTCCTCTCTCTTCTAAGTTCCTGAGTAGCTGAGCAGCCGCCAACATCGTCGAGGGCGAGGTGAGAAAAGGAGAGTTATCTCCGATAACCGCGGGTATCTGGCGCTCTCACCTGCGCTCCGAGATGCGAGAGTTTTTGTTAACCAAAGGAAAGGTTACAATATATATACATTATAGAAGTATCGTTGTATACGATAGTAACTGGGCTAGGCAAAATCATAATGCAGGCAGTCGTGATGAAAAGTGCTAATTTGCTGGACGTCGTCCTAGCTACTTCAGAAGCTTTGCCAATTTGACTTCCAATTGATTAAGTTGTTTGACATAGGCTAATCTGTTTACTGATACTGATATACTCTTCAAGGTAAATTAGTTCCTTTATTTTCGTACAGATTTGATTTAAGGTTATTCGTTGACTGATTGATTGATCAATTGATTGATTGTTGAATCTAATTGTTCGCGCCGTTCGGCGAGCGTCCGTTCGTCGGTCGACTCGCGTAGTATTCGCGACGATGCGATGGTTCGTTTTTCTGTTCGTCGATTCGATTTTCGACAGAGTCGCACAGCAGCAACATCACTCTGTCGCCGCTCTGATCTACTTCTTGAAACTCACGTTAATCTTAGTTTTTCAACCGTGGTCGCCATTCACGTATCGCGCACGTTCATCCGAAGCGATTGTTCGAAACCACTGCGATGTTTCGAACCACTTGTATCGCGTGGTGTATATATATTTAGGTTTTATTAAAGTGTTGTGAAAAGTGTATTTTTCGGAGTTCATTCTTTTCACCGTTCCTCCCCACTCCTTTTGTACTACGGCACACATTTCTCTTCTCGCAACTAGTTTGAGTGCGAACATTTTGGTCCTTCGAGCCGGATGTACGAGCGGGGAGCGGTGCTTCGATAAGAGTAACTCCCGGCATTTTTCACGCGACCAATCTATGCACAACGCGGCGCGTTTCTTGCGAGTGCGCGCATCGGGACAGTGATGTGCAGTGAGAGCATCAAGCATCGAGAGAAGCGCTGAGCAAAACGCGTTCAGAGCACCGAGTGGGCCGAGCGACTTGGGCATCGCCGTATTGTCTCTGCATTCATCGGATGGGATCGTTCTCACATAAGATGGTGGCCCGCAGAACCGCATAGTCATCACACACGGCTCTTCATCACCGGCCTCACCTCGAGCCTGACAATTCTACCAGCGAGGGCGCTGCAGCTGTCCACCTTCTTCACGTCGAGTCTGCTGATCTCGCAACGGAGAGCGCTGCGACCAACCAAACATCAACAGCTGAGAAGGCAGTTAGCTGATACAAACGAACTACTGACCGCTCATCGCCCATGAGCCAGCTTGACGTTGTCAAACAAGGTGAAGCTTCATTTACTCACTCGTTTGCTAAGCCCGACCATCCTGTACACTGCTTCGCGCGTGGCCTAACACGCTAACAGCTGCCGACAGTCATCTTGGATACTTCTGAGTGGCGTGAAGTTTTTCATTATTTATTTTTTTTTCTGATTTCGTAAATGTTTACATTTTCTGTCGTACACGTTCCACATCATACGAGCATCATACAAAAATACATCTGGACCCTTCAAAACATCGACCGTCCGGCTCCAACCAAAACGAGCCGTCGCAATCCAACAAGCCATCCTCAAGTATGATTGTGTCGGGTGTGGCTCAGACCTTGTCGACTGGCACGGGTAATGCGGTGACGCTTTCAACAGCATGTATCACACTCGAAGGCCCCGATGGAAGACGCCCTCGGCTCAGAGCACTTCTGGACAGCTGTTCGGAAGAGTTGTTTATAACATTCCATGCGGCACAATCTATCAATTTACAACTGCACAAGGCCGAGCTTCCATGCGCTGGGCTGGGCGATTCCTGAGTTACAGTGGCTAAAAAGCAGACGAATGTCTTTTTGAAATCGGATAGACACCCAGAGTTTCCCATGCAGTTGTCACCGTTCGTACTCAAGAAACTGACGTCGCAATCACCCAGTGAGGCCATTCACGTTCAGGACTGCTCTCACTTGAGGAAAATTCAGCTCGCCGACCCGGACTTCGCCACGCCCGGACGCATTGACTGCCTACTGGGATCAGCGATCTTTTCTGCCGTTCTACTGGATCGCATTCGTTGAGGATCGATAAACCAGCCTCTGGCCTTGGAGTCGGTATTCGTCTGGATCATTCTTGGAGCCGAAAGTTCACGATCGACGTCCGAACCATCAGGGGTTCTGCATACCGTCACTCACTCCGAGACCGCTGAGTTGAACCACACGCTGGCCAAGTTTTGGGAATTGGAATAGGTTCCGCAGGTACCCGGCATGAGTCCAGATGAAAAGGCCTGTTACGATCACTTTAAGAGCACGCACACCCGGAACCAGGAGGAACGCTTCCGGCTGCGGCTGCCTTTTCGAGAACCACCGGAACTGCCCGACTCGCTGAGAACGGCCACTGCCTGCATGACCGGACATCTGCGGAAGTTTGAATGCCAACTCGAGCTCGCCCGGACGTACTCCAATTTCATGGACAAATATAGCGAGCTAGAGCACATGGAAGTGGTCCTTCTCCCCGAGGTAAACTCCGATCATGCCTGCTACATCCCTCACCACCTTGTTTTTTAGAAAGGACAGTGGAAAAATTCGCGTGGTTTTCAATGCGTCGCAGGTTTATCCAAACGGCAAATCTCTGAATTCTTTTCTGCATGTGGGCCCGAAACTCCAGGAGGATGTGCTGATCATCATTCTGCGTTGGTCTTTTTTCAAATGCGTTTTTAAGTGCGATGTTATTAAAATGTTTCGCCAATTTCTCATAGACCCAATCGATCGAGACTGGCAGCGGATCGTCTGGAGAGCTTCGCCATCGGAACCATTGCTGAACTTTCGTCTGAGAACAGTGTCATACGGCGAAAGATGCGCGCCTTTTCAATCCAATGCAGCGATGTTACAGCTGGCCGATGACGAGCATACCACCTACCCACGAAGCGCCAGGGCTCTACGCAGAAGCCGTTATGCTGACGATTTCTACGTCGGCGAGGACACAATTGCTGAGGCGGTGATCACGCTGAATCAAGTAGTTTCTGTTTTGGCATCAGCTGGCATGGAGGCCGGAAAATGGGCCGCTAACCACGAGGAGATTCTTCAGAGTGTCCGACCAGAAAAGTGCTCAGATGTTGCTGAGGTGCCTCACGAGCAGGAGGACATCACTACTCTTGGTCTACGCTGGAATCCTAGCCGTGACTGTTTCTTCTTCCGAATCGCTGAGCTCGAATCTGATGAACGCACAACCAAGCGCCCTATTGTATCGGAGATATCGAAGTTATTCGATCCGATTGGGTTTCTGTCGCCAGTAACCATTCGAGCAAAAATTCTCCTTCAGAACTTATGGCTTATAAAAGTTGACTCGGATGAGGCAGTTCCACCAAAAGTCGTTGAAGCGTGGCTTGCGTTTAGGAGTCAAATGCCGGAACTGGAAACAATCGAAATTCCGCGATGGACGGGTACATTCGAAGATTCGGAGTGGCATCTGCACGGTTTCTGCGACGCTTCAGAGAAAGCCTACGGAGCGGTCTTTTCTGTCGTTGTTCACCGACAAGGCCAAATATTCTCCAAGTTCATTACAGCCAAATCAAAGGTCGCTCCCGTTAAAGCAGTCAGCCTGCCTTGCCTGGAATTGTGTGGGGCTCATCTTCTGAGCCTTCTCATTGCGTACGTGCTGGAGGGAATTGACCCCAGTACAGGTTCACTGTTGGTCAGATTCAAAAATTGTTCTAGCTTGGCTTCAGTCTCACTCGTCGTGCTGGAAAACATTCATCGCAAACAGAGTCAGCGAGATAACATCTGCAGTTCCTGCAGCGGTGTGGAGGCATGTACCATTGGCCGACAACCCGGCTGACCTCGCATCACGAGGAGTTTGGCCCAATCATCTGAAAGAAAGCAGCCTATGGTGGACGGGTCCCAAGTGGTTTCAACGACCTCAATCTGAATGGCCTACCACCCCCGAAAGTTTTCACACCGAACTAGAGGCGAAATCGAGAGAACTCATGCCTTCCTGGTTCAATCTCCCTCAGAGTTTGAAGAATGGTGTATTCGCTTCTCAACCGTCGAAAAAATCGTGAGAGTTCTTGGCCTTATTCACTGATGGCGACAATCTGCAAAATTGGGTCGAGGTCATCAAGAAAACACGTGGCTCTCCGCCCAGGAGCTCGCTGCGGGACGAATCCTCATGTACAAGGGACTACAAAGATAAGTCTTTCATCGAGAAATTGAGTCACTAGAGAAAAACAAGATTCTTTTTCAGTCTAGCCCCATCCGACGCTTCCTGCCGTACTTCGACCCAGCTGGCGTGCTGAGAGTTGGTGGGCGCCTGCACAACTCCTTCTTGACGGAAGAGGAAAAACACCCGATTATTGTACCCGCAAATAATCATATCGCCAAATTAATCATTTGACGTGCTCATCAAGACACCCTACATGGTGGCCCAACCTTGGTTCAAAGCCACTTAGCACGGTAGATATGGATCATTCGAGGCCGTAATTTCATCCGAGCAGTCGTGCGCCAATGCACCACATGTGCACGTAACAGAGGCGCCACCATGAAGCAGCAGATGGCCCCGCTACCCGCCGTATGTTTTCGTCAGGCTCGGCCATTCACCTTCACGGGCGTAGACTACGCGGGACCATTTTGGCTCAAGTTCTTTCCTGGACACGGATCGAAGGTCAGCAAAGCATACGTGGCGATTTTCGTGTGCATGGTCGTGATGGTGGTGCATATTGAGGTTGTGTCGGAACTTTCTTCTGCAGGTTTTTTGGCAGCGTTTCGCCGTTTTGCAGCGAGACGCGGTAAGCCACCCAAAATGTATTCAGACAACGGCACGACCTTCCAAGGTGCCGCTGCAGAGCTGCACCGACTCTTCGAGAAAACTTCTCGCGTCAGTCAGCAGATTGCTGAGCGGCTGGCTCGCGATAACGTGATCTGGTCTTTTATTCCGCCCCGTGCTCCTAAGTTTGGTGGCCTGTGGGAGGCAAATGTAAGTTTCTTCAAGAAATATCTACGACGGATCATTGATGAGAGTAAGCTCACGTATGAGGAATTTTTTGACCCTGGCGGCGATGATCGTGGCGTGTCTGAATTCTCGGCCCTTGAGTGCAGTCAGCACTCATGAGCAGGACCTGGTTCCTGACTTTCCTGTTTCCTGGACACCTTGTCGCTCTGACTTCTGGTCATTTTCTGATCGGAGAGGCTCTGGTCGCGCCTCCCGAACCATTTCTCGAAAACAACGAAAACTGCTCGATCCGCTCTAGGTGGCACAATCTTAGCCTTATGCAAAATCACTTCTTGATGCGCTGAAAACGGGAGTTCTTAGATCAAATGCAGCAGAGATCGAAATGGCTTCATCCGAACCATGAATTCAAGGTTGGAGATCTCGTGCTCTTCAAGGATGAGCTGTTGCCGGCGTCAAAGTGGCCCTTGTCTCGCATAACCGAGCTTCACCCATGCCCTCATGGCCTCTGCAGAGTAGTCACGGTCCGGTCTGGCTCCAGTTTCTACAAGCGACCGGTTAAAAAACGAATTTAACTACTTGTTAACGATGTGGCTGAGAAACATCGATCGTCTATGAGCGATCCTACGGCGCACTGTGGGCAAAAACGGCAAATTTCGATTCACTTCCAAATAACTTTTGAACGACATAATATTTTTTGATAATTCAAAGATGAAATGGAAGCTACACATTCAGAGCATAGATTCAAACTTCTAGCGAACCAGTGAATTAATTTCATCATTGGAATAAATTGATGTAAAGTGAGGAAAAATAGGTCGATTTTACGAAATTCGAAAAATAAACTATCAACGGATATGAGCTGTATCATGATAGAAGGCTTGCGGATACCTTGAAATGTCAGTAATAAGGTGGTGAAAGAATTTTTGAAAAATATTGAAAACTACTATTGTAAATTGAGGGAGAATAAACAAAAAGTAACTTGCCGAAAAATGGTCATATCAACTTCGGACTTGATCGAAATTATCAGGAATATCGTTGGGGTGCATCCGCGCGTTCAGTCAAGTGAAAATATTTATCAATTTGCAAGCCATATCAAAAAATGTTGGAAAAACGAAGATAGGGGAAAGGCAGAAAGAAAAACTCTTTTGTTTCCGGGACAGGTTTTACGGGCTCATCAGTAGCTCGCCATAAACACTCCGCTCGACCGGAGCTGCAATTCGGAACATGTGGGACGCTCGTTCTTCGAGTAAAGGGGTCCTCGCACTGTTGGTGTCAAGCCTAAATCCAACGTTCTACCTCTGCTTGGCTCGCTCGTCACATTTTGAGTCGATAGAAAATCGAACATATTTTTTTGCAAATCAGATTTTTTATATAAATAGCAGTTGTCAATTTATATAAAAACAAGAATTGATAAAAACATCGATACTTTGGATTCACATTATTGGAGATTACGCCAAGTAAACTGGTCTAGAGCTTACAAAAAAAAATTGTTTAAAAAATTATTGCAAAATGAGTTAACAATTTTTAACCTGACAACTCATGGAGTACGAAAAATGAGCCTGGAATTCGATGTTTTTGCCGAATTATTCCAACAAATAGATGCGGCCAAATACTCGTTTTCACCCTTTTATACCGAATGATTATGTCTTAGTCTTAGTGAGCAAAAATTGTCAGAATTTCACCATTCAAACTGCATTTTCATCAGAAAAAATGATGTTTAATCAATCAATTTACACGACTTCGATATGAAAATTTTTGCATTTTTCGACTTTCATGCTGAAAGCAATTAGGAAGGGTCAGGTACCTGAGTGACCCTCCCGGATTGTACGATCGAAAGCAGCGGTCGATGCGTTTTCCGAGCGGTATACACAATTTTGAAACGAAGTTGCTTCGCAGCTGAATTTCTAAAAGTAAATATGGTTGGATTTTCACCATTCAAATTGCATTCTCATCAGAAAAAATGATGTTTAATCAATCAATTTACACGACTTCGATATGAAAATTTTTGCATTTTTCGACTTTCATGCTGAAAGCAATTAGGAAGGGTCAGGTACCTGAGTGACCCTCCCGGATTGTACGATCGAAAGCAGCGGTCAATGCGTTTTCCGAGCGGTATACACAATTTTGAAACGAAGTTGCTTCGCAGCTGAATTTCTAAAAGTAAATATGGTTGGATTTTCACCATTCAAATTGCATTCTCATCAGAAAAAATGATGTTCAATCAATCAATTTACACGACTTCGATATGAAAATTTTTGCATTTTTCGACTTTCATGCTGAAAGCAATTAGGAAGGGTCAGGTACCTGAGTGACCCTCCCGGATTGTACGATCGAAAGCAGCGGTCGATGCGTTTTCCGAGCGGTATACACAATTTTGAAACGAAGTTGCTTCGCAGCTGAAATTCTAAAAGTAAATGTGGTTGGATTTTCACCATTCAAATTGCATTTTCATCAGAAAAAATGATGTTTAATCAATCAATTTACACGACTTCGATATGAAAATTTTTGCATTTTTCGACTTTCATGCTGAAAGCAATTAGGAAGGGTCAGGTACCTGAGTGACCCTCCCGGATTGTACGATCGAAAGCAGCGGTCGATGCGTTTTCCGAGCGGTATACACAATTTTGAAACGAAGTTGCTTCGCAGCTGAATTTCTAAAAGTAAATATGGTTGGATTTTCACCATTCAAATTGCATTTTCATCAGAAAAAATGATGTTTAATCAATCAATTTACACGACTTCGATATGAAAATTTTTGCATTTTTCGACTTTCATGCTGAAAGCAATTAGGAAGGGTCAGGTACCTGAGTGACCCTCCCGGATTGTACGATCGAAAGCAGCGGTCGATGCGTTTTCCGAGCGGTATACACAATTTTGAAACGAAGTTGCTTCGCAGCTGAATTTCTAAAAGTAAATATGGTTGGATTTTCACCATTCAAATTGCATTTCATCAGAAAAAATGATGTTCAATCAATCAATTTACACGACTTCGATATGAAAATTTTTGCATTTTTTCGACTTTCATGCTGAAAGCAATTAGGAAGGGTCAGGTACCTAAGTGACCCTCCCGGATTGTACGATCGAAAGCAGCGGTCGATGCGTTTTCCGAGCGGTATACACAATTTTGAAACGAAGTTGCTTCGCAGCTGAATTTCTAAAAGTAAATATGGTTGGATTTTCACCATTCAAATTGCATTCTCATCAGAAAAAATGATGTTCAATCAATCAATTTACACGACTTCGATATGAAAATTTTTGCATTTTTCGACTTTCATGCTGAAAGCAATTAGGAAGGGTCAGGTACCTGAGGGACCCTCCCGGATTGTACGATCGAAAGCAGCGGTCGATGCGTTTTCCGAGCGGTATACACAATTTTGAAACGAAGTTGCTTCGTAGCTGAAATTCTAAAAGTAAATATGGTTGGATTTTCACCATTCAAATTGCATTTTCATCAGAAAAATGATGAAAAGCAGGATATTTTTCCGGAACTTCTGGGATAGTATGGATAAACTACCTTAGTACGAAAAATTTCCTCGAACTCCCGAACCTTCCATGTCACTTAATTGTTAATGCGGTATCCGAAGTCACGGTTCGACACACTATCCCGATAACTTTTCCTCCCACTACATTTCCCTGTGAGATTGAGAATTGGGAAAAGTAACGTCAGTATCCAGCATTCTGTCATGCGACCATCGTCTCTCGTGAAGCTTGTTACTAAGCTTTTTGAGATTCTACAGAGTTCGATTGGCACTTGTTCCACGGAGAATTACCTCCATGCAACTTAATTAAAACCAGTGATTAGTGACAGTAATTCAATTCGTTCAGTTGATCACAGAAAGACTCTCTATCTGCAGAATTGTTCGTCAACCGTTAGAGGAGCTGGTTTATGAGGTAAGTTACAAAACACGAGTTAATTGCGACCCAAGATTATTTGAGCAAGTGATTTGTTTGTCTCTTTTAATTGTTAGTTAATTATGTAAATTATACCAAATCATCATGAAAAATGTATTTTGAGAAACATAGTTGATTTCTAACGATTTTTACCCTTGTAATTTATTTGAATTTGTTACTATTCTCTGGGAAAATCAGGCTACAAAGTCTAAAAACAATAAATTATTTTGTATATGGTCATAAAAAATCTGAGAAAATTCTAGTTTTAAGATCACGATTCTCAAAAATTTCACGAATAGAAAATTTAAAAAAAACTTGACTTGCCGAATCGGTGTAAATGGCAGTACACTTATACTGTATATTTCTACTTAGTAATGTTCATATTGCTCAATGTTCATACGCTTTTAATATGTTTATATTCTTCCAACAGTTATGGACATCCCTGGTGAAGAAAATGTTAATATACGAAATCGTGGTGGTCGTCCTAAAAAGAAGACGATTCCTTACCGTGGTGGTGGGAGAAAACGGATTGAAAATCAATACGCATCCAAATCAACATTGCGGAGGCGAGCTAAGGAGATAGTTGAATCCATAAAACTTCCTTACGCTGAGATTTTGGAATCGGCTACAAGGACGATTCAGGCGGGATCTGGCTTGATTTTGATAAACGACAAAAAAAAACGACCTTCAGAAATTGCCAAAACTCATTCCAATGAATCTGCTCTGGCATTTTTTATTGAAAATAACTTCAGCAAGGCCGAATACATTGCATTATGTAAAGATGGAAAATCGAAGGGCAATAAAACATATCCTTCGTATTACAAAATAAAGTAAGTTGGACATTTTATAAATTCACATACCATATTTTACAATTACTCAGACTTTTTCAACTAATAAATTTTTTCTTTTGTTTCAGGTTAGCCATGAAAGAGTGTGAATTTAGTGACATGAGTGTATCTGAAATCGAAGTAAAAATATCTCTACAGAGCATGCTTAGGAAAAGTATTGAGCGCCTTAGTGAAGTTGTCGCTGTAGATTGGAGTGAAGAGCATCTGTACAATTTAGAGCTCATTGTAACTTTGGGCTTTGATAGTTCATCGGGTTACAATAATCCTCACCAGAGATATGAGGATGAAGATAACAAGTGTGCAGAAGCGCAACAATCATTGCTCGTGTCGAGTATGATTATTTGCAAATTAAGCTCAAAATTAGGTATACTAAAAGACGAATTACTATCAATTAATTTGCTATAAATATTTCACCATAAATTTCATCATCCTTTTTCATTACAGGTGAAAAATCTTGGATCAATCCAACTCCTCAAAGCTACCGATTTTGCCGGCCATTAAGAATATGCTACGAGAAGGAAGATAGTGAAAATATCAGGACAGAATATACCCGTTTGGATAAAGAAATCCGGAGGTTAAACAACCACAGATTTACTCTATCAAACGGTATAAAATCTAAGGCTTCCTTCAAAGTTTTCACGACCATGTTTGATGGGAAATGTGTGAACGCAATTACAAACAATATGTCTACCATCAAGTACCCAATCTGCCTACAATCATCGAATGAATTTGGGAAAGATGATGTGGATTTCACACCCGTAGAAGGAAATCTTCGATTTGGAATAGGCCTTCTACACAGTGAAATAAAGACATTTGAGCACCTTCTTCGAATATCATATCGACTTGAAGTTCGTGTATGGAACGTGAATGCATCCCTTAAAGGTAAACATTACTATACTAATGAATAATATCAAAACTATTTAATAATATATGCACGTTCCCCGGTACTTAGACGTTTTGTTCTCAGAACACTTTGTAAAGTGTGCGAGTTATGGCCCAAAAAACATTTTAAATATAAAACTCATATAATTTGAAGATCGAGTGAACGAGCGAAAATCACTGATTCAAGAGAGGATATTTGCAGAATTCAGAGTCAAGGTTGATTTAGTACCCCAAGGGCATGGAACAACTAACACTGGAAATGTTGCTCGGCGATGCTTCTCAGATCCTGCGAAATTCGCTGAATGTTTGGAGTTGGATAGAGATTTGGTCATCAACATTGTAACAGTGTTAAAACTATTCAAATGCAGAAGACAACTCAAACTAGATGATTTGGAGGAATTCTGCATAAAATTATACAAAAGATATTTTGATTTATACAGTTGGGCTCGGATGAATCCAACCCTACATAAGCTCCTCATGCACGGAGTTCAGGTAGCGAGGCTATTGCCAATGCCAATGGCATACTTTGCTGAGGATGCTTCGGAAACGTCCCACAAGTACTACCGGGAAAATTCGAAGATCCACGCAAGACAATGTGGCCGGAAAGAACGCCTGACTGACATGTTTAATCGGGCAATTTATCACAGTGATCCGAAAATTTCATTAGTTTCTATTAATAATCGACTCGAAAAACATAAAAAACATAAATTTACGGAAATAATGAAATTATTCCTCGAAGATACGTGAGTATAACTTTACAATTATTTATACCACGTTGATCTGTTTGTACAAGAAGTAATATTATTTGAATTGATTTCAGAGAAATATTAGAAGATTATGAGTTGGAAAGTGAAGATGGAGGGAATGATCAATGATTGATCAAAGATTCAGAAGGCTATATGCAGAGGACCACACATATCTACCACTAATATTATTCCTTACAATATATTCATGTAATGCATCAAAATACTTATGATAGTTCTGACTTTATGAATAAAAAAACAAAAAAAAATTCCCGTGTTCGTAACCAATTATTTATAGAATTTATTAAATAAGCCCAGTGCTCATCTGTTCAAAAATATGCTATCTCGGAATTTTCATACACCCTATCTAAAAACTATTGGATCCCCTACAGAAAATCATTCTAAATCGAATAAGAGATGTGCGGGAATCGAAAGAGTATGGCTTCATATTTTTTTTTTTACGAAAATTTGCATTTTTCTCTTTTAATTTTGAGATAGTATGAAAACTATCCATCCTAGAGTAAAATGGAAGAGGAAAAAAAGTTTCTTTATGAACTTTTGCATGAGGATTAAGTATTCCAAAACATTAATCTCAATCATTGTTGCAAAATAGTGATAAACGAAAGAATGACCCCTAAAAACAAGCCATTTTTGTGATTTTTTTTTCAAGTTTCCAAATCATAGCTACGATTATGACAAATTGATTTAGAGTACCTTATACAGTGATATACAGTACATATACAGTACCTTATAAAGTAAAATTGTGTATACCGCTCGGAAAACTCATCGACCGCTGCTTTCGATCGTACAATCCGGGAGGGTCACTCAGGTACTTGACCCTTCCTAATTGCTTTCAGCATAAAAGTCGAAAAATGCGAAAATGTTCATATCGAAGTCGAGTAAATTGATTGATTGAACATCATTTTTTCTGATGAAAATGCAATTTGAATGGTGAAAAACCAACCATATTTACTATTAGAATTTCAGCTGCGAAGCAACTTCGTTTCAAAATTGTGTATACCGCTCCGAAAACGCATCGACCGCTGCTTTCGATCGTACAATCCGGGAGGGTCACTCAGGTACCTGACCCTTCCTAATTGCTTTCAGCATGAAAGTCGAAAAATGCGAAAATTTTCATATCGAAGTCGGGTAAATTGATTGATTAAACATCATTTTTTCTGGTGAAAATGCAATTTGAATGGTGAAAATCCAACCACATTTACTTTTAGAATTTCAGCTGCGAAGCAACTTCGTTTCAAAATTGTGTATACCGCTCGGAAAACGCATCGACCGCTGCTTTCGATCGTACAATCCGGGAGGGTCCCTCAGGTACCTGACCCTTCCTAATTGCTTTCAGCATGAAAGTCGAAAAATGCGAAAATTTTCATATCGAAGTCGGGTAAATTGATTGATTAAACATCATTTTTTCTGGTGAAAATGCAATTTGAATGGTGAAAATCCAACCACATTTACTTTTAGAATTACAGCTGCGAAGCAACTTCGTTTCAAAATTGTGTATACCGCTCGGAAAACGCATCGACCGCTGCTTTCGATCGTACAATCCGGGAGGGTCCCTCAGGTACCTGACCCTTCCTAATTGCTTTCAGCATGAAAGTCGAAAAATGCGAAAATTTTCATATCGAAGTCGGGTAAATTGATTGATTTAACATCATTTTTTCTGATGAAAATGCAATTTGAATGGTGAAAATCCAACCACATTTACTTTTAGAATTTCAGCTGCGAAGCAACTTCGTTTCAAAATTGTGTATACCGCTCGGAAAACGCATCGACCGCTGCTTTCGATCGTACAATCCGGGAGGGTCACTCAGGTACCTGACCCTTCCTAATTGCTTTCAGCATGAAAGTCGAAAAATGCAAAAATTTTCATATCGAAGTCGTGTAAATTGATTGATTGAACATCATTTTTTCTGATGAGAATGCAATTTGAATGGTGAAAATCCAACCATATTTACTTTTAGAAATTCAGCTGCGAAGCAACTTCGTTTCAAAATTGTGTATACCGCTCGGAAAACGCATCGACCGCTGCTTTCGATCGTACAATCCGGGAGGGTCACTCAGGTACCTGACCCTTCCTAATTGCTTTCAGCATGAAAGTCGAAAAATGCAAAAATTTTCATATCGAAGTCGTGTAAATTGATTGATTAAACATCATTTTTTCTGATGAAAATGCAATTTGAATGGTGAAAATCCAACCATATTTACTTTTAGAATTTCAGCTACGAAGCAACTTCGTTTCAAAATTGTGTATACCGCTCGGAAAACGCATCGACCGCTGCTTTCGATCGTACAATCCGGGGGGGTCACTCAGGTACCTGACCCTTCCTAATTACTTTCAGCATGAAAGTCGAAAAATGCAAAAATTTTCATATCGAAGTCGTGTAAATTGATTGATTAAACATCATTTTTTCTGATGAAAATGCAGTTTGAATGGTGAAATTCTGACAATTTTTGCTCACTAAGACTAAGACATAATCATTCGGTATAAAAGGGTGAAAACGAGTATTTGGCCGCATCTATTTGTTGGAATAATTCGGCAAAAACATCGAATTCCAGGCTCATTTTTCGTACTCCATGAGTTGTCAGGTTAAAAATTGTTAACTCATTTTGCAATAATTTGTTTAAACAATTTTTTTTTGTAAGCTCTAGACCAGTTTACTTGGCGTAATCTCCAATAATGTGAATCCAAAGTATCGATGTTTTTATCAATTCTTGTTTTTATATAAATTGACAACTGCTATTTATATAAAAAATCTGATTTGCAAAAAAATATGTTCGATTTTCTATCGACTCAAAATGTGACGAGCGAGCCAAGCAGAGTTAGAATGTTGGATTTAGGGTTGACACCAACAGTGCGAGGACCCCTTTACTCGAAGAACGAGCATCCCACATGTTCCGAATTGCAGCTCCGGTCGAGCGGAGTGTTTATGGCGAGCTACTGATGAGCCCGTAAAACCTGGCCCGGAAACAAAAGAGTTTTTCTTTCTGCCTTTCCCCTATCTTCGTTTTTCCAACATTTTTTGATATGTCTTGCAAATTGATAAATATTTTCACTTGACTGAACGCGCGGATGCACCCCAACGATATTCCTGATAATTTCGATCAAGTCCGAAGTTGATATGACCATTTTTCGGCAAGTTACTTTTTGTTTATTCTCCCTCAATTTACAATAGTAGTTTTCAATATTTTTCAAAAATTCTTTCGCCACCTTATTACTGACATTTCAAGGTATATGCAAGCCTTCTATCATGATACAGCTCATATCCGTTGATAGTTTATTTTTCGAATTTCGTAAAATCGACCTATTTTTCCTCACTTTACATCAATTTATTCCAATGATGAAATTAATTCACTGGTTCGCTAGAAGTTTGAATCTATGCTCTGAATGTGTAGCTTCCATTTCATCTTTGAATTATCAAAAAATATTATGTCGTTCAAAAGTTATTTGGAAGTGAATCGAAATTTGCCGTTTTTGCCCACAGTGCGGCGGGTAGATCTTTAGTTGCTCATGCTTGAATAAGATTTTTGGCGAGCCCGCTAACACACCCCAGGAACGACGGGCTCCGGCCCTGGCCCGGGCCTCTCTCCTCGCCCCCCCCCCCCGAAGTCACGGCTATCACAAACACGCGCGGAGGAGACACCGTTCAAGTCCCCGCGTGCCGACCGTTCCCCCATGCGAGAAGCCCGTGTTCTCGTGCTAGCCGAGGCATTTCTCGCGCCCGTATACAAATACGGAGTGCCCCGGTGAGTAGAGCCAATCCCTGCGCGTGTCATCCCACCGTGCAACCTAGTGCGAACGGCCACCAGGTCACAGATTGGCGCCGCTAACGTGAGTGTTTACGGCCGTGATTGGGGAGGAAAAATTGAGTGGAGAGTGCGTGCGCGGAATCGTGAAAGAATTGATTTCAAACGAGCGAGTTGAACGAGCGAGGAAAAAAAATATATAATATATTCGGGCGAGGGATTCGGTGTCGCGAGTTACCGCGAATTCCCAGCGCCCTTCGTGGCGAGCACGCAGAGGTGAGCGCGAGAACGCGGCGCGGGGCAAGTGTTGTTGCCCCGCGTGTTTACGTGCGTCGGCAGGTGCTGTGCCGCGCATGTTTACATGCAGCGAAGCTCACGTAGAAAATTCCTGAGCGGTGAACAAGCAGTGATCAAGATTATAGCAGTGATCACTCTGCTCAATAGAATTGCTCAGTCCCCTGACGGAGTTTACAACTCCTTATTCCTCCTGAAAATTTTTCTTGTTATCACTACTGATAATTTATTATTGATTTTTTTTAGCACACAACCAGCGGACGAACGATCATTGGATATTGAACCAAACCAGATAATATTCAGTATAATTGAACGAACCAGATAATAATACATAATTGTATTGGTATTGTATGAACATGTATATTGACTAATATTTCATTTCACATGAATATTTATTGATATCGCACCATTGTTGTCCCCGACGGACTTTACACTCCTTTATTCTCCATCATTGCGATTTGAGTGATTTATTCTAGTATTGAAGATACACATGCATATGTACAAGACGGAGAATAACTCCTATTAAGAACGTGACTCGAAGTTTAGAGAGACGATATTCGATTTGATAATTTTGTGCGGTTAAGCGGGACGGATGACAGCGTGCATGAGTGGGTCGCGGTGAATTAACAGATTTTGCGAGTTGATGAATATTGTCCTGCAGACTGATTTGTACAATTTTATTGGTCGAGTTGGTTCATTTGGTATATAATTTGGAAGCAAAGTCAAATAATTTTTATTATTCAGTTTCTGTTTTAATTTTAAAATTTTCCATTTATTTCAAGTTGTTTTAATGATAAACTAACTATTCAGAATGGCAGACGGTGACGTGAAATCGTACAAAGAGGCCATGGAGAAGTTGTTGAAGGTAGATAACTGGAACGAACGATACAAAACGATAAGTAAGATGAATAAGGAAGTAGTTTGAAGGGAACTGGAGAAAGCAGGAATCTCAGTAACGGGGAAACTACGTACGCAAAAAGAACGATTGTTGAGATGGGAGATAAAAGAAGCGAGTTTTAGAACGACTGGAGGACTACAGATCGAGTGTAGATATTTCTGATACTGCGTTGCTGGCGGCAATGCCAAGCATACTCCACAAGGGCGCAGCTGATTGATTTCGGACGATGAAAGCGGAGATTGGATCGTGGCGCAGAATCAAAAAAGCCTTCAGGCACAGACTCGTGGTCGAGATGGACGACGACATAAGTGAATACAGAAGTAGTACAGAAGTGCTGTCTTGCACATAAAAATCAATTCATACAGAGTTTTGGAACGAGCGGGCAGGGAGTACGAAAGGCTTCGAGACCTGGACGCGCGGTACGAGCCACCGCCGACCAAAGAGAGATCACGCATACCAGCAGCGGCGTACGAGAGCGATAAGAAAGGGGGATCTATATCGGCGATCCAGGAATCTGACAATAAACACGGTAACGAGGAGAGTTCGGCAGAGGAAGGAAAAGGGAAGAAACCGCAAAACGATAAGAAGGAAACGAGAGAGAAAGCAGAGATTGCTGCGGTGACAACTTAACGACCGGCCAAATCGGAGATTAGCGAGCTGAAGCAGCTGCTAATCGAGCTGATGGAGGACCGGCAAATCGAACGAGCGCAGCAGAATAGCGGACAATTGAGGCCGCCACAAAATTCTGGAACTACAAACGTAAACACCGGGAACGCGAGCGCGCCGAGAAACGCAAACGGGCCCATGGGGAGCCCTAGTAATACGTTTGTGGGAGAGTGTTTCTCCTGCCAGAAACCTGGACACAAGGCAGCGGACTGTAGATCAAACGTCTGTTATAATTGCAACGAGAAGGTACACTACTCGCGCAATTGCCCGAAGAAAGCCCAGGGGGCGCTTTATTGCCAGGTTTGCAAAATACCGGGAGTCGAATACGACTCGTGTTTTGTATGCCACGGACTTAAATCGCTGGCAGGAAAAGGGGGGGGGGGCGGGAGTGCGTTAAAGTCCCACGCGCTCCACGCCATCACAGAGGGGACGAGTCAGCCGACTGTGGGCCTCCGGAAGGGAAAAGTGGGTCCGACTAATACCAACTTGGAACGAGCGGAGACTCCAGCGGTGGTGAAGGCAATTGAGGAGTTCGATAACTGGAAAAGCCAATTGCCGAGATCAACGAGTCGAGAAAACGGCGCGAAAGAACGAGCGGATGAAAAATCGGCGAAAAGTCGAAAACAGATTGACGAATCTGACTCGGGAGCTCTGCCGAAAAATCAGCTCGAGTCGGATCGGGTCGTAACGAGTAAAGTCGTCGAAACAGACGACAAAAGTGTCAGTAAAAATCGCGGAAAAATACCAATAGAGCGCCTCAAGCTGATTACAGTGCAGAGCCGAGTCAGAGGGTACCTGCAATACTGAACAACGAATGGGTGAACGAGAGCGGGAACGAGCCCCGGAGCCGTAGCCAAAAGCCAGCAGTGTGTTCTGGTAACGGCAAACAAACAGAAAACCGGGAAATACCGCAGAGTGTGACGAGTACGAGTAATGTGAGTGTGAACGACGCCCCCAGCAGGAGTAATGCTGCGCCCAGCGCTGGGCACACCAGGGGAGCGAACGAGCACGAGAGAGCACCTGATCCAGAGGGATCAGGAACGAGTGAGTGTCGATCAACATTTCAACGGGTGCAGAATGCATGCTGCCCCGAGCATACGCGACCTACGGAAGCGTATGAGAAATTGCTGATCGAAAAGCTTCTGAGAGACGCAGCCAAGTCCGATGAGGATGAAATCGACATTGAGGTCGAGAAAACAAACCAGTTGCGGGAGTTGCGAGGAGCAAAACGCTCTTTGCTGGAGCACTAGTTCAGTGGAGAGAGCGCGGTCGAAAGTACCGAGAATATAGGTGGCCAGCACACAATCGCGTCCGGTAACGATGCAGTGAGCGCCCACCTTGTCCAAGGGAACGTGACGGAACGATGTCCCGGGTGATCCGACCGAGATCATTATCAACGGGGTAGTGGGCAGCGACCGGAATTACTTGGGCATCGTGATCGGGGGGAAGCTGTTCAAAGCATTGTACGACACCGAAGCAACACCTACGGTGGTGGGCGACGGGGTCATAAACCAAGGACCGGTTGATACCGACAACCAAAGCGGTGTACTATGCGAACAGAGAGAGAATGAACGTCGCGGGCAAACTGAAGTTGAAATTGGACGCGGATGGAACTGTCCAAACGATGGAAGTATTAGCCGCACATAATCTGGGAATACGGTGAGTACATCGGAAAAAATTTTGTGAAGTTGTTCAAATTCAAAGAAGAGTCATGGAGAGTGGGTCAAGGGAAATGAAGGAAATTTTTGAATGCCTCATCTCGAGTGCACTCTGACGATTATGTATACGCGGAGTGCGCTGGAATCTCGGCAGTGAACAATGAAGATCGAGAAAAGATTGAATGACTGATCGAGGAATATCTGCCGAAAGAAGTGGACAGATTAGAGGTAACCACGATGACGGAACATCATATCGATGTACAAGGGTCCCCACCGATCAGGCAAAAACTGTGAAGAATGTCACCAGCGGTACAAGAGATTGGAAAAGCCGAAGTGCAGAAAATGTCTGAGCAAGGAGTTATAGAACGATCGGGCAGTGATTGGTGCAGCATGCCAGTCATTGTCAAGAAAGCGGATGAGTCGTGACGATTTTGTATCGATTATAGAGATGTAAACAAAGTATCGAAACGAGACGCGTACCCTATCCCAAGTATCGATATTATTCTAGATAAATTACGGAGAGCGCGATTTATTACGAAAATTGATCTGAAATCGGCGTACTATCAAATCAAGTTAGAGAAAAACAGTCGCAAGTACACGGCGTTTGCAGTACACGGGTCTGGGCTATGGCAATCCAAAATAATTCCCTTCGGACTCACGAACGCACCGATTCGACCTTTTAGCGATTGATCGACGCCCTCTTCGGGCCAGAATTTGAGCCACACGTGTTTGGTTATTTGGATGACTTGATCATCGCAACAGAAACGTTTGAGGAGCACTTATTCTGGATCGAGAGGGTGCTGAAAAAGTTGCGGGAGGCGAATTTGATGGTAAACCGAGGGAAATGCGAGTTCTGCTGTAAGCAAGTCAAATATTTGGGATATTTGCTTGACGCGGACGGCCTGCAGCCAGATCCAGTGAAAGTCGCGCCGGTTCTCGACTACCCGGAACCCAAGAACGTGAAACAATTGAGAAGATTTCTGGGCATAATTCGATGGTACGCGCGATTCATCAAGAACGACGGAAAATTGAAAGTACCCTTGCTCAAGTTGTTGAAAACGGAGGCGAGTTTCGAATGGGGAGAGGAACAGAATGAGTTGTTTACGAGCTTGAAGAAAGCTCTCACAGAAGTACCGGTGTTAGCCAGACCGGATTTTTCAAAGCCCTTTACAATTCAGTGCGACGCAAGTAACTACGCGTTGGGCGCAGTGTTATCACAAAAGCACGAGAATGGCGAACCCCCGATCGTGTTTATCAGCTACGTACTCACGCCCGGAGAACGAAACTATATGACCACGGAGAAGGAATGTCTGGCGATCATATGGGCCATTGAGAAGCTGAGACCATACATCGAAGGAACGGAATTTCACGTCAACGGGTCACTCAGTGCTCCAGTGGTTGAGAAATTTGAAAAATCCGACGAGTCGGTTGGCCAGATTGGTGATTGAATTACAGCAGTGGGACTTTACGATAACCCACAGGAAGGGCGAACTCAATAAGGTGCCCGATGCCCTGTCGCGTGCTTTTGGAGACGAAACAGGAGTGGCTTCGCTGAGCGTGGTGAACGAAAAATGGTATAATGAACGACGGGAAAAGGTGAAAACCTTCCCACGGAAATTCGGGAACTGGGAAGTCGAGAACGATCTTTTGTACGTGTATCGTAGGGATAATTTATTAGATCCGGTAACGAATAAAGAAGAGAACTGGAAGTTGGTAGTGCCAGAAGAGTGGAGAGAACGCGTGATGCGAGATGCGCATGACGAACCGCCGTCGAGCCATCTCGGCATCGAGAAAACGTATGATAGAATCGCCCACGAGTATTCTGGCCAGGTAGCTACCATGACATGTACGAGTATGTTAAAGCTTGCCAACACGCGGAATTTAATGTAGGAGATATGGTATGGCGGTTAGAACACGCACTCTCCAGCGCAGATAAGGGCGTAAACTGTAAGTTAGCTCCTAAGCAAACGAGGCCCTATCAAATAGCGAAGAAATTATCGCCGCTTACATACATCCTGGATATGGGCCATGGGCCGGAGCAAACGGAACGCGAAAGCACCGGTCAGCGAGCTTACGCGATGGATACCCCCTCGAACGTCAAAAACCTTATTAACGTATCGCCAATTGTTTTTTTTTTGTTTGTTGCAGAGATGAGTATGAGCTACGACGGGGCATATAGCCCCATGCAAGTAGACGAGGAGGTCCCTCCTCAAACCCCTGCCCAGTTGGTGCACAACTGGACGGATGAGGTAGAACACGAGCGGGCGACCGCGCGTCGCGCATTTATGGAGGGCTGGCCGGCCAAAAAGGCCGAAGAGGTGGAGCACCTCATGCGCGTGGAAATGGCCGATCTGGGCCTCTCAGCGGCGGAGATCGATCGGATCTTCCAGCATCCGCAATTTGAGCGGGTGCTGGAGGAAAAGGTCAGGCTGGCCTTCGAAGAGAACGTCGTCGAGGAGATCGACGCGTTCCAAGCCATATTAAGGAACGTTAGGGTCCAATGGTTTGCATGAGCGACCCCAAATGACGCACTATGGCGGTGACCGCGTTGGTGGTGGAGCTACGGGCAACGCAGACGGAAAGGAGGACCGAGGCGAGCTCCTAGAGCCCGCCGAAACTCAACCTCTCCTCGCCCTACCAAGACCAGAGGGCGAGAGGGCGATGGCCGTAGCCGGGGACACAGCCCCAGCCGGAGAACAGAACCCCGACGGGACCCGTAATCTCCTCGGCCGGAGCCCGGCTAAAAGAGGGGTGGGAGGGGTGGCTCAAGTTGTTGAAAACGGAGGCGAGTTTCGAATGGGGAGAGGAACAGAATGAGTTGTTTACGAGCTTGAAGAAAGCTCTCACAGAAGTACCGGTGTTAGCCAGACCGGATTTTTCAAAGCCCTTTACAATTCAGTGCGACGCAAGTAACTACGCGTTGGGCGCAGTGTTATCACAAAAGCACGAGAATGGCGAACCCCCGATCGTGTTTATCAGCTACGTACTCACGCCCGGAGAACGAAACTATATGACCACGGAGAAGGAATGTCTGGCGATCATATGGGCCATTGAGAAGCTGAGACCATACATCGAAGGAACGGAATTTCACGTCAACGGGTCACTCAGTGCTCCAGTGGTTGAGAAATTTGAAAAATCCGACGAGTCGGTTGGCCAGATTGGTGATTGAATTACAGCAGTGGGACTTTACGATAACCCACAGGAAGGGCGAACTCAATAAGGTGCCCGATGCCCTGTCGCGTGCTTTTGGAGACGAAACAGGAGTGGCTTCGCTGAGCGTGGTGAACGAAAAATGGTATAATGAACGACGGGAAAAGGTGAAAACCTTCCCACGGAAATTCGGGAACTGGGAAGTCGAGAACGATCTTTTGTACGTGTATCGTAGGGATAATTTATTAGATCCGGTAACGAATAAAGAAGAGAACTGGAAGTTGGTAGTGCCAGAAGAGTGGAGAGAACGCGTGATGCGAGATGCGCATGACGAACCGCCGTCGAGCCATCTCGGCATCGAGAAAACGTATGATAGAATCGCCCACGAGTATTCTGGCCAGGTAGCTACCATGACATGTACGAGTATGTTAAAGCTTGCCAACACGCGGAATTTAATGTAGGAGATATGGTATGGCGGTTAGAACACGCACTCTCCAGCGCAGATAAGGGCGTAAACTGTAAGTTAGCTCCTAAGCAAACGAGGCCCTATCAAATAGCGAAGAAATTATCGCCGCTTACATACATCCTGGATATGGGCCATGGGCCGGAGCAAACGGAACGCGAAAGCACCGGTCAGCAAGCTTACGCGATGGATACCCCCTCGAACGTCAAAAACCTTATTAACGTATCGCCAATTGTTTTTTTTTTGTTTGTTGCAGAGATGAGTATGAGCTACGACGGGGCATATAGCCCCATGCAAGTAGACGAGGAGGTCCCTCCTCAAACCCCTGCCCAGTTGGTGCACAACTGGACGGATGAGGTAGAACACGAGCGGGCGACCGCGCGTCGCGCATTTATGGAGGGCTGGCCGGCCAAAAAGGCCGAAGAGGTGGAGCACCTCATGCGCGTGGCCGATCTGGGCCTCTCAGCGGCGGAGATCGATCGGATCTTCCAGCATCCGCAATTTGAGCGGGTGCTGGAGGAAAAGGTCAGGCTGGCCTTCGAAGAGAACGTCGTCGAGGAGATCGACGCGTTCCAAGCCATATTAAGGAACGTTAGGGTCCAATGGTTTGCATGAGCGACCCCAAATGACGCACTATGGCGGTGACCGCGTTGGTGGTGGAGCTACGGGCAACGCAGACGGAAAGGAGGACCGAGGCGAGCTCCTAGAGCCCGCCGAAACTCAACCTCTCCTCGCCCTACCAAGACCAGAGGGCGAGAGGGCGATGGCCGTAGCCGGGGACACAGCCCCAGCCGGAGAACAGAACCCCGACGGGACCCGTAATCTCCTCGGCCGGAGCCCGGCTAAAAGAGGGGTGGGAGGGGTGGCTCAAGTTGTTGAAAACGGAGGCGAGTTTCGAATGGGGAGAGGAACAGAATGAGTTGTTTACGAGCTTGAAGAAAGCTCTCACAGAAGTACCGGTGTTAGCCAGACCGGATTTTTCAAAGCCCTTTACAATTCAGTGCGACGCAAGTAACTACGCGTTGGGCGCAGTGTTATCACAAAAGCACGAGAATGGCGAACCCCCGATCGTGTTTATCAGCTACGTACTCACGCCCGGAGAACGAAACTATATGACCACGGAGAAGGAATGTCTGGCGATCATATGGGCCATTGAGAAGCTGAGACCATACATCGAAGGAACGGAATTTCACGTCAACGGGTCACTCAGTGCTCCAGTGGTTGAGAAATTTGAAAAATCCGACGAGTCGGTTGGCCAGATTGGTGATTGAATTACAGCAGTGGGACTTTACGATAACCCACAGGAAGGGCGAACTCAATAAGGTGCCCGATGCCCTGTCGCGTGCTTTTGGAGACGAAACAGGAGTGGCTTCGCTGAGCGTGGTGAACGAAAAATGGTATAATGAACGACGGGAAAAGGTGAAAACCTTCCCACGGAAATTCGGGAACTGGGAAGTCGAGAACGATCTTTTGTACGTGTATCGTAGGGATAATTTATTAGATCCGGTAACGAATAAAGAAGAGAACTGGAAGTTGGTAGTGCCAGAAGAGTGGAGAGAACGCGTGATGCGAGATGCGCATGACGAACCGCCGTCGAGCCATCTCGGCATCGAGAAAACGTATGATAGAATCGCCCACGAGTATTCTGGCCAGGTAGCTACCATGACATGTACGAGTATGTTAAAGCTTGCCAACACGCGGAATTTAATGTAGGAGATATGGTATGGCGGTTAGAACACGCACTCTCCAGCGCAGATAAGGGCGTAAACTGTAAGTTAGCTCCTAAGCAAACGAGGCCCTATCAAATAGCGAAGAAATTATCGCCGCTTACATACATCCTGGATATGGGCCATGGGCCGGAGCAAACGGAACGCGAAAGCACCGGTCAGCAAGCTTACGCGATGGATACCCCCTCGAACGTCAAAAACCTTATTAACGTATCGCCAATTGTTTTTTTTTTGTTTGTTGCAGAGATGAGTATGAGCTACGACGGGGCATATAGCCCCATGCAAGTAGACGAGGAGGTCCCTCCTCAAACCCCTGCCCAGTTGGTGCACAACTGGACGGATGAGGTAGAACACGAGCGGGCGACCGCGCGTCGCGCATTTATGGAGGGCTGGCCGGCCAAAAAGGCCGAAGAGGTGGAGCACCTCATGCGCGTGGAAATGGCCGATCTGGGCCTCTCAGCGGCGGAGATCGATCGGATCTTCCAGCATCCGCAATTTGAGCGGGTGCTGGAGGAAAAGGTCAGGCTGGCCTTCGAAGAGAACGTCGTCGAGGAGATCGACGCGTTCCAAGCCATATTAAGGAACGTTAGGGTCCAATGGTTTGCATGAGCGACCCCAAATGACGCACTATGGCGGTGACCGCGTTGGTGGTGGAGCTACGGGCAACGCAGACGGAAAGGAGGACCGAGGCGAGCTCCTAGAGCCCGCCGAAACTCAACCTCTCCTCGCCCTACCAAGACCAGAGGGCGAGAGGGCGATGGCCGTAGCCGGGGACACAGCCCCAGCCGGAGAACAGAACCCCGACGGGACCCGTAATCTCCTCGGCCGGAGCCCGGCTAAAAGAGGGGTGGGAGGGGGGAGCCAGAGCAGTTGGACCGCTCTGGGGGCGCGACCGAAGGTGGCAACGGTCACGCCGAGCACCCCACCCCCGAGGAAAGGATTCCGGTTCCGAACCGGAGCTCCTCGCGGTCGACCTGCTTGGAGAACGACGGGACGACCCGGGTCCCAGGCCCGGTTCGTACCCATTTCCCCGCCTCGGAATTCCACTCCCCTAGAGTGGGACGAGGCGGAGGAACGGAGGCCCCGCCGCACCTTCGCAGAAATGCGAGAGGAAGATCTGCGGCGGGAACATGGCGGGAAGACCGGCGTCGTCGGGCCCGGAAACCACCGGCCCCAGTACGAGGTAGTGGAGGAGGAAGCGAGGCTGGAGCCGAGCACCGGTAAGAACCGACGGCGCCGGAAGAACCGGGATGAGCGGGTGTTCCAGTGCCACCCGGACGATTATGTGCCACTGCACCTTGGGCCCTCGCAATTCCGAGTAGATCCGTTGAGGTTACTGCCCCGAGACGAGGTGCAATGGGCGGCAGTGGCGTCCATGACGTCCGGGGGCCATGCTCGTCTCGGCAGGCGGACCTGCGGGACGAGCTGGAACGGCGGAGGAACCGCGCAGCCGCGCCAACCCCGCAGCGACACGGCGGCCGTCCCCACTGTCGCCGCGGGGGGCCAGTTGCGGGTGGACCAGACGCGGGAAGAACGACGGGCGACAGTGACGACCCAGCGGGAGGAGGGCCCAAGGCGGCGCAACCGGGGGCTGAAACGATGTCGGGCCCCGGGCTGAAACAATATTCCATATTTTCAGTGCTTTCTGAAACCCAGCACCACGGACGCTTGTGATGTGTAGTATTTTTTTTCCAACCCATTTTGGCTCTCTCAAAGAGAAAGCTTTGTAATGGGGCCAAAATCGACCCACTGAATCAGATCTCGATTCTTGTAATCTACGGGTCGAAAAACATGGGAATCCAAAAGTGTCCATATGTAGTACATACGTACGTATGTATGTACTCCCTCGTGTCTTTCGTTCACGATAACTTTTGAAGAAATCGTTCGATCTTGCTGAAATTTTGATAATAGGTTAGTCGTGGCAACATCTAACCCATGTTCAATTTTCAGCAAAATTTGTTGTTTATTTTCCTAGCAACCGTTGCTAAAGGGGAGGAAAATTTATTTAAGTTCCATATCCAGTATTTTCAACTGTTCAAGATACAAAATCTCCGTTTTTCTCATAGCAGCCGTTATTGCAGAAAAATAAAACGGCCGTATATTATTTTGCACAAGTTTTCTGGATGTCAATTCACTTATTAATCGAAATATTCGTTCACTAAAAGTGAAAACAAAAATGATATGAGAACTACCCAATTTGATGTATGATTAGGAATTTGTGAAATGTACAATTTCTCCCGGAATAATGCACAATTTTTGTCTTAAATAAAGCATCTTCGAGGAAGCATACTACTAATTCACTTAGCAGTGGTTTTTTGATACCATAAGGCCAAAAACATGTTATGCCTCCTTTTCTTTATCGATTTGTACTTCAATTAATTGATTAATTTAAAATTTCAATCAATTCAATTAACTTGATCAATTAAACTAAAATAATTAATTCAATTAATATTCAGATTCAATTGATTGATCCATATATTCAATTGAATTAATTCTAAACTCTTAATTGCAATTTAATTTGAAGAAATTAAAAAAAAATTTAATTTAATTCGACTTTTCAATTATTTGGATCCATTGAGTTTTAATTTCAATTGTTTTAGACATGAATTAAAAAAAACAGTTTTTAATTTTAAATTGGCCCTTCAATTAATTAATCCGTCTTCGTTTCAATTTAATTTTTTCGAGATCAATTAATGGATTAAACTTTTTAATTTCTAATTTTTGATTGAAAAATTGAAAAATGTCTCAACCCTGAGGAGGGTGAGTTGTCCCGTCACTGAAGACGGAGAGGCTGCTCGTCGCCCCGGCCGGTACGGCGCCGCCGCGCCGTGCTGACTCCACGCGCTCCAGCTCAAGTCTTCTGCTTACAAGAGTGCCGAAATCGGAATATATTTAATATCCATACAAGTCTCTATCTGTTGGATAAACTACTATCTAGCGTAGAACATGTACTCATTTGGGTTATGGACTGAGATATGGACATTATTTCATTTCACATTCATTGACCTCCGTTTTGGCTTTGATATTAAAGACTTTGCCATAATATGTTTCAACTGAACTACTTTTTCAGTTCGTTTTGATCTAGGAAAAATTTCATATTCCTCAGCAGATGAAATTTTTTTAACCATCAGTCTGTCATCGGAAGTTGGTATGAACGCATGAAATTGCAGAGTACCTTGTATAGCAGAACACTTATCAAATCTTTCTTTCAATTTCAGATATCTGAACTTGCTGGGTGACAAATTGATGAAATTGAAAACTCACGACTTTTTTGCCAGAAAACAGTCTGTATTAATTCATGATTTGAAAAAAAAATTGTTAGAAGGAGAATTCTTAGTTTGTTTTGATTTTGCTGAAAATTATGCTTTTGTTGTACAGAATTCAGCTCAATCTTTCCGCTGGAATAATAATCAGGCAACAATTTTCACAGTAGTTATCTACTTTCAGAGGAATAATGAACTTCAACACAAAAGTTTGGATATTATTTCGGATAATTTATCTCATGACACTATTGCAGTTCATGTATACCAAGAAATAATCATAAATTATCTGAAGAAAGAATACAAACCAAAGAAAATTTATTAAAGTACCGATGGAGCGAGTCAACACTTCAAAGGTCAGAAAAGTTTCTCTAATCTTATTAATCATAAGAAAGATTTTGGCTTTCCCGCGGAATGGCATTTTTGTGCGACCGCACATGGCAAGGGAGCGTGCGATGGAATTGGAGCTAATGTGAAACGAGGTGCTAAACGAGCAAGTTTACAACGCTCTGCAAATAATCATATTTTAATCGCAGAAGCTTCATTTGAATGGGGAAGAAACTACTGTAAAGAAACCATGGTATTTTATAGTAAAAAAGAAGATTATGAGCGAGCTAAACTGAAATTGAAAAAAAGATTTGATAAGTGTTTTGCTATACAAGGTACACTGCAATTTCATGCGTTTATACTAACTTCCGATGACAGACTGATGGTCAAAAAAATTTCATCTGCTGAGGAATATGAAATTTTTCCTAGATCAAAACGAACTGAAAAAGTAGTTCAGTTGAAACATAGTATGGCAAAGTCTTCAATATAAAAGCCAAAACGGAGGTCAAAGAATGTGAAATGAAATAATGTCTATATCTCAGTCCCTAACCCAAATGAGTACATGATCTACGCTAGATAGTAGTTTATCCAACAGTAAGAGACTTGTATGGATATTAAATATATTCCGATTTCGGCACTCTTGTAAGCAGAAGACTTGAGCTGGAGCGCGTGGAGTCAGCGCGGCGCGGCACGGCGCGGCCCGGCCCGACGCGGCGCATTTTCTCATGTTCGCTACTCAATTACTTGAATACGAAAAAGGCGTGTTTTCAAAAGGTCTGTATCAATGTAAAAAAACCTCAGCTTTCGATCTAGACTACTTAAAAAAATTAAAAAAAATAGGTTTTTGAGATATGGCCTGTTTTATATTTTTTTTCCGTGAAAATGTGAAAAATTTGGAAAACTAAATTCACTATTGGAAAGCTGAGAAAAAACTACATTGATAGCATATTCAACATTATTTAGATATGGGTCATATAGAGTCGAAAACAAGCGTCGAAAACGTGAAGTTTTAGCGTCCGCGCGCCGGCTCTGGAGAGTTGACGAAAAACGCCCCATATATATGTTTTCAAAGGTGTAAAAAAGATTATACCTAATAATCTTCACAGAATCTTGCTACCAAGTTGCATTATTCTCTTGGACAAGCTAGATCGATTATAATAATCGGCTAAAACAATATCTCTGTATTGCTGATAAAATCAGTCATATAAAAAAAGTACTGTTCGGCTGGCCAAACAAAGAAGGCCACCCTCCGTGAATGTTTTCGGTATCTCTATAATTCATAATACAATAGAGAATTCTAGCCCCGTAGAAAGACAAGTTCAAATAGTTGATAGAGTAAAAATAGAGAATAGTATTCTACTCTTAATAATAATGAGTATTCCAAAACACTTATAACCATATCTTAAATGTCTTCAGTATAATGTATTCATTGTTATAAGACTTTACAAATTGAAAACTATCTTCTGACTGGGTCAAATTTGAATTGGACATCACGGATCATGTGCCTTCAACTTACGCTTGAAATATCAATGCCATCTAGTGGCACTCGAACACCCGAATAGCACATCCAGAAGGTGTTTTCGGGCCTATACATCCGAATAATAATCATGATGCTCAAACACCTTGCCAAAAAGCACACTACATTGAGCCTGGGATTAGCTCCATCCATCTACACTCAGAAAAAAGTGAGACTTTGAAAGTGTCATTTTGCGAGGAGTACAAAGCTTCACCGGGTGAGACTCTGAAAGCCTCACGGTGGGGCCTCTCTCAGCCCCACCGTTTCAGCGAGTGTAGAGTCTTCAAGCGCGACGTTGTCAGTTTTTTGCGTTTAACAGTCGGCTGCCGAGTTGGCGGGAACTGTGTTGACACCGCAAACTGGCAACGCTGCGCTCGGCGCTCGGCCAGAGCCGATCGGTGGGGCTGAGAGAGCCCCACCGGTGAGGCTTTGTACTCCTCGCGAAGTGAAGGCTTTCAGAGTCTCATTCTTTTCTGAGTGTACAGATAAACGTCTTGGGTCGTGGAATTATTGTTTTTTCGAAATCAATTTGAAATTATATTTCAGAAAAAATATTCTCTCAAATATTTTCTCTTGAAAAAGTAATTTATGTGTGCCAATGGGGATTGATAATGACTCCAAAATTCCACCCTAATCTGAAATGAAGTTAAAGTTTTGGGAAAATGCAGAGAATTTCATATGATAGCATCGAATATCTAAAGATATTTCCTTGGGATCGACTTTTAACCTGAATAATTTTACAGCGAATTGTTCATAGATCAATCATCTTCTTAGGCAATTCCACAAAAAATCGCTTACAGCTAAATTTTTCGTCCAGGCGATCTAACAGATTACTTATATAAAGTAAGCTACCACACATCTAGGTGCGAGGTTGAACATCACATAGGGACTTGATGATTATAATTTTTATGATCTCACTCATCAGTGGTGGATGATGAATGCTACCCAACAATTGAAAGTTATTATTATCCATATATACTCACAATTCCTTGCGGGAGTCCAAAATCATAAGATGGTGGTTGTGAAGTTGGTTGGTATGGCCCACGAGCATAACGTAGAATTGCGAGTTGTTGTGATCGCTTGATGCCACATTCACCTAAACCTCTGAGTTGAATCCAATAAGCCCCTACTTCTTGGTTGGCGTTGATGACAAAATCGTATCTTTCTCCTATTCAATGAAAGTAAATAATATAAATTATGACAAGAAAACTATTGGAGTACTGGACTATGGAATAAACAAGTGTAACTTAATGTGAGATCCCCGGGATTCGTGATATTCATGATCTGTTATTTGATTCACGATAAGTATCCGCAGCAAATTAAGGGACACGATATGCTTTGTATCGAACTCAATGTCAGGTTCAATCTCATAACTTATTTTTGTAAGTATATGTTATGATTGAGTATTTTTGATCTCAATTAGTTCAGCAAGTTTATAATGGTTATCAACGTAAACTGCATTTATTATCAATTAATTATGTAAACGAGGTTTTAATTGAACCACCTCAGCTATTTAAGAATATAAAGTATGAGTTGGCTAGCAAACGACAGTTATCCTTAATTTGCTCCTCAAAAACTTGTCCACATTAAAACTCTTGGAACGGTTCGAAGCCTAGTTTATACGGTTCTCAGATTAATGTATATTACATCTGACACACACTCACTCACACACACACACACACACAAAAGTTGTATTTTCAATAAATTGGATAGCAAAATTCATCATTTATTTTATATTCCATTTCAATCAATATCCACCAACATAGAATAACATCAAATTTATGAGTTGTCTATTTCATTTGAATATTCCGGAAGTATACACGCTATATTGTTATTGTAATGTTTTTTTCTTTTGATAGTGCCCCTTTTCTTTACAAGCCTAATTAAGAGTTTATTGAAAGCTGTGAAATCATTTGAAATAAACTCCATCGATTTCCACTGGTAACATTATCAAAATGAGTTGGTTGGTGATTCCTATTAATGTCATCCCACACAGCATGAAATATTGCAATGAAATATTTCAAAATATTTCACTGAAATCTTTCAATGTAAGAATTCTGGAATATTTCTGTAACATTTCTATGTAGTCATCAAAAATTGATTTTCCAATCTCGCAATGAAATATTTCTGTAATATTTCTGGAATATTTCAGAAATATTTCAGAAATATTTCAACAACTGTTTCACTGAAATATTTCTGAAAGATTTTCCTGTCAGATTATTGAAAGTCAAAGGCTACGGTGTAATATTTCAAAAATATTTCAATGAATCATTTCTTGAAATATTTCTGAAAGATTTCTGGAAGATTTTTTTGGCAGATTATTGAAAGGCAAAGGCTGCGATGGAATATTTCAGAAATATTTCAACAAATGTTTCCCTGAAATATTTCTGAAAGATTTTCCTATCAGATTATTGAAAGTCAAAGGCTGCGGTGTAATATTTCAAAAATATTTCAATGAAACATTTCTTGAAATATTTCTGAAAGATTTCTGGAAGATTTTTTTGGCAGATTATTGGAAGTCAAAGGCTGCGATCCAATATTTCAGGAATATCTCAGGAATATTTCAACAAATGTTTCACTGAAATATTTCTGGAAGATTTTCCTATCAGATTATGGAGAGTCAAAGGCTGCGGTGTAATATTTAAAAAGTATTTCAATGAAACATTTCTTGAAATAGTTCTGAAAGATTCGTGGAAGATTTTACTGCAGCCTTTGCCTTTCAATAATGTTACAAAAAATCTACCAGAAATCTTTCAGAAATATTTCAAGGAATGTTCCATTTCAATATTTCTGAAATATTACACCGTAGTCTTTGAATTTAATGACTGAAAGATTCCCGAAAGATTTCACTGTAAGTTAATGTATATCTGAAGTAATTATAATTGATTCGACAAAATATATCTTTTAATTAACATTTGACTTGGTATTAAAAAAAAGAAGAAATGGACGTAATTTTCTTTCCAAATTGGTCATGATTTGTCATCCAAAATTTAACAACGTCTCCGAGTAAGTTCTCCTATTAGCCGCCAGGGTTCACGTTACTTCCTCGCAAGTGACGGGAAAATGGAACGGTTTGTATATAAGGCCGATTAAGTATATGGTCTCCTAACGCGAGTGCGAACGATAGATGTATAAATATATGTATATGTATGATTGCGTTGTAATTAGGCTATTTCATCACGTGACCAGCAGACGGCGCGAACCCAAGCTGGGGGTACAACAATCCATAAGAGAGCATGGGAAAATTTCTGTAAATAATTTTCTTGCCGTAAAAAAGCCGTGAATTTGAAAAATACGCCCCAACTCGAGAACCTTGAGGCACCAGGTTTAATGCAAAAATTATTTGTGCGAGTTTAGCAGTCGGATCTTTCTGTAAATCGAAGTTAAAATGAGCAGTCCGCACGTTCCTCAACGTTCCGTCCAGTCAGCTGATAGAAAAATTAGTTTTCTAGATATTTACAATAAATAAAAAAGTTTATAGTGATTGTAAGTTACTTATCATTTATAATAAACGTTTTCAGAGTGATACACATCAATCATCATGTTATTTATTGTTAATAATTTTCCAAATCATTTTGATAATAATTATTTAAAAAAAAATATTTTTTACATCTAAAATAATTATTATAATTAATGTGTAACTTACAATCACTCTAAACTTTTTTATTTATTGTTAATATCTAAAAAAACAAATGTTTCTATCAGCTGACTGGACGGAACGTTGAGGAACGTGCGGACTGTTTATTTGATCTTCGATTTACAAAGAAATCCAATTTCTAAACTCGCTCAAATAATTTTTACCTGGAACCTGGTGCCTCAAGGTTCCCGAATTGGGGCGTACTTTTCAAATTCACGGTTTTTATACGGCAAGAAAATTATTTACAGAAATTTTCCCATGCTCTAGCTCTTATGGAGTGTTGTACCCCCAGCTTGGGTTCGCGCCGTCTGCTAGTCACGTGATGAAATAGCCTAATTGCGAGCGAAATAATGTCCAGATGAATAATAATAATAATAAGGTGATAATGTTGGTGAAATATTTCATAAATCTTCCATGAAAGATCCCTCGGGGCTTGATGAATGGCAATTGGAACATTTCAAAAACCTTTCAGAAATCTTTCAATGAAATATTTCAAACTATATTGCTGAAATATTTAAAAAATCCTCCATGAAAGATTCTTTCGTTCTCGATAAATGGTGATTGAAATATTTCGAAAATATTTCAGGAATATTTCAATGAAATATTTCAAACTATATTTCTGAAATATTTCAGGAATTTTTCAATGAAATATTTCAAACTATATTGCTGAAAT
Organism: Aphelinus atriplicis; assembly: GCA_020882685.1. NCBI lineage: Eukaryota > Metazoa > Arthropoda > Insecta > Hymenoptera > Aphelinidae > Aphelinus > Aphelinus atriplicis. Next base: position 1,947,476 of record JAJGQD010000005.1, on the reverse strand, counting down.
ATTCCAGAAATCTTTCATGAAAGATTCGTCGGTTCTCAATGAACTGTCATTAAAATATTTCAAAAATATTTTAGGAATTTTTCAATGAAATATTCCAAACTATATTGCGGAAATATTTCAGAAATCTTTCATGAAAAATTCTTTGATTCCCGATGAATGGTCATTGAAATATTTTAAAAATATATCAGAAACCTTTCAATGAAATATTCCAAACTATACCGCAAAAATATTTCAAAAATCTTTAATTGAAATATTTTTTTGCAGCCTTTTCGCGGACATATAAATATTTCAGGAATATTTCATGCTTTGTGGGATATGAGTCAGATTCCAACATGTCAAAATATTCGTTTCTCTCCAAGAAAACAATTGCATAGCCTTGCCCCGCCCGAATATTCTAAATTCTTAAAAGTACAAATCTAATTTATGACGAAAGGCAGATGTGCGATGCGCATTTTTGCACAAGCTACTTGAGTTGCACCGAATAACGACAATATGATTCAGCGAGTACATATGGGACGTTCCACGTCAAGAGAGCACAGTCAAAATTATGTTTGTGATTCTGTTTGGACAAATCATTCATATCCATCACCAGAACACCAGAAATTTTTTTCGTTATGATTTTTAAGTATTCTTGTATGGTATCAGATGCGTATCTATCAAACTGATTCAAAATAGATTGCAGGATTCGTACAGGACATTCATATTCTTAAGTGCATTATGATGTATATGCATGTGTTTTTAGCATGATGATATATGCATTCAGGCGACGAACCAAAAATACACAATCAAACAGCCGTGTCACTGAACTCGTTCACTGTCCACATGGTGTTAGAATGAGGGGTTTAATGTGTAATGGAATATCTATGGTCGGTACTACTTCCCACTTGGGGTTAAATACGCTAAACATAGCTGTTTGATGGAACACCACTGCCAACTTGTGGTTAGATGTCCAGTATAATAAACAGTAATATTATGAGAGTTGTATGGTTCGGTTTCGAATATACTGCAGTATGTGATTCATTTTAGCGATATGATTTCATTGGAAGCAACATTATTCTAAATTCGAAGATTTTATAATGTCAATGCAAGATCCACGCGAATGAGAGTAAGACATTTTTTGTCTTTTCGACAGAGAATCGCGATACCCGATACGCGCCGTGTATGCCATCCCGGCGAGAAATCCAATGACCCCGAGTCTTTCCCGCTAGTCCCTTGTATACTATTCTGTTATGCATGATGAGATCCTCTGTAGACTTTCCTTGTGTTTTTCATCTCTTCCTATAGTTGCAGTATCGTGAAGGATCTCGACATCTATTGCAAGCTTGCAACACCGGCTAGTGATCACAGCTTGGATATGGTTAATCATCAACTTTTTCATTATAAAATTGTCTAGGCGGTTTGTGCAATTGCGTCCATAACTGTCTCAAGTAAATAGATAACGCATTTGTTATATTCTTATGGCGTTCTGCCCAAACTTGAGAGTGCACTGTTGCTACAAACGAATATCCATCCATGTATTGTTGATCGATTTTTCATTTATGTTTAATTTACCCGTACTGGTTATCAGATTACTGTTTTGACAATACTGTAATAGTACGGTTCAGAGCTCGCTGCCTTAGTTAAATCAGTGTTATTGCGGTTTTTTCGGGTGTAAATTTGTTAATAACGTTGAGTGGACAATTTTTTGCATTATTGTCTACTCGATTACTTCATCAATATTGAACCAACTTATTCGATACTCATTTATTTATAAATACTAAATGAGTGAACGGTCTATGTTGCGTAGTTGCGTATTTCATTTAATCTCGCATTTGTTAAATAAGAAACGCTATTATCATGGTATTTCAGAAATAATTCAAAACGCTCACATAGACCGTTTCCTAAAATAATTCTAAGTGTTATGGTCTAAACTTCATAGTGAAATTTATTCACTTGTTTATAGAAAAGCTATGGACAATTACCCGAAAGTTTGTCTATTAATTTTCTACGTACATGTATTATCTGACTCAGTTCATCTTTTTTTACTGGGTAATCCCCGAGCCCGATCATCGGTCTACGGTTCCTTTTTATGTGAGTTTGACTGTTTTGACCATATTAAATCAAATGAGATTTTGTATCGGTATATGATGTTTATAACTCTTTCGTGAGATTTATCAGTATGACGGGTTATAGTGCGTCCAGACGCTCCCTTCACAGATAATGGTTATACCTCGGCGCTTATCCATGGCATAGCATGTGAAATGCTTATAACAATTTAAATTCCAATAATAGCAACGAAGTGTTTGGCCTAACACTTCATTTTCACATATGAAATGATGAGAACAAAAGTTATGCTGAATACTACTGAAATTATGAAAAAAACTTGTTTGACACCAGAATTCCCCATTCTGACTGGCTACTCTATTGATTAAAGATGTTTGAACCAGTTTGGCTCTGTTCGCTAGTAAAGATAAAGTGTAGACAGTAAAGATATCATGACCTTTCGGGTCATCAATTTCAGACAAACTCTACAGATACGTTCCCTGATACTGGAGCAAGCTACCGGTAGAGTTCGGAGTTCCAGCGCTGCCTTGGTCTAGAGCTTTATATGACTTAAGAGTAAGGTAGCTCTGTATAGGTATACAGAGCTGCCTTTTTTTACATTTAGGGGTAATTCTAGATGTCTACCTTGGTTTGTCTGGAATTCCTACAAATTTTGTAAATTCATCAGGAAAATGTTATAGTCCACTTTCCTGAGTGCTATTTATGAATATTAACTCATGAGATTCACTTAGGTTCAAACAACTATTGACGGGTTGTCTCAAATCACAATATTGGTTAATATTTGCCAATTTAAGTGTAAATAACTGGGAATGTGATTTGAGATAATCCGTCAACAGCTGTTCACACAATATAAGTGGAACCATAAATTAATATCCATTCGTAGTACCAAAGAAAGCGAAATACATCATTTTCTTGATGATATTATGGAAATCATAGGAATTTCAGACGAATCAAGACAGATATTTATACCTATATATTGCTGCCTAAGTCTCAAGTCATATAAAGCTCTAGACCGAGGCAGCACTGGAACTCCAAACTCTACCGGTAGCTTGCTCTAGTGTTAGGGATCATATTTGTGAATTTTGGCCGAGATTGATGACCTAAAGGAATGATATCTTAACTGTGAGGAGGCATATTGAAATAATCAATTGCAAGGAATACTGAAATTTCTCTAAAAAATGTATGAGATTATTTTCAAGGTATCAAACAGTACGCATACCTTTCAAGGGTCAAATTAAAGTGGGCGAACAGATCCAAACTGGTTCAAACATGTTCATTCAATAGAGTAGCCAATGAGGATGGAGGATTCTGGTGTCAAATGAAGTTTTTTCTCATAATCTTTGCAGTGTCAGCATAACTTTTGTCCCCATCTTTTTTCCATTTTCACTTATGTAACAAGATCATTCGGACTGTCAAACTTGAGATAAATGGTCAAATTTTGAAGAATCGAGATTTTGAGTGTATGTAATAACGTTCTCATGCATGCATATAAAAATCTTAAAAAAATGTTGAGTGTTCTGATGATGGATATCAATGTTTCTTCCAAACAGAATCACAAATAAAATTTTGTCTGTGCCTACTAGACGTAGAACGCCAAGTGGGCACAGTCAAAATTTTGCTAAAAACGGAGCGCACACCGTTGTTCATGAGCGCAAGCGTGTTGTCAAAGCGCAAACGTGTGTGTAAAGCGCACACGCCACCGAGGCATGTCTCAGATATTTTATTCTTTTATCGTAGGATATACATGAACATAAAATTCAACGTGAACACAAAACCTTCTTCCGTAGAGGTTGCAGTGCTGAAAGTAGTTGTATTAGTAAGTACACGATGATAATAGTGTTCACGTGTGCATGTGGATGTGACCACAAAATATTAATCATTGAGGCAAAGTAGGGGTCAAATATGGGGCGTTTCACGTCAATTCACGAGAGACGATGCTAAAACCTTACATTTTTGACGCTCGTTTTTGACCCTTTCAGACCAATATTTGAATAATGTCAGATATGATATCGACGTAGTTTTTTCTCAGCTTTTAGTTTAGTTTCTCAGGTGAATATAGTTTTCCGAAATTTTTACGTTTTATAGATGAAAAAACATAAAACATGCCATATCTCGAAAAGCTATTTTTTTTTTTATTTTTTTGAATAGTCAACCTAAGCTAATTTTTTTCTCGGAAACTATCGAGTTTGGCACAAAATATCTAAGAACAAAAACATCTTAAAATTAGCCAAAGAGTACACTCAATTTTTTTCATAACCTTTAGAGATAATTTTTGGTTTTCAAAAATGCAAAGAGCAGAATATGTTAACTTGAATAATTTTTTTTCCGCAAACTATTGAGATGGGTGAAAATTTTTATAGAATAAAAATGATGTATTTCACCTTGTTTGGTACTATGAATAAATATTAACTCATGTAATTGACTTACATTGTGTGAACTGCAAGGCTAAGGTTGGAAAAGCTATTGACCGGTTGTCTCAAATCACATTCCTGGTTAATGTTTATAATTTCATGTGTAAATAACTTGCATGTGATTTGAGACCACCCGTCAACAGCTGTTCACACAATATAAGTGAAACCATAAGTTAATATTCATTCATAGTACCAAACAAGATGAAATACATCATTTTCTTGATGAAATTATGAAAATTATGTGAATTTTAGACAAATCAAGGCAGATATGTATATCTATATATAGCTGCCTCAGTCTAAAGTCATAAAAAGCTCTATAACAAGGCAGCGCTGGAACTCCAAACTCTACCGGTAGCTTGATCCAGTGTCAGGGAACATATCTGTAGAGTTTGGCTGAGATTGATGACCCGAAGGCATGCTATCCTCACTGTGAGCTTCATCGTGGACCTGATATGTTGAAACTAACAAGAAGGGAATGCTGATATTGCAGATTTAAACAATTAATTGCAGGAGATATTGGAATTTCTCCAAAAAATGTATGAGACCATTTTCAAGCTATCGAACAGAGGTCTGTACGTATAACTTGAAAGGTCAAAAATAAGTGGGCGAACATAGCCAAACTGGTTGAAACATGTTTAATTAATAGAGTAGCCTATCCGGATGGAGGATTCTGGTGTCAAACAATTTTTCTTTATAATCTTTGTAGTATTCAGCATAATTTTTGTTCTCAACTTTTTTTCATTTTCACACATATACAAGATTATTTGGGCTCTCAAAATTGAGAAAAAAGTTAAATTTTGAATAATTCAGGTTTTGAGTGTATAGACTAACTTCCACATACATGCACCTAAAAATTTTAAAAAATTTTTGAGTATTCTGGGGATGGATACCAATCAATTTGTCAATGCAGAATTGCGAAAAAAACTTTGACCATGCTCACTTGACGTGGAACGTCCCATATATATATATAACGACAGACCGAGCGGCGCAGCCAGCGCGCGCTGTGCGGTACGTCTGGCCGAGCGGCTTCAGCGGCGCGCGCTGTTCGGTACGACAGGCCGAGCGGCGCGCGCTGTACGGTACGACAGTAGGGCTATTCAGGCGTGCTGTGCAGTGCTGTGCTCGTGCTCCGTGCGCGTGCAGTGCTCGCTTCACCGCAAAGCTCCGCCCACCGGAGTTTCGACGGGAAAGCACTGGCGTGAAGTTGGCTCTGCTCGAGCGCGCAGCACATTCAAAAACAGCGATGCTTGGATCACTGAGCTTAATTGATGATTTAACATAATATAATAAAACTTTAACTAGCCTAATTTTCAGTCCCTTATCAACCAACCCTTATCAAATAAAAATATATATGGAGTTTTATTTGAACTCCATGTCACGGAGTGGCCCTCAAAGATCGCATATCAATGAATTTGAACTTATCATTGTATACATGTCAGTGATCGTATTTATGTATATGATGATAATTTTCTTCTGAGAAATTCAGAGAAATAAGGGTGATTTCAGGAGATGTTCCAGACATAGGATTTTGATAAAACTTTATGAGTCGTTCACTATTACAATTTCTATCGCATTGGAGAGAAGGAATTCCAGATAAAATTATATCTTCATTTTTTACAAATTTATCGTGTATTCAAAGTTCCGACATGACCAATTTGGTGACTCTAGGGTGATCTTAGGGGATGATCCAGATATACGATCCCGATGATACTTTGCGAGTCGTTTACAGAATCGCGTATTTTATATCAACGGCATAACTGAGACAACTACGGAAAAATAAATTTAACGAAATTTCAAGCGAACTCTATCAATTTCTTACAGCGGAATATCACTGCGCTACAGTGAATATTCACTCTAAGCTTCAGTCAAATGTAGCTCACTTTATTATAGTGAAAAGCTAGTGTGAGTTACAGTGAAAATCGGTAATTTAAATCGGTTTAAATTCTACTGTTTACACTATAGTTACAGTTATGTAATTTCTCCTATTTAACCGCTCGTCTTAAAGCATTCAGCTTGTCTTAATGCTCCGATCATCCAGATTCGGGATGGATTCTCGTTGCACTTATTCCGCGGCGTTGCAAACCAAGCCCAGAGTGACTATACATACGTATGAATCGGAGGAAAAATCAATTGCGCCGCAAGGACGACACCTCTCGAAATATCAACAATCGGCTCGGGAGCTACCGCATTGAAAAATCAAATGTGCACGCACGCGCGAGCTCCGAATCCGGTCAAAAATTTTAGGCTGCTTGATTTCCAATCGATCGGCGTCGACGCGCGCGCGAGCAAACAAGAATTTCCATTCTCGATTGTTCTCGGAACGTTCGATTTACCGAGAAGTGCGTGCACACAGCACCGTGCCTTGACCACCGTGCCGCACACGTACTGCGCCACACTCGTTTGGTGAGCGAAAAAATTCTCATTCAGTTGCAGAGTGCCAATCAGTACAGATCTGTCGGTTGCTGTTTCATCTGTTGCTTTTCAACTGTTGCTGACCATGGATAACAAGAGGTAAGTAGCCCTTTACTCAATTAATATTAAATCTATAAAATACGTAACTATTTATAGTATGATGTTGTTTTTTCCAGATATAAAGTTTCTTTCCAACAAATGGATTATTTCCTCACGTTCATGGCGGAACATACTATGTTTGCCACTCGCAAATTTTTAGGTGTTGATGGGAAAGAAAATCGAAAAAGGATGTTAAAAGGATTGACTGAGCGGATGAACCAATTATAGGGCCACCGAGATCCAGTTCAGCATGGGAGGAAGTAAGTAATATCTCTCTGTCTATCTATCTGTCTGTCTCCAGATCTGCAAATTATTAATTTTTTCTTTGTTAAAGAGAAAGCTTTGTATTTATATTCTTTTATTAAATTACGTTTTCTCATTGGTCCCGAACATCAAGCTCGAATGAAACACTAAAAAGACATTTAACTAATCACGCTGTTGCACTAATTCATCCTCACATTTCACATTGAAAAAAAATGGAATGTATTTATTACCTCTTTTAAATAATTTTTAGAAGTTAAATGACGATATATATACAAAAATGATTAGCAAGCTCAAATTTATGGCTTTATACATGCGCGTCTTTCTGAGCAATTAGCTTTTGTATATGTATAGAATGCTATGGAAGTTTAACATAAACATGTTAAATAGTGCATTACGCGTTTTATACTATAAACTCAAGAAATTTTTTATATTTATTAGAATTACTTTCTGAACTTTATTGAATGGGATGCATTCAGGACTCAAGGCTAGGGGGTAACGCGAGGGGGGAAATTGTTGAAGAGCGCGCAACCAGGGTGAATTGAGCACAGCGCTGAAAAACAAAAATTGACACTCTCGAAGCAATAAAACAATGCGGGTCGAATCCGAGAATAAAGAACCGACACTGTCCTCCTCTCGTTTCATATTCAACGCGGCTGCACTATTTTTTCCTCGTCATTTTTGTCTTTCTCGGTTGTTTCTTACTTCTGTATGTCCTGACACTCGCTCAACGATCATTTTCCAAACTTCTCACTTCTGTCCGCGTGACGCGTATACCAACGAGGGGCACTAGACGTTATTCATCTTCAACGGTAATTTTCATCAATTTTTTTTTCAACGAGCTTATCTTGTTTGAGCTAATTTTAATCGTCCTCGTGCCCTAGGGGCTCGTTTTCACCGACCTTCTGAGCGTTAGGTTTTCTTTACAAGATCGAATCCGTTTTAATGAATGAGATAGTGATTACACGAAATATATTCTTGTCTATACATAATCATCAAAAAGATATAACGAGCGATAGTTAACAACAATCATTTGCTTCCGGTATACTGAGAAAGATATCAAACCTTTACGAGAAACATGGGATTCATAAAATTTTTCTGGGTTTCGTAAAAATTAATATTTGTTTGAAGTGATCAGACCTAGATAGATATTGATTTTGTTAAATGATAAAATTAATTATTGAGAGTAAGAATGAGAATTGGTAAAACGTTATCGGAAATTTTTCAGTCGCTTCTCGATCTGAATCTCAGAAAAAGTGTTATACAGAGTATCGTGACTTGAAAAATAAAATTGTGATTCATCAACGAAATAATACTAAATTCTTTACAATATAAATCAAAAACTTTGTGAATATTTTCCATAAGATCGAGATTATGCGTATTCAGATTGTCTTATGTTCATTATTTTCATATGATTTATTCGAATATTCATTTGAATACAACTTCCGAAAAATGCTGCTTGATATATATATATATATATATATATATATATATATATATATATTGTCACGGGTACTTTGTACCGTGAGGTCTCCCTGCCCAGGCAATTACTATTATTTATACAGCGCCGGCGAGAGCAGAGCCGAGCGGCCGACAATAAGGTAAGAGAGAGACAGAGAGAGCGCGAGAGAGAGACGACAACAGCGCGACATCACCGCCGCGCCGCGGCAGCTACAGGTGCCGGGCGGAAGCGGGCAGTGTGTGCCCAAGCGCGAGCGCAATCGGAGCAATCGGCCCTTATTCGCCACGACCAAATCGACCCCGAACCCTTTCCGCGCCCGCGCCACGTGCTGTGCCTATTTGTGTGTGCACCTGTGCCCCGTGCCCGTGTGTCAGGCATTAGCGCCGACACCCCGAGCAGCTACATCGCGCCACGGCCGAGACGAAGCCCACGTGTCCAGCGCCAGCCCCGGCTCCGGAACGCCGGCATTTTCCAAGCGCCGAGAACAGCTCCACGCCGCCGTCCTTTGCACGCAGCGAGCACCGCAAAGGTTGGTTTCCCCGTGTTGCTCTCTCTCTCTCTCAACTCGGTTCAACCGCGCCGCGTCACCCATTATTTGTACCCCCTTTTGTTGCGAATAAAGCATTATTTCTTTATGTGTGCGCGTTTCTGTGGTCCCGATTCACCACCTGTATTCCTACACACGACTCTGAGAACTCGCCCAGCATCAGCGCCGGGCGAGATTGCACTCTCTCGTGTCCCCTTTAGTATTAATAATTATAATTGTTTATTAATGGGCATGAGCCAGTGACATTGGCGCCCCTAACGTGTGGTGGTGAATCGCAAAAAACAGAAAAGCCCATAGAAATTAAAATCACGCGTTCGCGAGCGAAGAAAAGTGGAAATTTCCACTCGACCGCGTGATTGAGCGAAGCACGCGTAGCGAAGCAGCGGCTAGGCGAAGTAAGCCCGAGAAGCGTGCGACAAATTTTTCCACGAATAGCGACGCGGGCCGGGAGTACTGTCCTATAAGGACAAACATAAACAGAACGCCGGCAAGAGTTTCCTCGTTGGAACGCCGGCATCGCAACACGGCGCGGCAGTGTATACACGATACACCGACGGGCCACGCGCGTGCTGCAGAAGTTAGCAAGGGCGGCATCATAACACGGCGCGCATATACAGCGAGTCAGCGAGCGGCCGTGTATACGAGCATAGCGCCGAGCCACGCGCGCCCGCGGGACTCGACAAAGGCGCGCGCGCGCATATACACAGTGAAGCAGCGAGCGGCCGTATATATAGATATACCGTCGCGCGTGCTTCTCGCGAGTCGGTAAAGGCGTACGCCCGCACACGCGGAGCCCGGCGGCGCAGCGGTACCCAACCAGCACAGTGGTAGTCAACCTCCACAGTAGTGCTCAACCGACGCAGGAGTGCTCAACCAGCACGGTTTGGGGCAATCAGCTGTTCGATACGGGATCGAAACACAGAGCGTGCGAAGGCATACGGAGCCTGAATAACGTTCGTCTCCGGTTATAACAATTAATTTGGCGACTCGTAAAGACGCGGTGAATTAAAATAAGCCCCTTTCGCCGTCATCGTTTAAATTAATTATTTATAATTCGACAAAGTTGTCGAACCGGAAATAATTTTAGGAATTATATTTTCGAATGTTATTTAATTATAAATATCGAGGCACACACTCAATACGAGTTTCGCGTGTGAGTCAAATACTTTTGTGTACTGATTTACAGATTTTTTCAAAAGTTTCACATATTTCAAATTTGCTTTGAAAGGGTTGTCGACACTATAGAGTGGGGAAGTATTTCAAGGGGAATTATTTTCAAACGACAACAAGGAATGGCCTTGTGTTATTTTTGTAAATTAAGGAAAATTAATTCAGTAACATAACAATTTACTAGCGTGCGAAACAAGACCTTACAAGGAATTTAAAATTTTTTCAAGTAAGTTTAAGCAAGTTTTGCAACTAGTGAAATTTTTTCCGCTTGAGCCAAGGAACCTCAAGCAAGTTGAGATTCCTTGAAGACGTTGAGAACTCAAGCGAGAGAATTTACTGATACGACTCACGCACGCAGCTCGTACATCACTGCCGAAAGGAGCGTGATAAAATAGAATTAAGACAATATTGAACATTATATAAAATATTGCGAATTCGAACATACGACTGCGTACGATTGCGCATTATAATAAATAAGCGAATCCAAAGCGACCGCAAGCAAATTTTGCGAACCAGCGTACAATTGTCTTCCGTAAGTTCAACAAGCGTACCACCGGAAGGAAAATGGCGAGCGGCATCGATTTCGATAGCGAATACTTCGATTTAACAATATGGATCACCACGTTGAGTCAAGAAGGGTTCGACGAAGCACTCCAAAGGCTGGAGCTCCTAAAAACGGAAAGCGAGCGCGAAAATATGCAACGATTAATGCGCAGATTAATGGGAGAATATACCGCGAGCGACTTCGTAGCAAACGAGTTATGCGAGACAGCGGAGGCATTGCGTGCGCATAGAGACGACGCACTAATAGAGTTCACAGAAGAGCTCGGGAAAACACACGCTCCGAACATATTGAGCAGAACGGTATGCAAAATAGTCGAAGAGCGTGAGAACTCACGACTAACAGAAGATACCGGGAACGCGTCGGCAGTGGAGCAAGCCAACACAGCTGACGAGAACACGATTGAGGATGACGCCTGCGGATTGGCGAACTCAAGCAGACTGTCTGCAGCGGCGGCAGAATTCGTAAGACAACCAGCTGTGACGACACACACAACAGCTGACGCGCCGACGACATACAGCTTGCCAGCGATCAGTGTGGCGTCGACAACGACTGTGATAGCCACGTCTCACAGAGGCAGCTCCTACACAACGGCGCCGATTGTAACAACGCGAGCGACTGATGCGACTGTGGACACGGTACTATGCACGCTAAACGGACAGGTGCAGGAAGTACCACGCGCGATTGCAGCAGAAATCGCGCGACTACAGGAAGCAAGGAGAGAAGTAGAACTGGAACGCAAACGCTTGCAAGAAGAACGCAGGCAACAACAAAGATTGGCGCACAGTACGACCATGCCCGGAGCGCAGACGTACGCGCAACAAACGCTCGATATGTCAAACGTACAGCGGCCAAACGGACAAACCGCAAATGGAAACAGAGCGCCGAGACGTAACGTGAACATACAAGACACATTTGCGATAAATTACTTCAACGCGTCCGAAGAATCGCAAACGAACGCGACAACACAAGCAGCACCGATTAATGCTGCGAGTGCGCCAGCGAATACTCCGACGATAGCTCGCCAAAACAACGTCAGCGACTCGACGTTACGCCCAGCCTGGGAGGGGGGAGATCCCAATGCGCCCGCATACGGTTGGCCTTCAGGCTCCCGGCGGACGTTCGCAAACGGCACGGTCGTGGACGTCGGTCGGACGGTTCGCGCGTGGAAGCTCCGATTCTCGGGCGAGCTAAACGAGATGAGTATCGAGGAGTTCATCCAACGCGTCGAGGAGTGTAATGGCTCGGCGAACCTTAATGACACCGAGTTGCTCAACGGGTTGACGGAGCTGCTGTCAGGTGTTGCGCTACAGTGGGCACGACGTACGAGGCACAAGTGGCGTACATGGCCAGATTTTTGCGACTCGGCAAGGTTGTGCTATGGCATTGACCAACACTTCCAACACAGACTGGTGCGCGAGGCGGAACGTCGCACGCAAGGCCGAGAAGAGCCAGCGCGCGATTACATCTTCCGGCTGCTGACAATTTTGGACAAGTTGAACCCGCAGTGGCCGCCGGAACAGCAGTTAGACCTGCTGTATCGAAACCTGTTGCCGGCGCTACAGAGACTCATACCACGAGAAAAGGTCGTGGATGTGGACTCTCTGTTGCTAGAAGCACGCCGCGCAGAGTATCTACTGGACGCGGAGCGGACATACAGACCGCCGCCCCCGCCAGATCAATGCTTGCTGCCCGAGGCTGCGTACAAGCCCGCAGCCAAAGAGCAAAGGTCGAGCGCCGTAGTGAGGCCAGAGCAAAAACAGAAAATCGCGGCCGTCGAAACGCCGCGTGGCTTGTCGGCGGAAGACATCACGCGTCTCGTGACGCAGGCTGTGCAACAGCAAATCAAGAGCCTCAAGGTCGCACGCGAAAGTGAGACCAGGAGCAGCAGCACGACGCCGCCGCCATCGCCGACGATTGCGCACCCGCCGAAAGCAAACGGGAACGCTCAAAATGCCGGCTCACGAAACGGCTAGCAAAAGAAGTCGAGCCGGAGAAACGACGGTGAGCGTTTAGTGCTCATGAAGCCACTCTTAGGCCCGGACCGGCGGAACGCGGGCAAAGAGCCAGGCCCGCGACCGGACGGCACGTGCTGGAGCTGTGCGTGGCCAGGGTACTATACCAGGACCTGCCCGGAATGCAAACAGCATTACGCGCAGGCCCCAAAAGAGTAGGGGGTCGAGTAAGTGAGGTCACACTCGAAACCCCCGCCACCCCTCAGACCTCCGATGAGCCGATGTACCCTCCGGGCACTATAGTTGGCCCGTTGCTCTTTACGGACACGCCGGAAGGAGCACTCCCCGCTGACGATCTGACTCGGCCAATCAGCCCCTGCGGGCGATATTGGATCCCGAACGTCGACGTGGGAGGGTACCACATCCGAGGCCTCGACGACTCGGGGGCAACGCGTACCGCGATGGGACCGCTAGGGTTGCAAATTGCGACGGAAATCGGTGCGAAGATCTTCCCTTACGATGGACCAGGCGCAAGACTAGCCTCGGGCGCCCCCGCCCGAATCCTTGCCCAGGTCGCGCTCCCGGTGAGGATTGGCATTGTAGTGCACGACATGCCAATCATCATCCTGGAGCACTGCGATTACGACATCCTGTTGAACTCGGACTACAGGCAGTTGTTCAACGCGCAGGTCGATCCGTGGAATCGCACGCTGACCATCGTAGGCGACCCAAATGCCATCCCGCTGGAACTCGCCGCCCTCAATACCGGCAATCAGCTGGCGTCAATTGGCCTTGCCGATCTCCCGGAGATCCAGGACCGAGCGCTGGCGAACCTGATCGGGAAATATCGCGTGGTGAATGGCCCACGGATCGGCTGCACAGATTTGATCGAGCACAATATCGAGCTCACGTCGTGCAAGCCGATCAAGCAGAAGTTCTACCCGGTCTCAAAGAAGATCGAGGAGAAGATGCACAAACAGGTGCGTGATCTCCTCAACGAAGGCATTGTAGAGCCTTCGAACAGCAGCTGGGCAAGCCCTATTGTGATGGTGCGCAAAGCCAACGGCGAGTTCCGCATGTGTATCGACTATCGCAAGCTGAACTCTGTCACGCGGACGAGCGCTTACCCCTTGCCACGCATGGATGCGATCTTGCGAAAGCTGCGTGGGGTCCGCTACATCAGCACCATCGATCTGAAGATGGCCTACCACCAGATCAAGATGGCCGCTGAGGCAAAGCCGATGACGGCGTTCACTGTGCCAGGTATGGGACTCTTCCAGTTCACCAGATTACCATACGGGGTATCTGGTGGCCCGGCCACATTCCAGGAGCTTATCGATGGCCTCATAGGGCCTGAGTTAGAGCCCTATGCGTTCGCATACCTCGACGACGTGATCATATGCACGGAGACCTTCGAGGAGCACCTGGAATGGCTCGAGCATATCTTAAAGAAGATATTGGGAGCAGGCCTGGTAATCAACTGGGAGAAGAGCCACTTCTGTAAGTCAGAAGTAAAGTACCTTGGCGTGCTGGTTAACCGTGACGGGTTTAGACCGGATCCGGAGAAGATTCGGCCGATCATGGAATATCCGGCGCCCCAGAGACGGAAGGCGCTGCAGAGGTTTCTCGGAATGGCGACATGGTACCGCAAGTTTGTAGATAACTTCGCGACCCTCGCCGAACCTCTGACGCGTCTGACGTCGAAAAATGTTCCATACGTATGGGGGGAGGAACAAGAGAAAGCCTTCGGCATCCTCAAGGGCATGCTGGCGACAGCACCAGTACTGCACCGGCCCTCGTACGAACATCAATTCGTACTGCAAACAGACGCCAGCGACACAGGCCTTGGCGCCGTACTCACACAGACAATTGATGGTGTGGAACGACCCCTCGAGTTTGCGAGCCGCATCTTAAGTTCGGCAGAACGCAACTACACGACGACCGAGCGGGAGTGCCTTGCCGTCGTGTGGGCGATCCAGAAATTTCGAGCTTATATCGAAGGATATAAGTTCAAAGTGATCACGGATCACAACAGCTTGAAGTGGTTGCGTACCTGCAAGAAGCTTGCGGGCCGACTTGCGCGCTGGACGCTAGAGCTGCAGGACCACGACTTCGAGATCGAGTATCGGAGAGGATCGGAGAACGTCGTCCCCGATGCACTCTCCCGGATGTATCAACCGGACGAGGACGACTGCCCAGTAAGAATTGCCGCAGTCGAGCTCGAGGACACCGCCGACGAGTGGTATAAGAGCCGGCGAAAAGATGTGCTGGAGCGGCCGGGCGAATTCCCGTTCTACAAAGTGGTGGGCGGGAAGATGTACCATTTCGACGCAAACGCCGACCTCGACGACCTGATCGAGGACGACGATGCGTGGAAATTGATGCTCCCGGAGGGAAAACGCCTCACGGCGCTAAAAGAGTGCCATGAGTCGGCATGCGCAGGCCACCCCGGCCGGTACAAAACCTTCATGCGCGTGAAGCGGTACTACTTCTGGCCGAAAATGAATAAAGACGTCGCCAAATTCGTGGCGCACTGCGAGCTCTGCCAGCAGATGAAGGTGGAGCAGAGACGGCCGGCAGGGCTGATTGGCGTCCGCAAAGTCGCGAAACCGTGGCACACAGTCGCCGCGGATTTCATGGGACCGTTCCCGCGCAGCAAACGCGGCCATGAACACATCCTAATTTTCATGGACGTGTTTTCCCGTTGGATTGAGGCTATCCCGTTGCGCAAAGCTAATGCGGAGCTGGTCAAGCGTGAGCTTAATAAAGTTATTTTGCGCCACGACACACCGACATACTTCTTGAGCGACTGGGGAACTCCATTCAAGAACCGCTTGATGGATGACTTCCTGACCAGTCGGGGAATCGAGCACAAGCTCGCACCGCCTTACCACCCGCAGGCGAACCCGGTTGAGCGCGTCAACCGTACGTTTATGACGTCGCTGAAATGCCAGATCGAGAGCGATCACCGCACGTGGGACGAGACCATCGACGAAACGATGTGCTCGTACAACACGTCGGAGAACGAGGCGACTGGCTATTCGCCGGCATTCCTGTTGTATGGCCGGAATCCAACTCCACCGCTAACGCTTCGACGAAAGGAAGATCGGCAAGCCGCTGAACAGGAGGGGGAGGAAGAACTCCAGCAGTGGATCGAGCGCTTGCATAATTTGGGAGAGGTGAGGGAGATCGCCGCCCACAAATCAGCGCTCGCGTATGAAAAGAATGCGCAGTACTATAACGCGAAGCACAGGGACGTACAGTTCGACGTAGGCGACTCTGTGCTGAAGCTAAACAAAGTACTCTCCTCCGCCGAAAAGGGCGTTACCGCAAAGCTGGCGCCGAAATACAACCGGAACTACACGGTCGTCGAAAAGATGGGTGCCAACGTGTACAAAATCGCCGACGAATCGGGGAAGGACGAATCGGTGGTCCACGTGAAGTGCCTAAAACCGCAGGTCAGCAACGAGCAAGCGAGCGACCAGGCGACGGAAATAGCAGCCGCTACTGGTAGCACAGAGGTGAGTGCGCACGACCCTCCGACTACCAACACGTCAAATGGTAACGTACCTCGCACGAAACGCGGCAGACCGCGAAAGAACCGATACGTGGCGACCCGAACGCCAGCGGTAGAGAGCGCGATCGAAGAACAGCCGACGCCAGTCATCGAACCGGAATCGAGCCCGGAAGAGCCGCCGACAGATAGCGTACAGGCGCCGACAGGAATAGCCGCCAGCGGAAAGAAGAAGCGCGGACGCCCAAAGGGCGCCAGGAATAAGGAGCTGGATAGCGAGCCAGTAATCCTGGAAAGCCGCACGCGAGCGCAGCGTAAATAACTGCATGCGCAAGCAGAACAAATTTTTTTTACATGAATTTTTTTTTATTTTTGTTACTCTCCCAGTGGATTGACGATAGAAATGTCAAGGAACAGTACTTACAATGAGATTTCACAGATGGATCAAGAAAACAACAACGCAGACAGCAGGATGTCAGCAGAGGAACTGCCGCCACCGCACCCAGAACCGCTCAGGCGCCCAAGGAGCGCGAGCGCGCCCGCCGTCACACCACTTGAAACGTGGTATGACGCCAATACCACCATCACAAGCACTGAAGATGAACTGGAAACAAGCATAGTGACGGTGGTAGAGGCGCCCAACAACAACGCAGCGCAACAAGTGGAGGACGACGTAGCGGCGGCAATGGGCACCATGCACGTGAGTGCGGAAAACCGAGCGCATGCAAGTGCGGACGGAACGCACGCGAGTGCGGCGGGAGAGCACGCAAGCGTGCCAAACACCAACGCGCACGCAGACGCGCAAAACGAGGCCGCCGCATTAACCCAGGCGCAAGAAGCGCAGGGAGAGCAAGGAGCGCAGGCACAACCGACCAACGAGCCCCCCCCCCACCTAACCGCACAACCAAATCACCATCTGAAAGGTTGGAGGAAGCGGTCGGCAAGGCGGAGGAGGCCGCCCGTATAGTGCAGGAGCTCGGCGAGGCCTACGAGAAGGCCATAGAGGAGGCCGGTTACGCTCTGCGCAGTGTGCGCCGGTTCTTCGGCGATGCGGCCAAAGAGCGCCTAGCGGCGCCAACTAGAGTGGTCGTCGAGGCGAAAGAAATCCTCGACGACGCACGACTCGCCGCGCGCAAACGGCGCGAAAACAGGGAGCGCGAAGAGGAGGCGAGGCGCACGCAAGAGGTCCTGGCGGAACAGCTGCGCCAGTCAAGGGACAGGGCGGCCGAGGAGCAGCGCCGACTGCGGGCGCAGCTGGAGGAGACGCAGAGGGTACTCTGCGGCAAAACGGAGACGCAGGAGCAGCGCATAGCGCGCCTGCGCGCCCAACGCGTAGGGCGTCACTGCCCCATCTGCGGGTCGCAGTGTACCGGCAACCCCGACCGCTGCCATGAACGCCAGCTCCACCACCTAGTGCCCCACCGCGTACGCGAGTACGAAAGGGAGCAGGAGGAGAAGCGTCGGCAGGAGCAGGAGAGGAGAAATCCCCAGCCCGACGCAGACAGCGACTGAACGCACGCATAGGTGCGGAGCGCACACGAGGGTGCGGAGCGCAAGCAGCGCGAAGAGGCTAACCAGCCGAAGAGGGCCTAATAGCCATGTTTTTGTTCCTAGATTATACCGTAAAGACTGGTCAAGTTAATCAAAATTGTAAGTGGGTAAATAGCCACACGATCAAAGTAATTATAGAGTGAGTGGAGCGCGAACCACTATAAAAGCTGCCAAGTCATGATTACTTTTTTTTTGTGGAATTAATTTTGAGATTTAATAGTTTTATTTGCTACATTTTCTTTCTGATTAAAGTCACTAATTAGTTGAAAGTTTAGTTTGTACAATGTTGTGATTTTCTGATTAGTCCCTTTTGATAAAGATTTACATTTAATTCTTAGTAAAACATTTTTAGCCAAGAAGTTGTATTAATTTGCGATAGCGCACACGTGATGCGACAGAGCGCACGCGTTAGTTAGAACGCACACAATGCGATAAATCAAATGTATTGCGGAAATGTGATACCGATCGCGCGAAAAGCGCCGACCGATTCGCAGGGTAAGAACCCGTGCAGATTATTGTACTCGCACGCGCCCAGCTGCTCGCAGAGAGGGAGAGCACCGCGAAATAAAGGTCTAAAAGAGTAAAATAAAGCGTAGAATCATTTCCTCATTACACATTGTTTATTACTAATCAATTTTTTCTGTTTGTTGTTGGAGTTGATCGAATTGGATCATGTTGGCCTTTATATGGGAGACCAATCCATCGGCGCTTTCTTTTGGGATAAAGCGCGCCTGGGAGGGGGGTGTCACGGGTACTTTGTACCGTGAGGTCTCCCTGCTCAGGCAATTACTATTATTTATACAGCGCCGGCGAGAGCAGAGCCGAGCGGCCGACAATAAGGTAAGAGAGAGACAGAGAGAGCGCGAGAGAGAGACGACAACAGCGCGACATCACCGCCGCGCCGCGGCAGCTACAGGTGCCGGGCGGATGCGGGCAGTGTGTGCCCAAGCGCGAGCGCAATCGGAGCAATCGGCCCTTATTCGCCACGACCAAATCGACCCCGAACCCTTTCCGCGCCCGCGCCACGTGCTGTGCCTATTTGTGTGTGCACCTGTGCCCCGTGCCCGTGTGTCAGGCATTAGCGCCGACACCCCGAGCAGCTACATCGCGCCACGGCCGAGACGAAGTCCACGTGTCCAGCGCCAGCCCCGGCTCCGGAACGCCGGCATTTTCCAAGCGCCGAGAACAGCTCCACGCCGCCGTCCTTCGCACGCAGCGAGCACCGCAAAGGTTGGTTTCCCCGTGTTGCTCTCTCTCTCTCTTAACTCGGTTCAACCGCGCCGCGTCACCCATTATTTGTACCCCCTTTTGTTGCGAATAAAGCATTATTTCTTTATGTGTGCGCGTTTCTGTGGTCCCGATTCACCACCTGTATTCCTACACACGACTCTGAGAACTCGCCCAGCATCAGCGCCGGGCGAGATTGCACTCTCTCGTGTCCCCTTTAGTATTAATAATTATAATTGTTTATTAATGGGCATGAGCCAGTGACAATATATATATATATATATACCTACGTGAATAATCAAGTGATTTAGATCCTTATTCGGGCAGTCACTTCAGCTTCAATTGGAGATGTTTGAAAATAACTTTATATAAAATCTTTCAAGTATATACTCAGTTTCTACAATACACAACGCTAATAACACTACGCTAATTATTAATATACTGATCCACAAAGATAATATAAGATAATATAATAGATTTTAGTTCGAAAAAAATAATCTAAAAATGATTAGACTCGTGTAGACAACAATGAAGCTCTTTCATGCATACGAAGACATATTTTATTGTGATATCTTAGTTTCTCAAAGAGAAAGCATTGTATTTTTTCCCGAATATCGGGAAAATGCTTAGATAGTCAGATTACAGGCAAACAAAAATATATATCAGGGGATCAATATGTCTGACCTCCCCCGCGTTCTCGTCATTTATTATTGTCGTTCTGTGATATACTCCAATTCTATATTATTCAACACAAAAATGTATATTTATAACTATAAGCAAGTTCCGTGCGGGTTGCACCGAAATTTACCACTTTCTCGACATTCTCCCTTACTATTTTCTCCTACTCACTAATATAATATATGTACATCTTATATCGCGATTTCTACTTTTTCTTATTTTCTTTGTTCTTATTTCAAATACTTTTTCCGTTTAGTCACACGGAGAATTTTTAATGCATTACTCTGGAAAGGCAGATAGAATCAGTTATATGAATGGTAATGTAATGCATTAATCAGATTGATTTTAGATCATGATTAAAGCTTAAAAGTAAAGAAAAGTTTACACTCTAAATTCAATAGTATTATTATAATTTTTCTTTCATAATTCTATGCGTACACTTCTCACATGTACATCAACAAATCTAAATGAATGTATCGAGTAATATATAATGCTTACTTCAATTCACTCTAAATACTGTCTTTGTATCTATCTATCTGTCTGTCTCCAATTATGCAAATTATTAATTTTTGATATTCTTTTATTAAATTACGTTTTCTCATTGGCCCCGCACATCAAGCTTGAATGGAAGGACTCGACGAAAAAAAAACACTAAGACATTTCACTAATCACGCTGTTGCACTAATTCATTCTCATTTCATCCTCATATTTCACATTGAAAAACAAATGGAATGTATATATTACCTCTTTTAAATACTTTTTAGAAGTTAAATGACGATATACATACATTAATGATTAGCAAGCTCAAATTTATGGATTTATACATGCGCGTCTTTCTGAGCAATTAACCTTTGTACATGTATAGAATGCTCAGAGGTCTTGTAAGTTCTGTTTCTATTCAATGAAAGTTTAACATTTTGTTAAATGGTGCATTACGCGTTGTATACTATAAATTCGAGAAATTTCTGATATTTATTAGAATTACTTTCTGAACTTTATTGAATAGGATGCATTCAGGATTCAAGGCTAGTTGAGTTTGTACGTGCGTCGTAGACCTTGACCTCTGAGCAGTATACATATACGGTGGATTACTCTAATCTGGGTCAGGTATCAAAGAGAATCGTTATTTTTTTTTCTTCCGTCACTATGAAAACTTTCGTATGAAAAAAGACTAAGAAATTGTATGAAATAAATTACATTTTACCCCATTATTACAATTTAAATAGATTAAATTGTACCTCATTATTTTTCAGTTCTGGACTACTCTCAGAAGCGATGCCAGGAAAGAGAATGCAGTTTTCAGGGAAAATAATCGAAAAACTGGAAACCAAAATGTCTCTCCGTAGACTATGAGTGTCCTGGCACAACGAGTTTTATTGGTTCTCGGTAAAAGTCATGGGAGTGGATTGGCCATCATACCGGAAGTTGGCTTTCAACCTAGTGGCTTGGACCCACCAAAAGCTCAATCATACACAAGAAATCCACCAAAAAAAATAGCAGTTGATCAACCAACAGACAATGAAGACAATGTATTGACTTATTTTTCCAATTCAATTATTAATTTGAATAAAATACTTGAAGATGCGTCAAGACGATGAAATGTCGTCAAATTTTATATAAACTGTCAATTTTATAATAAAAAAAACCGCTGCCAAGTGCCTTAGCAGTATGCTTTCTCAAAGAGGCTTTAACATCATCCACAAACGCATCCCAAACCTGTATTTTCACCATTCCACTAGCGTAGATACTATCATTTATTTTTCAAAAATTACAAAAATATTATTTAATCAGTTCAATTCGTATCTTTGTGACTGTGTAAAGTGTCGTTCTTTTCAATTGACCAAGCTTTGTCGCGACTGTTGATGTCTGCCCGGGCTCTCTTATTATTTGATCAAATGCAACAAAGCAAACGCTTCTAGGTTCTACACGATGCGAGACATTTGGACCTGCATAATTTTTCGATCAATTCATCTTGTGACTGTCTTACGGTTTAATGGTAGTTAAAATCCATCCGTCCTGCCCTTAACTCCGTATTTAGCACACTTGAAGACTCATTTTGATCATTTTCGACGACTGAGGTTGGAAATGATCAACTCAAAATCTATTTTGATCATTCTTGACAGCAAAAGACACCAAATTTTCCCAATTTTCTCTATAGCACGTTGAAAATACTGGAAACGAAACTTACATGAATTTTTCTTACCCTTAGCAACGGTTGCTAGGGCGGTAAACAACGGTTGATAAGGAGCTAATTGGGAAGATTTTGAGTCCTTTGCCGTCGAAAATGATGGAAATAGGTCATAAATTAATAATTTCCAACATTCGTAACGGTTGCTAGGGAGGTAAACAACGGTTGCTATGGAGAAAATAGATCAATTCAGTATCCTTGGCCATCGAGTGTGACTTAAAACTGATTTTCCGGCTTGCCCCAATGAGCACTCATAAGGATTTGTAAGAAAACACGTCAGGAACGGTTGCTAAGAAAAGAACCAACGGATTTTGCTGAAAATTGATCTCGGGCTAGATCTTGCCACAATTAACCGGTGTGCAAAATTTCATCAAGATTGGATCATTCCTCCGAAAGTTATCATAGATGAAAGAAACGAAAAAATACACACCTTAGCAACGGTTGCTAAGGAAATAACCAACGGATTTCGCTGAACTCGCCCGAGATTTTGCCGCGATTAACCTGTGTGCCAAATTTCAAGACGATCGGACCATTCCTTCAAGAGTTATCGTGGACGAAAAAATTTTTTTATCAAATGATTTTGCTTATTAGATAAAAGTTCAAGTTTTTCAATAATTTATCCATGACCCTCATATTTTTTATTACAGTTCAAAATAAACCTGTCTAGTATAAAAATAAATTGCTCAATCTTCAAAGGAAAAATTACTAGATGCATGATTAGATAAATAATTGAGGAGTCGATCCATGAGCAACAATAAAAAAAAGTTTAACTATATTACGTAAAATTTATATTATTTATAATGTACAGCTTTTCTTTGCCATGATAATCATTATAAACCGCTGCCAAGTGCCTCAGCAGTATGCTTTCTCAAAGTATTGCAATTGAACCTAAATTTGCATTAATCACCACTCTTTGAGAAAGCAAAATGAATCTCTAACTCATTTCTTCCACTCCATAGTAACGGTTGCTAAGGACGTAAACAACGGTTGCTATGTTAAATATCCGAGCTTCGGTGTTCTTACTTCTTAGTCATCAACAGTTCCGAAAATGGACCTCCAACAGACTTTTCCCACTCCATAGTAACGGTTGCTAAGGACGTAAACAACGGTTGCTATGGTAAATGTCGGAGCTTCGATGTTCTTACTTCTTAGTCATCAACAGTTCCAAAAATGGACCTCCAACTGACTTTTCCCACTCCATAGTAACGGTTGTTAAGGACTTGAACAACAGCTGCTATGGTAAATGTCTGAGCTTCGATGTTCTTACTTCTTAGTCATCAACAGTTCCAAAAATGGACCTCCAACTGACTTTTTCTATTCCCTAGTTACGGTTGCAAGAGATATAAACAACGGTTGCTAGAGACATCAACAATGGTTTCTACGGGAAATGTCTCTTTGATTCTTATAGAATCCCATAAATATACAAACCCAAAAATGATCATTTATCATGAATTACATGGGAACTTATCAAAAACACGATAGCAACGGTTGCCATGGAAATAAACAACGGATGCTACTAAACACCGAACTCAGTTCACATCTTTCGGAGACCGATCTGTGTGCAAAATTTCAGGACGATCCGACTATTCCAGACTTGCAAAGTTAGCGCCCAAAAAATACAAATATCATCACACTGAAAAAACTCATAGTCCAAACGATTTCTCCTGTTTTGCGGGAATTTTCTCAATAATTATTTTCATTTGCGGGAATGTAGTTTCCGACATATCGCGAAAATAAAATCCGGAATTTGGGCGCGGCGCTAAGTCATTTTCTATTTTTATACAACGATTTGACTGTTTTTATAGAATTCCCAGGTGGCCAATCGATTTCTCCTGATTTGCGGGATCGATTGGTATTTTATAAAATCCATATTTGCCATAAATAAATCATTTTTATTCATCATAAAAATTAGGCATCGTTTCCCTAGTAACTTTCGTCTAGTAACTTTTTGGGCGCTGGATTTTATTCGTGATATTGAATAAAATTACCAGTTAAATGATAATGTCGGTGAACTAATCGTTTTCTCCCTATTTGCGGGATCTAATTGTGGAAGGAAAATAGTTGTCCAACAACATGATAAGTAAAAATCATTCTTCAAAGTAATGTACGTAAATTGTATAACATCAGCGTTGGAGTGCGCATGCGCAGTGGCCGTCAGTTGGGCGCGAGAAATTCAATGATCAACTGAAAAACCTTAATTTCGCGTGAAAATTCACATATCCTTAACCTAAAATAATAATATGGTATCAAGAAAGAATGATTTTGTACCACACTTAGCTTCACCTTTTCTCACGCCTGGGGGATTCTACGGTTTCCGTAGAAGGGACACCTTTTTTAAGGTGTTTTCTAATAGCAAATTTCATCAGGAGTATGGGAAAAATAGTGAAAAAATTCCAATGGCCACATTGGTAATGTGGCCATTTGTGCGTGTAAAGGGCTGGGCCGTTCTCTAATGCACTCTATGCATTTTCTAATTATCCTACGAACTTGATTCTTCCCGTTTAAAATCCAAAATTTATGTCTAATCGTATAGAGGGTTGTTTGGATACCCGAATGAAACATTGACGTATGAGCGTTTCGAATTATTAGATCGGTCACATGATTATTCGTAGGGAGTAAAATAGGGTAATTCTGATCGTACGAAATATTAGCGTTTTTCAATCAACCTCCCACGCGTAGGAGTCCGTCGTTTCCTATGAAAGGATTTAAATTGTGTAAACGGGTCTTGCGACGGGAAATCTTATTTTCGCCGGACTCCGTGTCGCGAGAGGCCAAAAGACACTCGCGTTCGATGGGAAAACTTTTCTTTTGGACGATCAAAAGCACTTTCTTCTCTGCTTCTTCTACCTCATCCACGGTAATCGGATCGCTTCGCTTGTTCTTGGGCTGACGCCAGCGTAATACGCGTGCCATGACTCGGACCAATAATCGGTAAGAAGAAAATCGAGAGAATAAGTCGATATCAGAATAAGCAGAAAGCAGACAACAACTATTGGCGATCTCAGTGCTCTCGAAACCTGCTGCTTCGGTCTCATTCGGCCATGTTTCCTCCAATTGCGATAGCCAGCTCGGACCTTTAGTCCATAAAAGGTTTTTGCGAAAATCAACCGGAAGTTGCCCGCGTGACAACGCGTCCGCCGGATTATCGGCTGATCGAACGTGTCGCCATTCTACGATGTCATCCAATTCTCGAATTTTTGTTACCCAATTTGCCTCGAATATTTTCAACTGTCCGGGTTGTTTTTTAAGCCACGCTAAAACGATCATAGAGTCCGACCAACAAATGCTTCTGTCTATTTTGAAGTTGAAATTGGAACACGTCACCTTATATAACTTCGCCAACATTGCGGCTGCGCACAATTCTAAGCGAGGAATGGTCGCACCTTCGACGGGAGCAACCTTGGATTTTGCACAAACGAGTCTGACTTCTCTATTGCCTTCGCGATCGATTGATAATACATAAATGCACGCTCCGTATCCGTACAGGCATGCGTCGCAAAAACCGTGAATTTCTATCTTAACAGGATTGTCGATTAGAATATGGCGCTCAAACTTGATCTCACTTAATTCATGTAGCTGCCCAGCAAACGTGACCCATCTAGTATGCAGATCCTGCGGAAGACTTTCATCCCAATCCAATTTAGCTTTCCAACAGTCTTGCACGAGAACCTTAGCGTACAAAACGACCCGTCCCAACAAGCCTAATGGGTCGAATATTTTAGAAATTTCGGAAAGAAGCAAGCGTTTAGTAGCTTTTAAACTCAAGTTGATTTTATTGGTCGCGTAAGTTAGTCGGTCGTGTCTTAAATTCCAAATCACTCCTAATGTTTTTAATATCGGATTTCCTTTAATTGCCCAATTCAAATCTGAAAAATGTTTCGTAATGCCATTCAACGCGCCTTCATGATTCGAAGCCCACTGCCTGATATTGAACCCACCCTTCTTTAAAAGTGAGATGATTTCGTCGCGAATGCATAATATTTCGTCCAAGGAGTTACCTCCCGTCCCCAAATCGTCGACGTACATGTCGCGCGATAAAATCGTGCTCGCGCGTGGGAAATTGATAGCTTCGTCAGTCGCGAGTTGTTGTAGGGTACGTATCGATAAGAATGAGGCCGAAGAGACTCCAAATGTAACGACGGTCATTTCAAATGCTCGAATTCTACCATTATGGTACCAAAATACGCGCAGGTATTTCCTATCGTCTGGATGCATAATAACCTGCCTGTACATTTTTTCAATATCGGCCGTTAAGATATATTTATGTGTACGTAATTTGAGGAGTTGTTCGAATACGTTATTTTGTATTGTAGGACCGACCATTAGAAGATCGTTTAACGAGTTGCCATTGCTGGACTTTGCCGAAGCATCAAAAACGATTCGCACCCTTGTAGTATCGCTGGAAGATTTGATAACGGGATGATGAGGAAGATAGTAACCTTCGGGAGATTCATCTTCAATCAATACCATGTGACCTAGGTCAATATACTCCTGCATTACTTTATCATATTCATGTTTTAGTTGGATGTTTGCGTTAAGTTTTTTCTGTAAAGCATAAAATCTTTTTAGAGCTTGCGCTCGTGAATCGCCAAGATCGGACGCGCCAGATCGAAATGGCAAACGAACGATATACCGTCCCGACGCCTCACGTGTGGTGTTTTTAACGTAATGGTTCTCGCAAGCAAGTTCTTCCGATGAAAATGTCGAACTCGTAGTCAAATCTTCAATTTTCCAAAAGTTTTCCAACAATGTGTCTAATTGAGTTACGTGACAAGACTTAAATGTTTTGTCAAATGAACTTTCAAATCCTCCCGCGATAATCCATCCCAATTGAGTTTTCTGTAGAATTAAATCAGACTCATTTTTCTCTGCCAGTCTGATTTGACCCACACACATCATTGATAGAGAGGTGCCGGCACTGATCAGCATTTTCACTGGTCGTGGTAGATCGAATTGGGGATCGGCTAATTTGATGTTTGATGGAATGTCCAGACGCTCTCGAGGAAATTTTTTATTGGGCACGCGATCCGCTATTTTGGGTACGATTAGAAATTTCAACGTTTTTTGGTAATCGCTATGTATTGAATTGAAAGTTAATTGTACGTAACGTTCGGTATGAGTGTGTAAATTGTCAATGGCACCTATTGAAACCGAACATGTTTTCGTAGGCAAATTTAAGAGTTCTACTAAATCCACAGTAACCAAATTGACTGTTGAACACGAGTCTAGTAATGAACGAGCTGTTATGAAATTCCCATTGTTACCCTTTACACGCACGATCGCGCTCGTCATAAGATTTGAGCCGGCAAGATACATAGTTGACGAAAGAGGTATTTGAACTAGTCATGGATTGGGAGCGCCGGGTTTACTGCCGCTCGGCGCTGGTGGTGCGCTGTTCTTACGCCCGTGCTGAAAAGAGTGCATCGGCTTCGGTTTCTTCTTTTCGGCGTGCAAAGAAGTATGGTGTTGTTTGCTACATATTTTACAACGCCCTTCACTCGTACACGCTTCTACGTGGCTGCGCAAGCAGTTTCGACATAACCCCCTTTCCTTTATCAGGTTCCATCGTTGTTGAACTGACATTTTCCCGAACTCGGCGCAAGCATACAAATGGTGTCCACCACCGCATTTGGAACAATTAAAATTGGAAGTTGCGTCATTCGTAACAAGAACACGTGCCCCTGAATCGTTGCGCCTAGTTTTGCTAAAATGCGAGTTTGAGCTAGCCGGTCTCTTAATGCCCTTGTCTGATTTACGGGAGTTGTGTTCGATCGTCGCTAGTCTGTACGTCGTCTCGTTAATAAATTTATAAAATTCGTCTAGGCTAGGCAAAGCGTCTAAAGTTAAAGATTTTTCCCACTCATTGCGCGCGCTGACCGGAAGAGCCCTTTCCAAAATTCGAATTATCATTCTATCATGAGGTTTCTCGTTCAAGCTATCTAGCGTATTTAAATGCTGTTTGACAGTGTCGATAAGATTAGTTAATGAGGAAGCGGTGGCTCTTTCGATGGGTTGTATGTCTAGAATCGCATCGATGTGAGTCGAGAAAAGCAGGCGCTTTCGTTCGTATGCATCGGTCAGAGCTTTCCAGGCCTTTGGATAATTCTCCGCACTTGCGTCATAAATAGCGACCTTGTTTAACGCTTCGCCTTCTAGCCCATTCGTCAAGAAAATGAATTTGGATAAGTCATCAATATCGCTACGCGCGTCTATGATTGAATTAAACACGTTTCTAAATGATACCCATTTACTCGCGCTACCATCAACTTCAGGGTCGGCAACTTCAAGAGTTTCGGTTTTTCAGACGTGCTCGTCTCGCCAAGGCGTCCCGTGACTGAGGTGCTAGCCGTTTGCGGTGCCGCCAGTTTCGATGCGTATTTATAAAAGACGCCTTGTAAGGGTTTCAGTTTGTCTATGAGCGCATGTTTTGGATCGATTTCAAGTAACTCGTCGTGTAAATCTTCGTAGGCATGCAGTAATTCTTTGGCTCTATCCATGCGTAATGTAAAGTTTGCTCGATCTATCTCTTCCTTTTGAAAAGCTTCTACAGATTCGTTCAATAAGGCTACTAACGAATTGTGTTTATTGGCAATAAACTTGACTCTTGTTTCGCTCATCTTGGACGCACTTGAATGGAAACTGAATAGCTAGTGAAGTTAATTCAAGAAAGACGAGTAGCTTGTTCAAGAGATGTAAATCTAAACTTGCTTGAGTCAGAGAGAACGCGATGCGAAAACACTACGAATTGCAATTGGATTCTCGGAAATGTTTATGACGGGCGATGCTTTCGAGACGTGCCGCGGCCTGCTCGCGTGAATCCCGAGAAGCAAGGGGAAGCGGTACGCTTACGCGCGTTTGCTGTTTATGATTTGCTTTGAACGGCTTGGTTTAAGTTTGGAATCGATCCTGAACCGTTTCGCGAACAAATCCACGTGCGAGTCGATAATGTGCGTGAGACAAAGAGAAGGACTTACCTGTGATTTCACTGATTAATCCTGCGTGCCACTAGGTGAGGTGTCCTGAAGCGGGAGCGACGGTGATGGCGAAGTTTCGTAGTCCAGCTGCTCTGCCGTTGAGGTGACGATGATGATACTGAAGTCGCGGCTAGTCGGATGACGCTTTGCCCTCGGCAAAATCACGCTCGCGCTCTTTGTTATACCACACTCGTGCACACCGTATATTCAAGAACAAAGGAAGTCGCGCTGTAAGAACTTCCCGGGTTTCAGCACCAAAATGTACGCGGTCAGACCGCTCCCAGTTAAACTTTATAATATGGCTGGGTGTTTTAGATATTTATTTGATTCATCACACACTGTTTGGAGGGAAAAGCACTAGGCAAAAAAACCCTTTTTATTAAAGACAATAAGATGATACAATATGCACAAGTGTGGTCGCTTCTAATACAAAATTAATCTACGCGGTACAAACTACTATTCGGCGCGCGGCGATCTTACTAGTTAGCCGGGAGAAATGCTGTTATTCGATAGTTTATAGTCGTTACAGACTAGATCGCCAGATGCGAATCGGTTCGCGATAAATAGTTTCGGAGACGTTACGGACTGCTCGAGTATTAGGCTGTTAGCTCCTCACGCGACGAGAGTTGCTAAACGAGTGAGTCGCTAGCCTTACCCTTACGGATACTGCGGGCTCGCTCGCCCGTGGCGCTTGTGTCGCATTCGCAGTAACTCAAGATTGGATACGAAAGAGCGCGGCAGCAACCGCCGAGCCCGTCGACTCGACGCCGCCGCTATGTGCGCATACATGAAACACGAATACGTGTGAGTACGAATATACAAGGCGCCATCATGTATGTGACTCGCGAGAGCGAGTTGACTGTTTGCGATGCAACAGCTTTAATTATTTAATGTGAGCGTTAAATCGTCGACTAACTTAGCAAGATCGCTGGTGATTTTAGGGGATGTTCCAGACATATGATTTCGATGAAACTCCACGTATCGTTTACTGAATCAATCTCTATTGCATTAAAAGAAGGGAATTCTGGATAAAATAATTTTTTAACGTTTTACACATTTTTCTAGCGGATTCGAAGCTTTTAAATGAAAAGTTCGCACATTTTTGTGTCAAAAAATGTCTGTATATTTCATAACTGGCTACGCTAGCGTAATAGATATCCATTTCTTGTTATTCGTTGGCAAAATATCTTTCGATTATTCCCCGTCTTTCTGCTATTCCAAGCTTGAATTCTGCAATATTTTCGTGATCGTTGACATCTCCGTGATCTGGCATATTTTGAATGTCATTTCCGAAATTCAAGAAAGGTATTCTGAAAATATAATTATTATTGTTGAGTATATTTGTATGCACTAATAGAGTTGCGTATAAATCTGAATATGAAATTGTACGAACCCAGCTCTACGGACAAAATCGTGAATTACTGCACTAGCTTGGATTATTTTTGCAGCAAATTCAGGTTTGTAATAGAGAGTTCTCTGCTTATTAGTGCATCTCATTTTCGCCTTCCAAACGCTCTGGCGAGCCTTGTTGAGCACCGTCAATCGCTATCATTAAAATTCTCGACTGATCGTATCCTCCATCTCCTAAATATGTACATGCACATTATCACAAATCGTAATTACGAAAGATTACGAATGAAAGAGCTGCTCGTAGAAGAAGATGAACTAATATTCTATAGTAATTCTATGATATCAAGGGATTTAATCCATTTAATCATCTCATCATAAATTTTAAGACTGAGTAAAATAAATCAATATATTTAAGAGATAAACGTTTCAGTTACGTAGGTCAATTGACATTTTGAATGGGTTGAAATAATCAACTGATGATTACAGCAAAGGCGCCGTTCGCAGAATTTAGAAATTGCAGTTTTATATTAGCAAAATTTGCGAAAAACCCTTAGAGGTGCCACATTGGATGCATTTTTATTATTCGTCGTTTCCTCCATTCATCTGCTATACTTGCCCAGAATGTAATATCTCGGTTCTCCAATTAGATATTCCTCCTTTCTCCGCAACTCGTACATGTACCGTCGTGGCTCGCTATAACGCCAGATAAATCTGTCATTGGTGGAGCCGCTGCAAATTCGAATGCTCAAAATATTGTCATGAGCATCTGACACCTGAACTTTATGTAAATGTTATGTAGAAATCTGGTTTATCACAAATATAGCACAAATATTATTTCATTACTTGTATCGAAAACTTGACCTTAGTTTTCTACACTCGTGATGAAAAATACTGTTCAATACTGGAGCAAAAGATGATTTGTAGGCTCATGTGATTACCAGCCTCGCCTTGCTGGGGCGGCAAATTTCACACGTGCCTAGAATTCGTCTGTAGATCTAGTGTCGAAATGTAGTACTTTCTCTTTTATTAGTATTATTTTGCAGAAGTACGTACCGATTGCACATAAAGTGCGTGATTCCCCTTATAATTGAAATACGCATGTTCGTCTTCATGCGGTCTTACAATATTAACGAACGTGCAATCTACTGCACCGAGAACACCGGGAAATCCGATCAATGGTTCAAACCTATAAAAATATTTACCGATAAGAATTAATGATTTTCAAGAAAATTTATTTAAAGTAACTGCAGCCAATGCCCCCCCCCCCTCAAGGGTTTTTTTGCGAATTTGACTATGATAGACTTCGAATTTCACAATTCTGCGATTGGCATCTCAAAGCTTAGCTCAATACCTACTAGAAACCATCTTCATGATCATCATTCGACTACTTTAACTCATTGAAAATCGCAATTTAAGAAAAAAGCGCAAAAAGGCTGATTGCACAAAACGTGCAATCAATTTGTAACGATTTCTTAATCATTTGTTACATCCTATATAGGTCTACAGGGACGATCCAATTAGCATCGAAATAAACTCTCAATCATGTTTCCAGTGATATTTATACAAAACTTTTGACATTCAACTCAAAAATACGCGTCTAAATCATCGTAATATCTCTATACAAATATTCAACGATTTTACTCAGTCTTTCCATTCAAAAATACATAAAGTGCCGAATTGGCTTCAAATTTTTGCTTTCTCAAAGAGAAAGCTTTGTAATGGGGCAAAAATCGACCCACCGAATCGGACCTCGGGACCTCGATTTTCATACTCTACGGGTCGAAAAACATGGAAATCCAAAAGTGTCTGTATGTATGTGTGTGTGTGTATGTATGTATGTATGTATGTATGTATGTATGTATGTATGTATGTGTGTAACGTTTTTTTTCGTCCACGATAACTCTCGAAGAAATGGTCCGATCTTCTTGAAATTTTGCACACAGGTTAGTCGCGGCAAGATCTATCACGAGTTCAATTTTCAGAAAAATCCGTTGGTTATTTCCTTAGCAACCGTTTCTAACGTGTTTTCTCGCAAATCCTTATGAGTGCTCATTGGAGCAAGCCGGAAAATCAGTTTTAAGTCACACTCGATGGCCAAGGACACTGAATTGTTCTATTTTCTTCATAGCAACCGTTGTTTACTTCCCTAGCAACCGTTATGAAGGTTGGAGATTATTAATTTAAGACCTATTTCCATCATTTTCGACGGCAAAGGACAAAATCTTCCCAATTAGCTCCTTAGCAACCGTTGTTCACCGCCCTAGCAACCGTTGCTAATGGGGGAAAAAATTGATGCAAGTTTCGTTTCCAGTATTTTCAACGTACTATAGAGAAAATTGGGAAAATTTGGTGTTTTTTGCCGTCGAAAATGATCAAAATGAGTCTTCAAGTGTGCTAACTACGGACTTAAGGGCAGTGCGGTTGATTTTGACCGCCATTTAACCGTATGACAGTCACAAGATGAACTGATCGAAAAATTATGCAGGTCCAAATGTCTCGCAACGTGTAGAACCTAAAACAGTTTGCTTTGTTGCATTTGATCAAATAATAAGAGAGCCCGGTCAGACATCAACACTCGCAACATAGTTTGGTCAATTGAAAAACCGCTGCCAAGTGTCTTAGCAGTATGCTTTCTCAAAGAGGCTTCAACATCACCCACAAACGCGTCCCAAACCTGTATTTTCACCATTCCACTAGCGTAGATAGTATCATCTATTTTTCAAAAATTACAAAAAAATTATTTAATCAATTCAATTTGTATCTTTGTGACTGTGTAAAGTGTCGTTCTTTTTCAATTGACCAAACTATGTTGCGAGTGTTGATGTCTGCCCGGGCTCTCTTATTATTTGATCAAATGCAACAAAGCAAACGGTTCTAGGTTCTACACGATGCGAGACATTTGGACCTCCATAATTTTTCGATCAATTCATCTTGTGACTGTCATACGGTTTAATGGCGGTCAAAATCGGTCCGCCCTGCCCTTAAGTCCGTATTTAGCACACTTGAAGACTCATTTTGATCATTTTCGACGGCTGAGGTTAGAAATGATCAATTCAAAATCTATTTTGATCATTTTCGACGGCAAAAAACACCAAATTTTCCCAATTTTCTTTATAGTACGTTGAAAATACTGGAAACGAAACTTGCATCAATTTTTTCCCCCATTAGCAACGGTTGCTAGGGCGGTGAACAACGGTTGCTAAGGAGCTAATTGGGAAGATTTTGTTCCTTGCCGTCGAAAATGATGGAAATAGGTCTTAAATTAATAATCTTCAACCTTCATAACGGTTGCTATGAAGAAAATAGAACAATTCAGTGTCCTTGGCCATCGAGTGTGACTTAAAACTGATTTTCCGGCTTGCTCCAATGAGCACTCATAAGGATTTGCGAGAAAACACGTTAGAAACGGTTGCTAAGGAAATAACCAACGGATTTTTCTGAAAATTGAACTCGTGATAGATCTTGCCGCGACTAACCTGTGTGCAAAATTTCATGAAGATCGAACCATTTCTTCGAGAGTTATCGTGGACGAAAAAAAAACGTTACACACATACATACATACATACATACATACATACATACACACACACACACACACATACATACAGACACTTTTGGATTTCCATGTTTTTCGACCCGTAGATTACGAAAATCGAGGTCCCGAGGTCCGATTCGGTGGGTCGATTTTTGCCCCATTACAAAGCTTTCTCTTTGAGAAAGCAAAAGAACGACACTTTACACAGTCACAAAGATACGAATTGAATTGATAAAATAATTTTTTTGTAATTTTTGAAAAATAGATGATAGTATCTACGCTAGTGGAAAGGTGAAAATACAGGTTTGGGACGCGTTTGTGGGTGATGTTGAAACCTCTTCGAGAAAGCATACTGCTAAGGCACTTGGCAGCGGTTTTTTGATGCGAAAAGGAGCAATTTGAGTGGCTTAAAAAATAAACTTTGGAAAACTGATGAGACCAATCGAAAGCTGAGATGTTTTTACACAAAAAAGAGGAATGACACTCTGAGAGATGAAAATTATTTACTCTTGTTTTTTTAAGTTGAGTGTGAAAAGTGAAATAAGAAAAGGGTGAAAAAATGAGTAAATGAAACTTCAAAGTTTTGGTAAGAGAGTGGGTTTAAGGGAAAAATAGGTGGGGAAGGTACCGAAAATCTTCTTTTCATTCCCCCAACATAACCCAAGAGCACCGGAAATACAAAATCTGACGAACGTGCCAAATTGACTGCAGTGCCAAATTGCCTGCAGTTACCTTACTTTCCATAATGTGACACTCACCCGTCACTGACGTGTAGCCTCTCATCCCTAGTTTGAGGGAAGTGGATAAAATACGGTTGGAATAAATTGATCGCATCTACAACCCGGTGCAAGTATCGGCTCGCAGATGGTTGGCTCATTGGACTGTTGCTGTTTTCTGCAAAGCCTTTCTGGTATCCACCTTCTGCTGAAAAGCGAACAACGGATAGCACCTGGATATGGGCTGCTATAGCTTGAGGGTGGTTTCTCAGGGCAGGCGTCAACATATGAATTAGCGTTTGCGCGACGTGAGGATACATTCTGAAAATGTTTTCACAATACTTTAATTGACGTAAAAATATATAAAACTATCAATAGTCTCTCGCTCGCTCGAGTATTTCATGGTATTTCGAAATCAGAAATTTTGGAATACATCGCACAATGAATACATATCGATTGAAATAACTATATCCATAGGTACATTGAATTATACCGCCTTCTATTGTAAGTGATTAGTGTGACTATGTGGATGTACCTACATTACGCTAAGTACGCAATCGCACCACGTCATAATTTCACGTATTTTTTTGCCCGAATTGAAACTTCTTACAAATTAAAACACCGTTTCCAAGTATATCATCGTGAAAAATTGAAATATGTCGATGCGTGGGCGTGAAATTCGTTCTTGAAAATTGGTGGTTCACTTTGTGATTTTTATGCGTTCAGAGAAATACGTGAAATTATAATATGGTGCGATTTTGAGTATGCCCGATCAGAAGAACATCGAATGGGCTTTCACATCCATGATTGATACTTTGAAAAAATTGATGCGTGGGCGTGGAATGTGGGAAAAACTTATTTTTAAAAAAATCGATCAATCTGCGTCACGATGGAAATTCAATTCAGACAGATCGATAGAGCTGCTTGAGGGCGGGAAATTCGTTCTTGACAATTGGTATTATAAATTGTGATTTTAATGCTTCGAGAAAAATACGTAAATGTAGAGGTATGGCGTTATTTGAAGTATGACTGATCGAAAGATCATTGAACGGGCTTCCATATATTAAAATTATTGCAAATGATACGTCAATATTAATTGCGATTAATTACAGTTGTGTAGAAAAGCATTTTTCCACTGAACCATTATTTTTAACGTCCACAAGGTTACAAACAATGAATAATAAATTCTATCGGGCTTGGTGGACTATTCCAAAGTGATATTGCGAGAAAAAATCTGGGACCGGAAATCAGGAAGACGCTGGTTCGAATCCAGCCCATGGAGCGTGAAATTTTTCTCTCGCAATATCACTTTGGGCTAGTCCACCAAGCTCGATAGAATTTATTATTCATCATTTTTCCACTGGTTTGCCACGAAAGCTCAATGTTTCTCAATACTTCCAAAGCTCTAATGCATAAATACTCTCGAAACTGTTGTTAAATTCGCGAGAAAGTCACTCAGGTCAAATATAAGCGAGAACAATTTAGCAATGTTTAATCCAACGGTTATGTGAGAAACGCACGTATATAGGTGAGCTCATGACAGATCGTGTCGGTCAGCCGAAGCCTGGATAAGGTAACTGTACCCAATTTGGCACTGTACCCAATTTGGCACAATCGTCAGATTTCGTATTTCCGGTGCTCTCTGAGCATCAGTCGCTCTTGGGTTATGTTGGGGGAATTAAAAGAAAATTTTCGGTATCTTCCCCGCCCATTTAGCCCTTAAAACCACTCTCCTACAACACTTTGAAGTTTCACTTACTGATTTTTTCACCATTTTCTTATTTCACTTTTCACACTCAACCTCAAAAATCAGGTGTCAATAATTTTTATCTCTCAAAGTGTCATTACTCTTTTTTGTGTAAAAACATCTCAGCTTTCGATTGGTCTCATCAGTTTTCCTAAAATTATTTTTTATCCTACTCGAATTGCTGTTTTTCGCATAAAAAAAAAGTGAACCCAATGTGCCCCTCTACGCGTTTTTAAATGGGAAGAATGAGTGAAATCATTGAATATTTGTATAGACGTATTACAATGATTTAGACGCGTATTTTTGAGTTGTATGTTAAAAATTTTGTATAAATATCACTGGGAACATAATTGAGAGTTTATTTCAATGCCAATTGGATCGTCCCTGTAGGCCTATATAGGCTGTAGCTAATGATTAAAAAATTGTGCCAAATTGAGTACACTTTTTGTGCATTTAGCCTTTTTGCGTTTTATTTTAAATTGCGATTTTCGATAGGTTAAAGTAGTCGAATGATGATTATGAAGATGGTTTCTAATAGGTATTGAGCTAAGCTTTGAGATGCCGTTCACAGAATTTCAAAATTCGAAGTCTATCATAGTCAAATTCGCGAAAGACCCTTAGGGGGGGGGCACATTGGGTACAGTTACCTTATTTGCATATTTCAAGCACATGTGCATGTTAAACTGTCCATTATCATTATCGACGATCCGAGAGCTGATGTATACTCCACTTACACTGTGAACCTATACTATATTTAGGTAGTTGGATTCTAGCTGAGGTGTGGAGGAGTGAGTAGATGCGTACACGTATGCTTGTAATAGCTTGAATATCGGTATTGAACATCAAGCACTTCCATGATGAGATGCTTTTCGTTAGCAGTGGACAATTTATTCGCTATTTTGATAATATTAATATGGATGGGAGAGGAAAGAGATTTCACATTAGTGAGTAATTAGTATATATATCTATATATATGAAAAAATTCTTGCGGTGACTGTCGCCAGAAGCTTGGTTGCGCAGCGGTGTCTCGGCTTTGAGCAGCAGCGAGGCAAGTTTTGGACCGACGGTTCTCCAATCTTGCGACCGCGCACTGAAGTGCTGTTTCCGATACTTTGTGGCAACTACATTTTACCTGTTTCAGAATGTATTGCACATCTTCCAAGAATACGAAATATCCGATACATTTTTTTCGTTTATTTTACTTTATTACAAATCAGAATAAAGTATAAGGACCAATTAACGTAACTTTATTAATATAACATAACGCTCTTATAATGGCATTCACCAGTAAAATATTTAAAACTGACATTCTAAATACTTTTATCGTTTATTTAGTGTATTTATTATATTTAATAATCAATGGATTTTGCCATGAGAAAATTTGATGAAAATCAATTGATAAAATGTCTTCAAGTTATTCAAGGAACAGCCTAGATGCTTCTTGTATGACAGAACTGCCCGAAACGGCAACTTTCCACTCGCTCCATTATTCTACTGAATACTTTATCAATTTTCAAACATGAAATAATGTTTTTTCCAAATCGACTCGATTTCATTCAAATAACCCATTATATTGAAAATGAGTTTATAAGTTTGAGTAGTAAACTATGATTTATAAAAAAAGTTAGGGAAAGATTACGCATTAGAAAGGGCAAGTTTCCAATTTATGATTTTTACACTAACATTTTCTACAACTATACAAACTCATCAACCCATCGAATCCAACGCAGAACTAGCCTAGGGAACGCTAAGCAAACTTTGCCATCGATTGCAATGACAAAAAGTGAGGAATACGAGTTTTTTGTCTCACAAATTTATTGTTGATTCCTAAAATTGCTCAGCTTCAGCTATGAAATATCGAAAAACAAAGTGTATCAAACGATTTTATTCGAAATCGCTAGAGAACACATATATTTTTTAGTACAAAAATATTTTTTTCCAGTGAATTTTGTGAAAAAAAAACGATTGGTCACGAACTAAAAGGAAAAAGAGCTCATATCTTTATTGCGCTCCGAAAAATGATTTTACCAATGTTATAAGCATACGTCGATAAATTGTGCATTTTCCATTGGTTATTTTTTCCGTCGGATCGAATGATGTTGCGATTTTAGGCCTGATGAATGAGAAAATTAGAAAGATTATTTTATTGTTTTCTATGCAATTCATTTTTGTAAATAGTACTATCGTAAGTAAATGCCCACAAAACACTCGAGCGAGCGACAGCGAGAGATTATTGCTCGTACTAAAAATAAACTTTAACATAATATTTCATTTGCTCAACACGTCTCGTAAACAATGGTTGCTACGAAGAAACAAAAATCCCATGTCTTATACCACCACCATTATGAGAATTTAAAAAGCATTACCGGTTGCTATAGAGAATATTTTATTCACAAATATGTATGTACATACGCACCCTTTTCTATTTCCATATATTTCTCCTATAGACTATGAAAAGTAAGGTCCCGATGTCTGATTCGACACGTCAATTTATGCCTGAATACAAAGCTTCATATTTCAAAAAGCAAATGACATCATAAACGAAAATAGATTTCTTTTTCAAAGTTGATTTTTCATCAATTCTTAAGTGATATCCATCAATCAGCGCTCAATCAGCTCTACTATATCATAATTTTACGTATTTTTCTCAATTCATTGAAATTACAAATTAAAACAAAATTCTGAAGAACGTACTTCACGCCCACGCATCGAAATTAATCAATCTTTTACGATGAGAACTGAAAGCGCTCAATCAGCTCTACCATCTCATAAACTCACGTACTTTTCTCAACGCATTAAAATTAAATGCAAAGGAACCGATTTACGAGTACGTACTTTACGCCCACGTATCGACATTTTTTAGCGTTTTTCAGAGAAAACTTGCAGAGAATGAAATATAAAATGTTTATATATACGTTGATAACAGGAGCTGGCTGGGGTGAAATGAGGTAGCGAATTTTTTGTCGAACTTACCTGTAGTGACGAGAAAACACCTCTTCTCCCATCCTAAATGGATCGCTGGTATCTCGCAAAATTGCGTACGCGCTATCACGTAATTACGCGCTTGGATACGATTCGCGCGAACAGCATCGGGAATAGCGGCCACAATCGCAAACATTATTTTACGACCAACTCTTTCGAGGGAATGTTCCGGACTAAACCGTATTCGGCGGAAAATGTCCAGCGCCTCGCGGCTGTGCGTTTTGATGCACTTCGGAGAATCGAACTCGAGCATTTTCAATGAAGTGATGCTCGGTCAGTAAAGTTTTCGCTACTCGGCTCGGCATCAGTTTTTTTTCAGTACCGAGTCGACTGTTGCGAGCTCAACATCGTCTCCAAGATGGATATACACGTGAGTATCTTACTTAATAGCTAATAACTTATTCGAAATATAGTTTGAAATTTAAATAATTGATTAATCATAATTTTGTGAACTTATACTTCACAGACGGACCACAAGACGTGTCTACAAAGGAGCAGCTGGTAGAGCTGCACAAACTCGTTGAAATGTACCCAGAAGCGCGGGACAAGTCCCATCCGCTTTATGATGCGAGATGGGACTTTATTACAAGAAAGCTCAATGCGATGGATGGACCGACGAGGACAAAAGAAAAGTGGAGAGAAGTAAGTTTTTTCATTTGATGTTCGTTGCAATGAGCATTCCGGTCCCTGGTGAGAGTTTCTCATAAGTCTGGAACTTACCAGCCTGATACCCAATAACGAATTCCGCGGTGTGGCGCGTTTTACGGAAAATACCGTTGGCAGCATCCTCTCGTCGTGAACGGCTTTAATCCGGCGTAACGACATTGTTATCTTTGCCAATCGTTGAATTCGGGGGGGGGGGGGGGGCGTTTGCCTCCCCGCTCGCGGGTTTACCAGCGCGAATTGGTGAATGTCCGAGGAGAATTCATTATCTTTGTGTTTTAGACGCGAAATATCATCTTTCTACAGATTTGATTGAAATGATTATTAAAACGAGTGCAGGACGCTAGTCTTTCAAACCGAAGAAAATACTCGTGAAAAAAATTTATTCACCAAAACTTTCAGAATATATCAAGCTCGTCCTTCGAATATTCTCTCGACTGCGCTCGAACGGGTGAAATTAGCGAAATTCAAAACCAGTCGTTGCAGCGTGAAATCTCGGTGTACTGATGCGCTAATCCCAGAGCCGCCGCCGCCAGCACACTCGGCAGTCGCCGTTTTTCACCAGACTTCATTATTCAGACGCGGACGCGATTTATTGATTTTTTCTCGCTGCGAGCCGGTTGCCCGCTGCAGTATTGGTAGTTTCACTTTGATTAACATGAAAGCGAACGAAACGTGGATTTCCCGAATGACGAGAAATTGGTGAATGTCCGAGGAGAATTCATTATCTTTGAGTTTTAGACGCGAACTATCATCTTTCTACAGATTTGATTGAGTTGATTATTAAAACGAGTGCAGGACGCTAGTCTTTAAAACCGAAAAAAATACTCGTGAAAAAAATTTATTCACCAAAACTTTCAGAATATATCAAGCTCGTCCTTCGAATATTCTCTCGACTGCGCTCGAACGGGTAAAATTAGCGAAATTCAAAACCAGTCGTTGCAGCGTGAAATCTCGGTGTACTGATGCGCTAATCCCAGAGCCGCCGCCGCCAGCACACTCGGCAGTCGCCGTTTTTTACCCGACTTCATTATTCAGACGCGGACGCGATTTATTGATTTTTTCTCGCTGCGAGCCGGTTGCCCGCTGCAGTATTGGTAGTTTCACATTGATTAACATGAAAGCGAACGAAACGTGGATTTCCCGAATGACGAGAAATTGGTGAATGTCTGAGGAGAATTCATTATCTTTGAGTTTTAGACGCGAACTATCATCTTTCTACAGATTTGATTGAGTTGATTATTAAAACGAGTGCAGGACGCTAGTCTTTCAAACCGAAGAAAATACTCGTGAAAAAAATTTATTCACCAAAACTTTCAGAATATATCAAGCTCATCCTTCGAATATTCTCTCGACTGCGCTCGTACGGGTGGAATTAGCGAAATTCAAAACCAGTCGTTGCAGCGTGAAATCTCTGTGTACTGATGCGCTAATCCCCAAGCCGCCGCCGCCAGCACACTCGGCAGTCGCCGTTTTTCACCAGACTTTATTATTCAACATTGTTCAACTATAAAATGTCGGGATTTGCGAAGATTTTCAATCACTGGAATCACCCGAATTGGGCCGTTCTTTCTATGAAGAAAACGATCGTGTCCACGAATGAAACTAGTTCGGTTATTTTTCTCATCTACTCATACACCCCATTTATTTCGAATGGAAATTTTAGTATTAATAATCAACTCAATCAAATCTGTAGAAAGATTATAGTTCGCGTCAAAAACTCAAAGATAATGAATTCTCCTCGAACATTCACCAATTTCTCGTCATTCGGGAAATCCACGTTTCGTTCGCTTTCATGTTAATCAAAGTGAAACTACCAATACTGCAGCGAGCAATCGGCTCGCAGCGAGAAAAATTCAACAAATCGCGTCCGCGTCTGAATTGATTAACATGAAAGCGAACGAAACGTGGATTTCCCGAATGACGAGAAATTGGTGAATGTTCGAGGAGAATTCATTATCTTTGAGTTTTAGACGCGAACTATCATCTTTCTACAGATTTGATTGAGTTGATTATTAAAACGAGTGCAGGACGCTAGTCTTTCAAACCGAAGAAAATACTCGTGAAAAAAATTTATTCGCCAAAACTTTCAGGATATATCAAGCTCGTCCTTCGAATTTTCTCTCGACTGCGCTCGAACGGGTGAAATTAGCGAAATTCAAAACCAGTCGTTGCAGCGTGAAATCTCTGTGTACTGATGCGCTAATCCCCAAGCCGCCGCCGCCAGCACACTCGGCAGTCGCCGTTTTTCACCAGACTTCATTATTCAACATTGTTCAACTATAAAATGTCGGGATTTGCGAAAATTTTCACTCACTGGAATCACCCGAATTGGGACCGTTCTTTCAATGAAAGGAAACGATCGTGTCCACGAATGAAACTAGTTCGGTTATTTTTCTCATCTACTCATACACCCCATTTATTTCGAATGGAAATTTTAGTTTTAATAATCAACTCAATCAAATCTGTAGAAAGATGACAGTTCGCGTCTAAAACTCAAAGATAATGAATTCTCCTCGAACATTCACCAATTTCTCGTCATTCGGGAAATCCACGTTTCGTTCGCTTTCATGTTAATCAAAGTGACGCTACGCGATTTGCAGCGAATTATCTCGCTCGCAGCGATTGCTCGCACAGTATTGGCGTCCGCGTCTGAATTGATTAACATGAAAGCGAACGAAACGTGGATTTCCCGAATGACGAGAAATTGGTGAATGTTCGAGGAGAATTCATTATCTTTGAGTTTTAGACGCGAACTATCATCTTTCTACAGATTTGATTGAGTTGATTATTAAAACGAGTGCAGGACGCTAGTCTTTCAAACCGAAGAAAATACTCGTGAAAAAAATTTATTCGCCAAAACTTTCAGGATATATCAAGCTCGTCCTTCGAATTTTCTCTCGACTGCGCTCGAACGGGTGAAATTAGCGAAATTCAAAACCAGTCGTTGCAGCGTGAAATCTCTGTGTACTGATGCGCTAATCCCCAAGCCGCCGCCGCCAGCACACTCGGCAGTCGCCGTTTTTCACCAGACTTCATTATTCAACATTGTTCAACTATAAAATGTCGGGATTTGCGAAAATTTTCACTCACTGGAATCACCCGAATTGGACCGTTCTTTCAATGAAGGAAACGATCGTGTCCACGAATGAAACTAGTTCGGTTATTTTTCTCATCTACTCATACACCCCATTTATTTCGAATGGAAATTTTAGTTTAATAATCAACTCAATCAAATCTGTAGAAAGATGACAGTTCGCGTCTAAAACTCAAAGATAATGAATTCTCCTCGAACATTCACCAATTTCTCGTCATTCGGGAAATCCACGTTTCGTTCGCTTTTATGTTAATCAAAGTGAAACTACCAATACTGCAGCGAGCAATCGGCTCGCAGCGAGAATAATTCAACAAATCGCGTCCGC
Source organism: Aphelinus atriplicis (assembly GCA_020882685.1). Taxonomy (NCBI): domain Eukaryota; kingdom Metazoa; phylum Arthropoda; class Insecta; order Hymenoptera; family Aphelinidae; genus Aphelinus; species Aphelinus atriplicis. The sequence goes on along the minus strand of JAJGQD010000005.1, from coordinate 1,904,007 downwards.
GTCTGAATTGATTAACATGAAAGCGAACGAAACGTGGATTTCCCGAATGACGAGAAATTGGTGAATGTTCGAGGAGAATTCATTATCTTTGAGTTTTAGACGCGAACTATCATCTTTCTACAGATTTGATTGAGTTGATTATTAAAACGAGTGCAGGACGCTAGTCTTTCAAACCGAAGAAAATACTCGTGAAAAAAATTTATTCGCCAAAACTTTCAGGATATATCAAGCTCGTCCTTCGAATTTTCTCTCGACTGCGCTCGAACGGGTGAAATTAGCGAAATTCAAAACCAGTCGTTGCAGCGTGAAATCTCTGTGTACTGATGCGCTAATCCCCAAGCCACCGCCGCCAGCACACTCGGTAGTCGCCGTTTTTCACCAGACTTCATTATTCAACATTGTTCAACTATAAAATGTCGGGATTTGCGAAAATTTTCACTCACTGGAATCACCCGAATTGGACCGTTCTTTCAATGAAGGAAACGATCGTGTCCACGAATGAAACTAGTTCGGTTATTTTTCTCATCTACTCATACACCCCATTTATTTCGAATGGAAATTTTAGTATTAATAATCAACTCAATCAAATCTGTAGAAAGATGATAGTTCGCGTCTAAAACTCAAAGATAATGAATTCTCCTCGAACATTCACCAATTTCTCGTCATTCGGGAAATCCACGTTTCGTTTGCTCTCATGTTAATCAATTCAGACGCGGACGCGATTTATTGAATTTTTCTCGCTGCGAGCCGGTTGCCCGCTGCAGTATTGGTAGTTTCACATTGATTAACATGAAAGCGAACGAAACGTGGATTTCCCGAATGACGAGAAATTGGTGTATGTCTGAGGAGAATTCATTATCTTTGAGTTTTAGACGCGAACTATCATCTTTCTACAGATTTGATTGAGTTGATCATTAAAACGAGTGCAGGACGCTAGTCTTTAAAACCGAAGAAAATACTCGTGAAAAAAATTTATTCACCAAAACTTTCAGAATATATCAAGCTCGTCCTTCGAATATTCTCTCGACTGCGCTCGAACGGGTAAAATTAGCGAAATTCAAAACCAGTCGTTGCAGCGTGAAATCTCTGTGTACTGATGCGCTAATCCCCAAGCCGCCGCCGCCAGCACACTCGGCAGTCGCCGTTTTTCACCAGACTTTATTATTCAACATTGTTCAACTATAAAATGTCGGGATTTGCGAAGATTTTCACTCACTGGAATCACCCGAATTGGGCCGTTCTTTCTATGAAGGAAACGATCGTGTCCACGAATGAAACTAGTTCGGTTATTTTTCTCATCTACTTATACACCCCATTTATTTCGAATGGAAATTTTAGTATTAATAATCAACTCAATCAAATTTGTAGAAAGATGATATTTCGCGTCTAAACGACAAAGATAATGGATTCTTGTCGGACATTGACCAATTTCTCGTCATTCGGGAAATCCACGTTTCGTTCGCTTTTATGTTAATCAAAGTGAAACTACCAATACTGCAGCGAGCAATCGGCTCGCAGCGAGAAAAATTCAACAAATCGCGTCCGCGTCTGAGTAATGAAGTCTGGTGAAAAACGGCGACTGCCGAGTGTGCTGGCGACGGCGGCTTGGGGATTCGCGCATCAGTACACAGAGATTTCGCGCTGCAACGACTGTTTTTGAATTTCGCTAATTTCACCCGTTCGAGCGCAGTCGAGAGAATATTCAAAGGACGAGCTTGAAATATTCTGAAAGTTTTGGTGAATAAATTTTTTTCACGAGTATTTTCTTCTGTTTGAAAGACTAGCGTCCTGCACTCGTTTTAATAATCAACTCAATCAAATCTGTAGAAAGATGATAGTTCGTGTCTAAAACTCAAAGATAATGAATTCTCCTCGAACATTCACCAATTTCTCGTCATGCGGGAAATCCACGTTTCGTTCGCTTTCATGTTAATCAATTCAGACGCGGACGCGATTTATTGAATTTTTCTCGTTGCGAGCCGGTTGCCCGCCACAGTATTGGTAGTTTCACTCTGATTAACTAAATTAATCATTTCCCATAATGACGTTTCATGCTAATTGTAGATTCAATTTAATATACAGTTTCAAAACGGATCTTACAATTTGTGAACTTATCTTCTTTCGATTTCCACTATCGATCTTTTAACGTTCTATTGAAACGTTCTGCAATAACTGCCTTGATGTCTGGATCTCTGAATATTTGTTGCGTTGTATTTTCAGTTTCAAGCATAGCATAATTTCAATCTTACATACACGGAGAGGAAACATACAGTAAATTTTACAAAAAAAATTTGTAAAAATTACCATTTTTTTTAGTAATGCAGGGACAGGCGGCCACTTCAGTAAACTTTACTAGAGACTATGGTGATTTTTCCTATAGAGCCAAAGGCTTCGATCACATGTTAATTTTTACTATTTTCCATTGTATATTTTACAGAAATAATTGTGAAAATTATTTTCAAGTATCGTAGATGAAAAATTTTATACATGATTGTTTCTCACTTATGAAATTTCGTACTTTGAAACTTTTGGTTATTTGGATGCTCAAGTCATTTTAGTTTTCTTTTATTTTATAGAGATATAGAACTTCTCTTTTTGGTGATCCTAGTGAACTTCGTATATTATATCGCACGATTTCACTAGGATTGGATTATATTTATATGTATACAAATTAATGCATGTTGTATATACACTGACATTTCTGTCCTTATATACAAACGAGGCACTAACTCCACCACTCGCGAGAGTCGCGAGAAGCGAAGCGCCACCTAGTGTTCGTGTATAAGTACCTGCAGGTACGCATGCGCATTCTTTACTGAAGTTTTTATGTCGGGTTGGATCAAGGCGACAACTCGGCTTTGCGCTATTAAAGGCACACGTATACCTTAATCATACGAGCTGCCACCTTTCATATAGGGCGAAGTCGAATGGTCACATTCTAGCTCCCACCTGGCAATATTCATATGTAGCCGATTATATCAGTATTTGCGGAGAGAGTATGTCAATTGCGTTTTATAAGTTATTGTCGGTGGATGCCAGCTGATCTGCAGAGTGCAGACGATTGTCGATGCGGGCACTCGACGAGTCGTCACGCATGCGCACAACACTCGTTATAAGCAAAATTACCATTTTTTCTAGTAAAACATGCCAGAGCCCATAGGGAATATTTCCAACGTAATAAATTTTACAATAGGCCATAGTAATTTTTTCTATCTGGTCTAGTGATTTTTCTTGCTTTTCTTAGTAATTTTTCCTGGAAGGTTATGTAAAAAGCCTCATTATGGCCGTCTGTCTCTGCGTTACTATAAGAACATGGTAATTTTTACTTCATCTTTTCTCTCCGTGTAGCGCCACCTGGAAACTCCTTCTCATTATCCGTCTGAAAGAATGAAGGTGCCTGACCCTCGTACCTAGACAAAAAATGGTCAATTGCTTCGGCCACAGCTTTAGATGTTTTATCGAGCAATGGCTGTGACGAATTTCACTGATCATGCAGTATGTGGTAATGAGGGCGCCTGTTCTCTCCCTTTAGTCTGCAGTTTTTGATAGAAACCCTGAGAAAGCTAAGCTTGATCATAATATCTTTGGCTTCTCCCCCCGACTGGAGCTTGTGATGAGCTATATCGCGTTCTCGATAAATTTGATTTAACAGATTAATTTTTCTCTCCTCGCGGGCGAATTGTTTGTCGAATCATGAACCTGGTTTACAGAAGTGATAGCCCAGTGCTTGTTCCTCGACTGGCGAATAATCAATGATCGAGTCGATGATTCCACCGGTGTTTTCTAGTCCCGATATCGACTCTCCCCCCTCCTCTATCTCTTGCGCAAGCATCTCCGCATATAATCGATTTCCTGTAATCTGACCCAAGTCAACTTCTTCATCGAACATTGTTCTCTCACTGCTTTAGGTGCCTCGGTTATTTATATAGCTTTTTCAGGAGATCTCGTCTTTTGGATTCTGTGAAACCTGCTGATACTGTGCGTGTTTATCATGAATATTGCCATGTGTAATTGAGTTGAGAATTCTCGCCATCTCTTTGTCGAGTCTGGACAACGCGGTGTCGGGAACCTGTACAGAATTATCAACAACACTCGGTATATCTGGCTTTACAAATGCTTCATCCTCCATCGGCTTCTGACAGGATCTTTTCCATGAACGACGTCGATACTCTCCTCGGGTACATAAATTATTTTACGTGCATACTCCTTGTTTCAATAAGATATGAAGATTCTTCTGCCAGATAGATCTTGATATTCTCGGTTCAATCACCTCCGCAAGGTGGGCACATCGTTTCCTCCACCACCTTCTTTCATCGATCGGGTTTCATCGGGCATGTAAACATACTGGTTCATCCAAAGGAAATGTACATGAATAAAAGCGCTATTGTCCTGTGAGAGGCAAAGGGACTCATAGTCCTATAAAAGAGATCCTGAAATCATGTTCCGAGCAGTTATGTTGAAAGTTGGATTTTCTGAATCCTTGATTTATTCTTATGAAATTGTAATTAGTGACTAGAGGTCCATTATTTTCCATTGGCGAGATATTAGCAAAACAAATATTTATTGTCGTTTTCTCGAGAACCGAGATGAGTATTTTGATTCGCTGAAGGAACACTTTAGCTATCGAAATTGTGCGTCGAATGGACCCTTCCCCGAGCTTCTAAGATAAATACTTTTGCAATTAGAGCAATAATACGATTTTCCGGCGTTTTTCCACTAGCGTGAAACATACACATTCACAGCCAGAGCTCGTCTGTGTAATGCACATGTGCATTTGGGCAAGGCAGCCGCAGAGCGTCACCCGAGCGGGCATACCCTTCATAAAAAAAGTCATAAAAACGGGCCGCCGCGGCCGCGGCCGGGCCACCGTTCGAGCCTACTCGACAGCGTTGAGACGATTTTCTTGTATGATCGAATACTCGGCTCGTCGCCCACGGATGTAGTATAGATCGTCGCCTGGGGGGAAAAGCAACGATCTCAGAAACGCGCTAAAGAAAGATCTATTTCGATTTAAGCGAAATAAAAAGATCCATTTCGAATTGAGCGAAATAAAAAGATCTATCTCGAATCGAACGTAATAAAAAGATCTATCTCGAATCGAGCGGAATAAAAAGATCTATTCCGAATCGAGCAGTATAGAAAGATCGTTTTCAAATCGACTTTTAAAGAAAGATCTAACTCAGATTTTACATTATCGAAAAATCTATCTCAGGTTTAATTTTATTTTGCGGCGTTTTTTCGAGTTCGGAGTTGATGCGGTACGCGCGCACTTGAGTGCGATTGCTTATGTACGTGTGTGTGTATGTAAATATGTGTGTATGTGTGTGTGTAAGGACACATCTGAATGTAATATGCCAAGTTAACTAATTACGTTAAACTGTTTTTGCCTCGATGGTGTCTCGTAGAAATTTGTATACATGTGTTTTTGAGGTCGCTGATAACGAATCCCGCCTCAAATTTTGAAAATTAAAATTAGAGCCTCTAAGATCACCTGACAAAATTTTAGAAAAAATTTGAATTTTTTTAAAAATTGGTATACATGGGTTGTTGAGGTCGCTGATTACGAATCCGGCCTCAGATTTTGAAAATTCAAATTAGAGCCTCTAAGATCACTTGATATTTGGAAAAATTGAACTTTGTTGAAAATTTTTGACAAGTGATCTAAGAGACTCTAATTTGAATTTTCAAAAATCTGAGGCCGGATTCGTGATCAGCGACCTCAACAACCCATGTATACCAATTTTTAAAAAAATTCAAATTTTTTCCAAAATTTTGTCAGGTGATCTTAGAGGCTCTAATTTTATTTTCAAAATTTGAGGCGGGATTCGTTATCAGCGATCTCAAAAACACATGTATACAAATTTCTACGAGAACCCATCGAGGCAAAAACTGTTTAACGTAAATAGTTAACTTGGCATATTACATTCAGATGTGTCCTTACACACCACACACACATACACACATATTTACATACACACACACGCACATAAGCAATCGCACTCAAGTGCGCGCGTACCGCATCAACTCCGAACTCGAAAAAACGCCGCAAAATAAAATTAAACCTGAGATAGATTTTTCTATAATGTAAAATCTGAGTTAGATCTTTCTTTAAAAGTCGATTTGAAAACGATCTTTCTATACTACTCGATTCGGAATAGATCTCTTTATTCCGCTCGATTCGAGATAGATCTTTTTATTACGCTCGATTCGAGATAGATCTTTTTATTTCGCTCAATTCGAAATAGATCTTTTCATTTCGCTTGAGGGGTAATATCCGGCAAATGCTCAAAAAAACAAGGCTTTTTTCATGATTTTTTTTAAACGACATTTGAGATCTAAGGTATATAAATAATATATCATTGGATTGAGCAACTCTTGGAGAATAGGAAAAAATTTTTTATTGTTAGTTTTTTCACAAAATGGCGGCTGTGCAGCGATTGCCGTGAACCGCTTTTTTAAAAAGTTCTTCCGCGGCGAGCAGTAGAACTGAAAAAGTTTACATCCGATTGACTTGAAATTTTAACTGTAGCTTCTTCATTAGATTATCTAGTGAAGTACACATCATTATTTTTTTAGAATTTTTTTTCGCAAAATGGCGACGGTCAGAAAAAATAAAATTTTTTTCGACGAAAAAAGTCGACTTTAATTGTTTATAACTTTTTTTTGTCAATCAATCACTAAAATGGTGTGTACTTCACTATATAATCTAATGAAGAAGCTACAGTTAAAATTTCAAGTCAATCAGATGTAAACTTTTTCAGTTCTACTGCTCGCCGAGTTTGAAAACATGGTTTTGAGAAAAACGCGTTTAAAGTTTCAAAATGCTATGTATCTTATACGAAAGTTGTTCAGTAAAAATTGATTTAAACGAATTTTGAGTTTAGATCAGTACTTGGGAGTTGTAGATTTTGATTCTAGGATAGTTTTAGCATGATTTAAGCCAATAAAAAAAAAATGGAAAGAAAAAAAAAATATGCCGGATATTACCCCTTAAATCGAAATAGATCTTTCTTTAGCGCGTTTCTGAGATCGTTGCTTTTTCCCCCCAGGCGACGATCTATACTACATCCGTGGGCGACGAGCCGAGTATTCGATCATTCAAGAAAATTGTCTCAACGCTGTCGAGTAGGCTCGAACGGTGGCCCGGCCGCGGCCGCGGCGGCCCGTTTTTATGACTTTTTTTATGAAGGGTATGCCCGCTCGGGTGACGCTCTGCGGCTGCCTTGCCCAAATGCACATGTGCATTACACAGACGAGCTCTGGCTGTGAATGTGTATGTTTCACGCTAGTGGAAAAACGCCGGAAAATCGTATTATTGCTCTAATTACAAAAGTATTTATCTTAGAAGCTCGGGGAAGGGTCCATTCGACGCACAATTTCGATAGCTAAAGTGTACCTTCAGCGAATCAAAATACTCATCACGGTTCTCGAGAAAACGACAATAAATATTTGTTTTGCTAATATCTCGCCAGTGGAAAACAATGGACCTCTAGTCACCAATTACAATTCTATAAGAATAAATCAAGGATTCAGAAAATCCAACTTTCAACATAACTGCTTGGAACATGATTTCAGGATCTCTTTTATGGGACTATCAGGGTGAAATAGCACTCCAATCGTGGAGAAGCTAGGTGACTTTCGGCAAACTATTACACCTTGAAGAAACATCATTTATTAAATTCACTTCGTTATTTCTGTGGAACACTAAAAATAAGATTGAGGCGAAATTAAGGTTCTTTATTTTGGAAAATGAAGTGCAACCTTTGAATGTCATTGAAAATTAACCTCAGGGTCAAGACAATCAAGGCCGTAGGCTCTCAAGTCTACTCCAACATTCATTTGCCTATGAATTCTCTAGAGTTTGGAGAAAATAACTTTACAAAGATTATTCAATATTTGACGTTGATTTAACCTTCTCGAGGTTACTAAAAAACATGTTGAACGTGGAATTTTTCACTCTTCTCCATAATCAGTCTGATAATAGAGGTGGCTATCAAAATATCCACTTCAACCTTCAAATAACTTTGAAGTTTGACCTTCAGGTTAGAACAAATACAAAAAGATGTCTGCCTTTGTTCATATTCTCGACTCATTTATTTATCTCTATTGAACGTTCAACATTTAAATAACGAAACAAGATGTATGAAAATTTTTTTTCTGCATTATGCTAATCCGTTTCGGAAATCAAATCATACTGTACAAAATACTTTGGCGACTTTTTCGGAATTGAATACACAGAGCTATCCATCGATACCTGCAGGAGCGAACATCTTTTCGAAATATAAGTATGAATCATCCTCATTATGCAAGAAAGAAAATACTACAGAAGATCCGTCTTCTTTAGTCAGTAAGTAATAGAACTATGTAGAGAAACGGCTCGATGAGTATAATAAAAGGAAAATTCCGAGAAAACTTACGAAAGTATTCCTTACAGTATGATTCGATATCTTGAAAGGATTCGCACATTTCAGAAACATTATTCATCTTGTTTCGTTATAGAAACGTTAAATGTTCGATAGGGATAGATCAATGAGTATAGAGAATGTGATGGTTGTAGAGAATCTCTCTCATTAAATCTATGTATGATACAAAGTATGATACAAAGCTACGTGTTGGAAATATTTAATGTAAATATTCATTATTCTACTATGACTCATGAAAGTAATCAAAATTTCCAATAAATTTTCAAATAGTCTTTATTTTACCTGAGAACGAGATGATGGTATTGACTTCAACAGGGTGTACAGGTTCACCATCAGTAGCGATCAATGTCAGCTGATGATTTTGTACAGTGATTTGGGCAGGGCAAACTGAACCAAAAGAGTTGATCATGCGAAATCTATAGCGTCGTCCAGAAGTGATAGTGAAAATTTCAAACGGAGTATTCGTCATGAATCCCGTGTTAGGGTCCTAACAGAAAAATCAAGAAAAAAATCGTATAATTGAATGATGGAAAAAAGGGATACTTATTAATATGAGCCTCATGGGGGACATGATCAAAGCATAGGAAAAAAAGTCATCGATTCCAAGAAAGAGTTTAAGGATGTGTTGTGAAAGTACAAGATAGACTATCCCCCTACTCGCTTCGATCACCAACGCTCCATTTTTGATCTGTATTGATGGTTACAACTTTCCATATTATGGTTAATTATTTCTATTTCGTATTATACGAAGTACCCTACTGATAACATGAGTTTTCATCGACTATTAGATAGCGATTATAGAAGCCATATTCTTGATTCCCGAAATTTGTGTGTCTAGATGGCTGCCACCTGTTTCCACAGCCTAAGTTTATCCATGCTTATTATTTTTTATTATCGATGATATAATCCGGTCAATCTAGTGCTGAAATAGCTATATCTCCAAAGTGGCTGCATTTTTGATATATTGTCAATTTCGACACGCTGAATCGAATGGCGCAAACAAAAAGTTGCTGCATGCCCGGCGTCTATGAGAAAATGGCAAAATAAACCTTATTTTGCCATTTTCTCGGAAACGGTGAAAGTTATGTAAAAATGGACTTCACCACGTGAAAGAGCAGGCAAAAATACATAAAATCCACCCTTTTTGTATTCCCTTACGTGTTGATTTACTGCGGTTAATTCATGTCGTAACATTTTTTCATTGTTGGAGATGGTAGACGGCCGGGCTGGCGGAGTGGGGGCCGTCGGCCGATCAGCCGGCGCGTCGAGTTGCGCGCAGTCGGCGAAGTCGGCGCAGTCGACTCGAGCGTGTTTACAATCATATATCTGTATATATGCGTGTATATACATATATATATGGACTCTGCACGGCCGTCGCACTAAAATCTCGGAGTTTTCGATGCTCCTTTTCCACTTTGTATGACCAATATCTTAATGATGAAGGATATGTTGTCGATGCAGTTTTTTCTCAGCTTTTCACTGGTACAGTTAGTTTTTCGAAATTTGTACGTTTTCATACAGAGAAAACTAGAAACAAGTCATAATACAAAAACATATTTTTTTAATATTATTTTAATATTTTCCATATTAAAAACTGGTATTTTTTTACGTATATATAACATTTAAAAAATGTCGGACTATTTTTAGTTGGTTGGTTTTTATAATTTATTCAGTCCAAAATATACATCCCATAAAACCATTCTTTACTCGTAAACTAGTTGTACCTTTCTTTAGAAAGGTTCACTACTCTTCCATCTGTAATTTATTACCCCCCCCCCTCTCTATCAACTGAAGAACAAAAATAACATTCAGACTTTAATTACTGATGTAAAATTTATTATTATTATATACAATTACTTTGAACATATTATTCTATACGTAAAGACATACATAAATTCATTATATACCAGAACTACCCAAATCTGAGCATATGAAAGTAAAGATATCAATTCATATATTTGTTCTGGAAAGTCAAATGAATTTCACCCTCTTGCTTCTCACAATTACTTCTATAAGTTCACGTATCATAAGAAGATGTGTTTTGCATTTTATTCTTAACTAAATCTGAGCTAATGAAAGTAGAAAAATCAATTCATATTTGTCCTCGCAAGTTCACATTGAGTCTCTTTAAATATACAGTTACTTTAAACATTTTATTCTATATGTAAAGAAATACATAAATTCATTATATACCAGAACTACCGAAATCTGAACATATGGAAGTAAAGAAATTTTCTGTTTCAAGGTTCCATGAATCCTTTATCATTTGATGAGTTTCATGATGAGCAGAAGAAACTTAGGGATAGTGTAACGATAAACAATTAGTGGATCTGTCACTATAAATGAATTTGCTCAACTTATCACAGATCATAACTTTTATCACAATTTGTAGAATAAAAATACATCAAAAAACTGCGAAAGACATTGCCGGCGAGTGAGCAATAGAATGCAAGAAATTGGAACAAAAAGAACGTTTTCTCAATGCTTCATTAATACAATCGGTATTGCTTGTTAAAATTTTAATCCCAGTAAATATAATGTATTTTTAAACTTATCGGACATTCACACTAATGTTTGAACGACACGAAACAGTAATTCCATTCTTCAATCTCAATAAACCAATGTTCAGGATAGAAAATAGAAATATATGAGAATTAGTGGGGACTTATGGCAGATTTAGCGACAGAAGAGCTAAAAAATCATCAAATGATAAAGGATTCATGGAACCTTGAAACAGAAAATTTCTTTACTTCCATATGTTCAGATTTCGGTAGTTCTGGTATATAATGAATTTATGTATTTCTTTACATATAGAATAAAATGTTTAAAGTAACTGTATATTTAAAGAGACTCAATGTGAACTTGCGAGGACAAATATGAATTGATTTTTCTACTTTCATTAGCTCAGATTTAGTTAAGAATAAAATGCAAAACACATCTTCTTATGATACGTGAACTTATAGAAGTAATTGTGAGAAGCAAGAGGGTGAAATTCATTTGACTTTCCAGAACAAATATATGAATTGATATCTTTACTTTCATATGCTCAGATTTGGGTAGTTCTGGTATATAACGAATTTATGTATGTCTTTACGTATAGAATAATATGTTCAAAGTAATTGTATATAATAATAATAAATTTTACATCAGTAATTAAAGTCTGAATGTTATTTTTGTTCTTCAGTTGATAGAGAGGGCGGGGGTAATATATTACAGATGGAAGAGTAGCGAACCTTTCTAAAGAAAGGTACAACTAGTTTACGAGTAAAGAATGGTTTTATGGGAGGTATATTTTGGACTGAATAAATTATAAAACCAACCAACTAAAATAGTCCGACATTTTTTAAATGTTATATATACGTAAAAAAATACCAGTTTTTAATATGGAAAATATTAAAATAATATTAAAAAAAATATGTTTTTGTATTATGACTTGTTTCTAGTTTTCTCTGTATGAAAACGTACAAATTTCGAAAAACTAACTGTACCAGTGAAAAGCTGAGAAAAAACTGCATCGACAACATATCCTTCATCATTAAGATATTGGTCATACAAAGTCGAAAAGGAGCATCGAAAACTCCGAGATTTTAGTGCGACGGCCGTGCAGAGTCCATATATATATGTATATTCACGCATATATACAGATATATGATTGTAAACACGCTCGAGTCGACTGCGCCGACTTCGCCGACTGCGCGCGACTCGACGCGCCGGCTGATCGGCCGACGGCCCCCACTCCGCCAGCCCAGCGGTCTGCCATCTCCAACAATGAAAAAATGTTACGACATGAATTAACCGCAGTAAATCAACACGTAAGGGAATACAAAAAGGGTGGATTTTATGTATTTTTGCCTGCTCTTTCACGTGGTGAAGTTCATTTTTACATAACTTTCACCGTTTCCGAGAAAATGGCAAAATAAGGTTTATTTTGCTATTTTCTCATAGACGCCGGGCATGCAGCAACTTTTTGTTTGCGCCATTCGATTCAGCGTGTCGAAATTGACAATATATCCAAAATGCAGCCACTTTGGAGATATAGCTATTTCAGCACTAGGTTGACCGGATTAATAGATTCGTCCAGGAATGAAATAGGGGGAGTATGAGTGAAGGGATCAAAATCCAGATAAGGTTGTGATTCGGATATGACATGTGATTGATGAGTGACTGATAACATTATTGAGACGTAGTTTGTAAATTACTCATACGGTGAGGAATTTTATCACCACGGCCACTACCAGAGACTAGAACCTAGAATCCCCAGTCATACTTTTGGGCATTCTCGTAAGATTTCCGTCCTAACGCCTGGAATCCAGTCTGGATTCTTGAATTGGATATCCAGCTGAAACTTCAATCTGGTTTTCTTCAATAAGATGACCTCCGATCTCTGTAATTTAAACTTTGACAAACCTCTATCTTCATGATGTGATTTTCGATCAATAATCTCTGACCTGCCTAAGACCTCTGGCCCTCCGGGGATAAATCAGAGGAATAGAGAAAATGGGTAAAAGAGGGGATGGAATTGGAGAGACAGTGTCCCCACCAGAGCAGTGGTAAACTTGATTTTGAGATAAAAACAGAAAATATTGAATTAGTATGTATATGACATTCAATATTCTATAGTACTGGTAACCGCGAGTCCCGTAAATCATAGACATTTATAAAACTTCGAAAGAAATTTCATAAACGCTTTCAACATTGATTTCCAATAAAGAGTTCAATCTCAGGAAACGGAAACGCTCGAAGTCTTGAGAACGCATAACGAATCACACCTTTCATCCAACATTTACGTTCAAACAAAGGACAGTACAATAATTTTCCAAACAAACAGACAGAGAAAACCAGAGCTTCATTCCACTTCCTGTAATAAATACAAGGAAAAATGCCAAAAAATTAAGATTCGACGATGGCAACTAGCTCGGCGGTGATCGGCTGCAGTTGGTCGGTCGTCTCAAGGTCGCCAACAGTGGAGAACAAGTTTCTCCTCATGGATAAATTATATTTTTAATGGAACTTATTATTATCAATACTGTGCCTACTTCGACCACTTTAAAAAAAAATATCAATGTGAGAAAATATTTATCGTTATATTTAATATAAAGCAGTTTGATCGCGAACCAGCTCCAGGTTGAAAAATTATAACAAATCGAGACAGAATGAAGAGAATTTAACAATTCTGAAGATGAAAAAGCATTTGAGTTTGGGAAATTTCTAAAACAATATCATAAAAAAAACTAAAAGATGAGCTTCTCAGGTGGGCTGAAAGGGGCAGGAAAAGTGAGCTACTTGAATTTATTTAGATTTATCACAACAAACAACAATATTAAAGAGGAGCAGAAATGAGCAGTGAAAATGAGAAGCAAAACTGGGGAGAAAAAATGAGGAGCAAGAAATAAGCAAGAAAAGAGGAGCACAAATCGTCGCTTGAAAGGAAGAACATTCCATTTCAGAAACTTTCTATAAAAAGTTTCACCTCAGATTTACTGCTATAAAAAGTGCCATCTCAGATTCACTTCTATAGTAAGTGGCATTTCACGAGAAATTTTATCCCTCGGATTTTTCCGACTTCGGGGATGATGTGGTCTGCATGTGTCTGTATGTGCATGTGTGTATGTGTGTATGCACGTCTGAAAATGACAACTTGATTCACGTCGACACGTGATACTCTGAGAGTGAACTATTAACATCACATATTTTCTTCATCGATGGATTTTAATGAAAATTGGTATCTTTCGGTTTTTGAGGTCGCTGATTACGAATCCGGCCTCAGATTTAAAAAATTCGAATTAGAGCCTCTGAGATCGCCGACCGAGAATTTGAAAAGATACTGGATTTTGATGAAAATTGGTATATATGGGTTTCTGAGGTCGCTGATTACGAATCCGGCCTCAGATTTTCAAAATTCAAACTAGATCGAGCCTGCAACACTGCCGATCGAAATTTTGAAAAGATACTGTATTTTTATCGAATTTTTTATGCATGGGTTTTGAAGGACGCTGATTTTAGATCAAGTTTCAGATAGAAATAAGCCTTATCTCTGCACATCGTCGACCGTAAAAGGAAACATCCATTTCGAAGGTTACCTAAATAAAGAGTCATTTCATATTAAACTCTATAGGAAAAACCGTTCCAAGTGTTATTTCATTTCGTCTAGTTTTTTCGCGTTTGGAAATGATGTGTTACACGCATGCATTTGTGTGTATTCCTGAATATAATTATATTCATACATTTGGAGTTCCTTTGTACAACATATAGAATTTGTTTTTTTTTACGTGTCGAATCCCAAACGATGCGACACTGTTTTTCTATAATTTATACCTCCTGTATGCTTAGATTGTAAGTAATCATATAATAAATGCCACATCAGATTTGTAATCAATTGAACTGTCATCCCTTTTTCTTCGCAAATAATCATATTTCTTCTGTAAAGGAACATGCATGCCTTATGATGGTCATGGAATGCTTCTGCTATTCATCTGCTATAATTCGGACATATCTTTCACAATTGTAATTACTGGAATAATATTATAATGCTATTTTAAATTTTAACTCTGTTTCGATCTGATTCTCTGATACGATTCTAGAACTTTCGATTGAGAAACTTCTGTCTCGTCAGCGCGAAGAGCGAGCGAGTTCGCCTCGACGATGCATGCTGATCACGCGCGCGGATTCTTTCGGTCGACGCTCCTGGACGCGGCGGCTCGCTATAATAGGGTGGCCAGCTTTTATTAATTTTTTGTTTCAGAGGTTATTTCCAGGGTGTAAATTGAAGTTAAAAATGCCTCTGAAATTGCAAAAACAGTAAAATCAGTAACTTGGCCTGTCGAAGTCTAACCCCCCAAACAGGGTTAGAGGGCTCTAAAAGATCTAAAAAATTTTTAAGGATACCATGGGATGCCCAATAATGTACAAAAACATTTTGAGCCGAATCACAATTTCCGATATTCACAGAGAATTTGATTCGACGCAAAATTTTTCTTTACAGTTTAGTACATCATATGACATTCCCAGAATTTTTTCAGATTTTTCAGAGCACTCTTACCCTGTTTAATAGACAGGCAATGTTGCTGATTTTACTGTTTTTGCAATTTCAGAGGCATTTTCAACCTTAATTTACACCCTGGAAATGACCTCTGATACAAAATATGAATGAGACATTTTCGCCTGCAAATCATCTCAATTTCACAGAAAAATTATCTCCAAGGTCATTGGAGCACATTAAGTACTTCACATGCCCAATTGGAACCTCTATTTCTGTACCCTGGGAGTTCGCTCATTAAGAACCCGAACCCATGGCTACTAAAAGTTGCCTCATTTCATATTACCCAAATTAGGCATGAAAATAGGCTAAAATGACCATCTAGGGGACGGCTGCATCACCAACTCTTCCAAATTTTGCAAACACTTGTCTGTGGTATTATTACAACTTTTCACTGTACATACCTATATTCTAACATGCTAATACATATCCCGAATTATCAATATCATTTATATAGATCAAGAAATACTTATACTTGACGCCACCTTACTTTTAGAAGTTATATACATTCATGGTCAATATATTGTCTATATAGTGCTCAAATTCCGTTTGTAATTTAAATCTGTATTTTGAAGTTTCCAAAAAGAAGTTTATGATGAGCAGATAAAAAAATGAGTAAACTGCGCGTACTGACAAGAAAAGCTTCTCAACTTGGCCAATATTGATAAAAAATATAAAAATTTCTTTTCAAAGAATTTCTTTGCATAAAAGTTGTTCTAAACGGTCCATAATTCATAAAACAAACCACTTCAAAATCCAGTTAGGACCCCTGAATGACAAGCACAAATATCAGCTGTATTCAGTTGAAGGTACTCGCTTGTTTATGCAGCCATGAATCATTCAATGATTCTTGAAGATATTAAAAAAATCATGGGAAAATCTATCTACTGTCTAGTGTGTGGGTGAATAGTAAATATTAATATTTCTCAATTTCTTCGCATATATTGGTAATGGTATTGGTATATAAGGAATGAAATAAACTTTTTTCGGTTGAAAAATATCATGGCGTACAAGTTTAAATTGACTGATACGTATCGAATACTTCACTGAGTCGTTTGTAGGATTCAGTTATGGGCTTGAAAGGTGATTTTTCTATAAAATATAGACTGTTTAGGACAACTTTCATGCCTAGAAATATTCTGCTTTCGTGACTATTTCCAGAGTACATTAGACCACAGAGTTGATGTATACTTGAAATTGTTTAAAAAGAAATTTTTTAATGATGTTGACCTGCTGAGTTGACACGAAACAACCCATATATGGGGCGTTTCGCCTCAATCCTCCCAGCGCTGCGCGCGAGCGCCGAAACATGCCGTTTTCAACTCGTGTTTACGATGCCAAAATGTCCCTGAGAAAATGATTCGATAGGTCATTTCCATGTAGTTTTTTCTCAGCTTTCCAACGGTGTAATTAGTTTTCCGGAAATTTTCCATTTTCATCCCCAAAAAATATAAAACATCGCATATCTCAAAAAGTATATTTTTAATATTTTTTTTAATGGTCTCAATCGAAAGCTGAGGATTTTTTACGTAGGAAAATATGTTTTCCAAGGAGTGGACGAATGATTTTCTCTGAGAAATAGAACGTCGAAAAGTAGACGTAGCGCTACTCCGGCGCACGGAGCGCGTGAGCGCCAATCATGCTGTTTTCAACTCTCCCCAACGATACCAAAATGCATCTGAGAAAATTATATTATGAGTCGATCCCATGTTATTTTTCCTCAGCTTTCCAATGGTGTTGTCAGTTTTCCGAAAATTTTCCATTTTCATCCCCAAAAAGATCTTTCTTAGAGAATAATTCAATTATTTTCTTTGGAAAATAGAACGCGCAAGAAAAGTTCCGATGCTTTCACTTTAGTAAAGGCCTACTGTTTCTTTTTTTATCCGATAGGTGGCTTTCATGGTATTTTCAATAATACACAAGAAGAATTTTCATTACTTTGCTTGACAGATACATAATCTTTTAAGCCTGGCATAATTCGGCTAATATCATCTCTTCCATAGAAACCTTCCACCAACTTGACAGTTTCATCTGGAAATACTTTGCCATTTTTATTTTCCGGTATTGAAAAAATCCCGCTCTTAGCTACTAAATTTTTTGCTTCTCGAGCTTCCCATTCACTGCAATTGAATTCTCTCATCAAGTCCCTACGAGACCAATAATCAGGGGCAAGAGTTAACAACTGAATTCTATCTTGCTTCGTCGTTGATTTTGAGAATTTATTTTTTATTTGTTCGAGGACTGTCAAACCTGCTTTATGATATTCATCGTTACACTCGAATCTTGCTTTTTTACATTCAGATGAAGGTGAATCTGATTTCTGTCTGTACATTTCACGTCGACAAGTGTAACAGATCTTTGCTTTCTCTGGTATCAAGGGATATGCACTTCTCAATGGCATTGGAAAGTCGTACAATTCTTTAGATGACGGATGATTTTTTTTATCTAAAGGATTTATGCATTTCAATTTCCAGGATGAATCCATTGTAGTTTGTACAAGGAGTCAAATAAATAACCAAGCCAATACAATTAACGACTTTATGGAAAAATGAATATGCTCGAAGTTGTGGGTGCTCGAAGGACTTATAAAAACGCCTTGAAAATAATACGATGAAAAAATGATTCAATTTATATACAGCAGATGAAAATTCTTCTTGTGTATTATTGAAAATACCATGAAAGCCACCTATCGGATAAAAAAAGAAACAGTAGGCCTTTACTAAAGTGAAAGCATCGGAACTTTTCTTGCGCGTTCTATTTTCCAAAGAAAATAATTGAATTATTCTCTAAGAAAGATCTTTTTGGGGATGAAAATGGAAAATTTTCGGAAAACTGACAACACCATTGGAAAGCTGAGGAAAAATAACATGGGATCGACTCATAATATAATTTTCTCAGATGCATTTTGGTATCGTTGGGGAGAGTTGAAAACAGCATGATTGGCGCTCACGCGCTCCGTGCGCCGGAGTAGCGCTACGTCTACTTTTCGACGTTCTATTTCTCAGAGAAAATCATTCGTCCACTCCTTGGAAAACATATTTTCCTACGTAAAAAATCCTCAGCTTTCGATTGAGACCATTAAAAAAAATATTAAAAATATACTTTTTGAGATATGCGATGTTTTATATTTTTTGGGGATGAAAATGGAAAATTTCCGGAAAACTAATTACACCGTTGGAAAGCTGAGAAAAAACTACATGGAAATGACCTATCGAATCATTTTCTCAGGGACATTTTGGCATCGTAAACACGAGTTGAAAACGGCATGTTTCGGCGCTCGCGCGCAGCGCTGGGAGGATTGAGGCGAAACGCCCCATATATTGTTAAATCTAGGCTTAAAAACTGTATTGGACACTGACGGATGTAAAATAATCATTTGGATGAAATCATGATTAATTTGAAGTTGATATCAGTCCAATAACAGATAATATTTATTACATTATTGAGAAATATAACACGTATTCTTGACATTTGGTCGGTGATCAATATTGTTCATTCTAGACTATTACGGACGTTGACTGCATTGAAATTGCCCGAGCAAGCAAATTCAAACTGCTTTTCCTAAATATGGCCGTAAATTACAATATAAATATGATTTAAAATCATTTTGTACGACTATTTTTGAGCAATGGAGGATGCTCTGAACAATATCAATATGATTACCTTATAATAAGAAGAGTAAAGATCATTTCCACACTTTCGAGCCATACCTTTGTGCATCTGATATCTACGCTTGCTCATGTTTTCTCGGATCAACAAGTCGAGAGCTTCATCCAAACTCATTTCACTTTGATCTCTGCTACGGACACGGTTCTCTTTTACCCGAATAGCAATTTTGCTATCGACTATGTCGTCCAGCAATTCGAACCCAGCTAAGTTATTTATCAATATGAATGTACCTCATGAAGGATTCTACATGAATATCGATAGAAAAATTTATAATTGAGTAGCTCTATCAGATAAATCTACTCTATATTAAACTTTAGAGGACCGGAAAATCAATATTTTGACGCATGATCATAAAAACTTGTTTAATGTTTATTTTTAGACTAAAATATATATTAATTTATTATTATTTTCACTTATTAGAGTCATTTAAGATAAATTTACCCCTCAACACCTCTTTCTACCTACCCCAAATCCATTAAATCTGTATTTTCTACATTGTGCAATTGGTCATAAAATTTGACTATCAACGCTTCAAAATGCTTTAAATATTTAATTAAATCTACAAATTTAACTTATATAATGTTCTCATAAAGAAAGAAGCGTTTTCTACTATTAAAAATTCATTTTTTGAAAATTTGAAATTTTTAACATTAGCAGTTCCGTTCCGGGCCGGAAAATCAATGACGCATCTCATGATCGACACTTTGTGTATGATCAATCATTGATATGAGGTACCTTAAATACCAGTTTCCGAGGGCGATATGCTCTTCAAATCCCGGCCCTCTAAAGGTTAATATTTTCTATATTGTTTATAAGGTGAATGTCCTTATTTCTACTAACTACTTTTAAGAACTCTGCGAAATGAATGTGGAAATTTCTGAATTTTATAACAAAAATTTTATTTATATTGTTGAAGTTTTTCTCAGTCAACGAATATCATACTAATGATTGTCCAAATATTTTTGAGAAAAAAATCTAGAGCAATAAATTGTTCATGTTCCGCGCCCAAGCAGGTAAAGCAGCCATTTTGCTTCGAGAATGAGATTTGGTTGTTAGTGCTCAAAATAATATCAGAGTATATAATGACTCAGAATTGGTGGTTTTATAAACTTGGTGTCCTTAACCCAAGAACTATATATAATCTTATCTTACTATTATATAAAGAGGAAACGTTTGTTTGTATGATCCCAAAAATCTCAAAAACTACTGAACCAATCGCCTCCAAATTTTGACAGTATCTTTACTATGTACCCCGAAGTGTCATAGGCTATTCAGGTTAATCATTAATTGATTAGGAACGTTTTTATGCAAATGTGGAAATAACATTCAAATCAGCTCCGGCTTCTCTCTTTGGCCAATAGGTGGCGAGACGCTGTTTTAGCCGTTCAAGTGGCGCGGTCTGGCCTATAAGTTTAAGGCAATCAGTGTTGAAGTCCTCGATTTTCTCAAGGAAAACTTTGAATTGGTCGTCCTATTACGACTCCCGATATTATAGTGGTGTAATCGATTGCCTAAATAATCGAACTCACATATATTTTCTTAAGGGGATCCGCTACGTTTTGTATGACCTCAATTTGGTTTGCAATATTTTTCTTAAAGTTACCAATATTTTCTTGTGACGGAGTGCATGCCAGGTCCAGCTTGTTGTGGACCTGACGTCCACTCCTGTTCCTACCTACCCGCCTAGAACTAGTTATTTTCCCCCCAGAGGATTATCGTTGGGGGCAGAGCTCTTCACGCTCTGGAGGAGAGGCATGTGATCAGTATGCTCTCCTCCGCCCAGCCCTGTAAATATATAATAATAATTATTTAAGGCCCCAGAGTCAAAATGTAAACATTGTTTACTTACCTGGGCGGTGAGGCTATGCTCACCGCCAAGTCCTGGTAGAGGCTCGCTGCTGGTCCCTGGTCCTGGGTGGTCGCTCCAGCCATGGAGCAGACCACTAACTCCCGTTTTCCTTGCCCTGGAGGTGCTGCTGACGTCCAGGAAGCAGCTCATGAGGACCCCGCTGTAGGATGCCAGTCTGCTGCTGCTGCACCTGCAAAACACAGCACAATCACTAGAGGGCCCACAGGACACTGGGCGACGCACCGGCGGTCACCCCCAGGACCCAGGAAAGCCGCCCCGGAGACGACTTTCCCCCGGAGATCTGGAGTGGGGGCAGCCGGCGCGCGGCCATGACACGAGGGCCGAAGAGCGATCCGCGCGCCCCGGCCCGGGCCCGAATTGCCCGTACGCGTGCACTCGCGGGTACTCGCCGAAGCTCCAGGCGAGGAGCTCGGCTCGAGGATGCGCGGGCGCACGAGGAAACCGTCACCGAGGCGAGCGCGACGCGGAGACTTGAGCCACCATGTGTGCGAGCGCGAGAGAGACGGAGCTAAGGCCGCGTCACACGTGGGAGAGCCGGTGGCGCGCGGAGCGGCGGGACGAGAGCTCGCGCGGGGGGGGGACGCTAGACTATTAGGCAAGGCGCGCGCAGCCCCTCAGGTGTGGGCCTCGATGCGCGTAGAGCCTGGGATGGGTTTATGGCGATGCGCGAAGCGGAATATCGATGCGCACGTGCGATATACGTGCGCAGTTGGGTAATTCTGGCTCGTCCGGCCCCGGAATACCCCGCGGCACCTTTTGATGTAAATTTGCTTATAATTTATTATACCTGGTAGTATGTAAGGTCGGCCGCGTGTATATAGATATATATTACGCATTTGGATGTCGCGGGCGATCGCGACTACGGCGCTCGCGTCGACCGGCGACCAATCGGGTAATTTAGCGAGGTGCGCGGGCCCGGCAGATTATGTAATTGGTTGGGAGAGATTCTGGTGGCGCCGGGAGCGCAAGGGATTGGACCTTATGCAAATAAGGCAAGGTAGGGATGGAGAGGACGCGGCCTCGTGGCTCGTCCTCGTTCATTCTAGTTCCGGCAGCATCCTGTGCGACACTTCGTTTGTAATCAGGCAGATCGCCATAGAGAACATAGAAGATTTCCCGCTTAGGTTCTTCGATCCAGAGATTCTCCAAATACGGTGAGACTTGCGCTTATTAAGCCGATGCCATGGCCCAGGTGGGCCCCGGGAAATCGTCAGCCCGCGGTTCCGCGCGACCCGGGAATTAATCGCAGTACCTCGCAAGCGATGCGGCTCCGCCATTTTATGGTCCAGAGAGCCGGCGCTCCCGCGATGGTTCGCGATCCCCGCCATTTTACCCAAGCGTCTTAGTAATTGTAGAGTCACGGCGATTTCGGTTGTTGCGAACGAGCTTCGTTGGAACAATTTAATGATGCTGGTGTATGCGGAATAGAGTCAATAAATTCAGTTTATATTACTTACCGTGTACTGTGTTCCTCCTGATTTTTCCCCAATATGATTGACTATGTGAATGAATATTATTCATGTGAACGAGCATTCAAGGATTTTCTAGTCAACGAACAGTGAGTAAGTGAACGGTTAGCGAGCCGGCGGTCACGCCAGGCTCCTAACCCAGTGCCCTGTGCGTGCCCTCTTCGGAGACGGCACCCGGGAAAAAGCTCGAGTCAGTCGAGGAACTCCGAGGAGTACTCCTGACAGGCGGAATTTCCCTGAGCCAAAATGAGTGGAGATTCGGCCATCTCCCCGACCCTGCCCAACCCTGAGCGAGTCTCTAGCCAGGTGTTCCCTTTGCAATTAATTAATTAATGGGAGGTTAAATTAACGTAAGCCGTCATTGTCCTTCGCATATATTGAGTGAGGCACTTATGCCTGGCGCCCGGAAATCAAATCATTCAATTATATGTTGTGCTACGTTGCAGGCCGAACACATGCAACACCACAAATGGCGCGGCCAACGTGGAGCCGGTCGGAAACTCATTTTGTGCATATTTCGTATACTGTTCTTGTGGATTATTTGGAGATTTAGATTTTCCCGAAGTTTGAATCGCGCGTAGTGGCTCGGAAATTTCCTGATGCCAACGTTAGGATAGTTAGAAATTTTTTTTTTTTTTTTTTTTTTCCCTTTTCCAACACCCCACCCGGATTTGAGAAGTTGGAGGGAAATGGCCGCTGGTCCCTAGTGATTAATCCTAGAGGGCCGCGCACCAAACAAAATGGCGACGATCAAGTCGAGATTTTTCTAACTATTGACAGGAAGGAAGGAAGGAAGGCACATCCGTGCATATTTAATTACACCTGTAGTGCCAGTTATTATATAACAACTTTAATGCCAGTTGATGTGATTCGAACTGAATCGTGCCCTTCTTTCCAACCCCCCAATAGTCCAGTACACGGTTAGGATTTATATATTGATTGGTCGCGTCGTGAACCCGGGCGAGTCAATTCGCGCGGAATATTGCATATATATGCATTGAGTAGTGCATGTACATGGTAGTTAGAATGATATGACTTATTATTATGATTATTGATGATTTTATGATTATGATGATTGATGATACGATTATTATGAATTGATTTTATTTCATGTTAATATTAAGTCCCTTATTATTTTTTATTATTGATTGAACAGTGATTGAAAGAGCTAACACTGGATGGCCTCCGAGTAAAGGACGGCCCGGTGTTTGCCTCAGTCAGCTGGTTGGGAATAACCCTGGCGTGAATGAAATTGCGTCGAGATGGATTGACACCTGCACATTCGGGGGTTACGCGACAAACGTTCCTGAAGCTGGACACCGGTTGGCCCCCTGGACTAGGGGCGGCCCTGGTGTCCGTCGACGGACGACCTAACCCGGGAGCGGGTGGGGAGCGCCGTGATTCCCGAATCAGCGATTATTAAGATTTGAGATGTTACGCGTGGGCGAGCCGTGGTATGGCAAGCGACGAGAGGATTCGCGCGTTCGATGAACGGGAACAGACGCGTCTCCAGGACCCGGAACATCAGCGGCGTATCCGTCGCATACGTCGAGCTGACCGCAATTTAAATAGTTTATACGGGAGAATCCAACAATGGCAGCCGTTAACAATCATCCAGGAATTGGATCGGGTTGAATTAAATTCAAGCGGGTCGGCAGCGGTCATTCACGATCGCTTATTTCGTCATATACTTCGGACGTGGGAATTAGAAAACGACGGACCGCCGCGGTTGGATGTTCCGTGGTATGAGGAGGACGAGCGCGATCCCGACTTGTTGCCAGTAACAACCGCGAGCCTATCGATATTGGAATCTGAGGACGAGATGGAGGAGGAGCCGCCGCCGAGGAGACGTGGGCGTCCACGACGGACGCAAACGTCCCCGGTTATGACGCGAACGCGCAGGCGTCGTATGGAGGAGGCGAACCCGGTGACTCAAACAACCGCTGAGGTTCACTCCGCGGCAGACGGCACCGCGCCGCCGCAGAACGTGTTACCGTCGGAGCCTGTTGTGCATCCGGAGGAGGCGGAAACCGTGCCGGAGGGATTCCCAGGTACCCCAACGTGGGCTCCATCCACGGTGGAAAATGCGCAAATGGTACTGCTCAGCGGAGCAGCTTCACAAACCCGCATCATGTTTAACCCCGAAGTTTTGGCCGTTTTGCGGACGAGCGGTATTTTGGACGCGCTGCTAACCCCACCGTGGACGGGAGCGAAACAGGGACCCCCCATGGCGCCCTCCCGACCGCTTGCACCTTCCCAACCATCGGTACCTTCCCAGACCGAATCGGTTGGTGTGGGCGCCCCTCCCCCGGAATACGACAGCATCGAGTACGCGAGCTCGTTTTCAGAGACCGAATCGGGGGAAGAGGAAGAGTTCGACGGGTATGATGATGAGGAAGTCGATGCGTTCGACAAAGCCCTCCCAGCTGACGGACGGAAGACGAGCCAATCACCGGACAGATTGCCGCCCTCAGGACGAGTAACGCCTCCGACCACGCTCCTGGCCCCTGCGGACGCTACCACGCGCGCGGGTCGGCCGGAGCGGGCTAAGGTCTTAAAGCAAACTCGTCTGAGTGAGCAATTTCAGCCTGGCTTGAAGAGTGCCCTAGCGTCCCACAAGCAGGTCAAACCGAGTCGGACCGTCGAGTGGCGGGACGGGGAACGAGGTACGCGGAAGGGGCGGAGCGAAGCGACTCCGGTCACCGCGGTTGGGACGACGGCGTCCGAAACGGAGACGAGATCGTCGCGTCGATCAGGAACAGAAACCCGAAGGTCTGCTAGGCCGTCGCGACGCGAACCGTCCGGAAGCAAATCGGAAGACGACGGTCGACCTCGCCGCGAATCAAGGAGGAGAGGTGAGCCCCCGAAACGACCTCGGAAGACCGCTGTCACCGTCTATTCGAGTTCCGAATCGTCGGAGGCTGGAGAATCGGAGGTAGAGGGCCGTTTTCGCGAGGGAACGTTACGTCTGACGGAGATGTTTAACTCGTGGAAACTGGGCTTCTCGGGAGACCCCAAGGAGAGCCCCGCGGAGTTCCTAGACAATCTGAGCGCTTGTCGCAGGAGTGTCGGAGCAACCGCGGAGGAGCTACTCCTGGCGCTTCCGAGCGTCATGAAAAAGGATGCGGGCCGGTGGCTGCGGAATCAGCGAGGCGAAATTAGAACTTGGAGAGAGTTCAAGCGTGCGTTTCGGCATAGGTTCGGAGGTGACATGCACACCGAAGACCTAGAGGAAGAGTTGCGAGCCCGTACGCAAGGCCGCGGAGAGACAATGTCTTGATTCTTGGACGGGATTCAGACGATCGTGGGGTACTTCAGGAAACCTCCGACCAAGAGGCGCGTGCTTCAGATCGCGCTTCGTAACGTCCTACCCGAGTATCGCCGGTACCTCGATGAACGAGTCATCGAGAGTATAGAGGACTTGGAGTACTACGGGCGGCGTTACGAGCGTCAGAAGGACCTAAACCTCCACTACGTCCCACCCCCGCCCAAGGAGAAGTCGAGAATTCCTGAGGCCGCGTACGCCGGCTTGCCGACCAACCTGCCGAAAGCGAAGTTGGCGGCCGTAGCCGCCGTCGAATCGCCTAATGCGGACCCAGGTCCGACAGACCCTGCGGCCCCTGAGGGAGGCTTGGGTCGTCGTCGGCGCCGCAAAGGGAACAGTGGTGCGACCGGCGAGGGTCAGCAGGAAGTACCAGCGGAGATAGCGGCGCTGCAATCGCTAATCCAGGCAGCCATGGGTGTGAAGGCCCCAGCAAAGCCGGCAGCGGCCGCTCCGCCTCAGGCTGAACCTTCTCCGGCGCCCACCCAACCGGCGGCGAGCGACCCCATGATTCCCGAGTGGGCGGCGCTGCAGTCGCTGTTATGGTCGGTGCCATGGGCGAATTCCGCACCGAACCCTGCAGCAGCCGCCAACGCGGGAGCCGCACGTTACCCTCCCAGCAACCAGGTTCAGCAGCCGAACCAGTACCAACAGAGACCGCAGTTTAATACTGCCGGTAGAGGGAGGGGAGCTGGACCACGTCCAGGCGGCTACGTCGAAGTAAATCGGCCACCGATACCGGCCCAGTTCAGAGCCCCGGGACCTCCCCAAGGTCAGTTACCTCCCCAACCCTTGATGAACCAGCCAGCCTTTCCCCAAGGAACCCAGGCTGGACCCGGTTACGAGAACCGGTATGTTGGAGGATGCTACGTGTGTAGTGGGGCGGGGCATAGGGCGTCGGAGTGTCCGCGTCGGCAGTGCTATACCTGCCTGCAGACCGGGCATATCTCGTCCCAGTGTCCGTATCGGCAACATCCCCCAGGCATAGCATGCCAGAGCTGTGGCCAGCCGGGGGTAACTTACCGAGATTGCCCCAATTGCTCGCCTCCCCGGGAGCCGTTGGGAAACGCCCCAGCGGAGGAGCCGAATCGTCCCAACCCCTCCGCGTAGTCCAAAATGGGACAAACGTGTTTGAGGGTCTCGAACTGATCGAGGCGGACCCCTTGATAGAGTCTGGCGAGAGCCATGACCTCGAGGAGGGCTGCTGCACTGGCACTGTAAGGGCTGAGGTAACGAAACCCGACCTGGCGGTGTCAGACGAAATCAGCCGATTACAGAGGGACTTGAACGAGAGAGTAGTGCAACTGTTAGCAACCAAGGCCAGGAAAAGTAATGAAGCCGAAGCTGATCGAAGAGAACAAGCTGGAAGTAGTTTTAAGTCCGTAGTAGACGTGGCGAATTCCCGGAAGGTAGCGGCGAATTCCCACGGTAGAGTCAATCCCCAGTTAGTCCCGGGAGATCCACAGTTGATCGCGAAGGATCTCCCCAGTCGAGTCACGCGTTGTAATAAATTGGTAAGTCCCCGGAGGGCAGCGGGGAATACCCAAGGTAGAGTATAGTCAACCCCTGTTGTTATGGAGGGCCTCCGGAGGGCGGCGGAAGGTCCCCATAGTAGAGTCCCGCGAATTATTCAAGAGGAAATTTTCAATTCATCGTCTAGTCCCTTCGAATTAAATCCCTACACCGGTACTATTAAGAAGAGGAAGAGTATACTTGATCCGTGGAAAGCGCAGTACGCTGAGAGGCAACGCAATCAAGGTCAAGTGGCGATGGGGCCGGGAGCTCCCGCGTCCGACGCTTGCAGGGGAGAACCAACGGTTGTGGATAAGGTTGCAAACTTATCTGCGATGGGGGGGTCCCAGGACTGCGGGCGGGACGTTGAGGGTGCGGCAGCTCCTGCCACGACCGTCACGACGCTCACAGAGTCGTTGCCAATCATTGAGGAAACGTCAGTACCGGATGCGCAGCGAGTACCGGACGCTTCGGCCCCCCCGGGCCTGGAAGCGTCTGGGAGCGCGGCCAGCACAGGCCCGACTGATACACAACCTGAGAGTGAGGAGGCTGATACAGCTGACCTACTCTCGGACGAGTTAGTCGGCCAACTAATTAGTAATATAGCAGCTCTTCAGATCACAAGGCAGTTTTACATTGAAGCAGAAATAGGAGGTGTAAAGTACCTGGCTTTGTACGATAACGGTGCGGAATTCTCCGTAGCGGGACCTAAGTTGATCGAACGATTTAGAGATCGGATCGACCCCAAACCGATATTGATCAAGAACGGAACAGGAAAGGAGATAGTCGCCAGTATCGGTACGATGGACATTCGGATGGAGATTGATGGCGCAGATAGAACAACCACGTTCAGTGCAGTCACGAATACCTCTCACGACTTAGTCCTGGGTAGAGACTGGATGGTTCAGTGGAACTCCGATTCTCTTAATGGAGAGGGTAAATGGAGAGTTTTGAAGGGCGAATATCGGAGTTTCGCGAACACCGCGGGTTCAAAACACCGTGTCATGGGCGAGATTGCGGGACTGCCAGCACTGGAGCCCGACCAGCGAACCAAGGTGGACAAATTGGTGAAGGATTTATTGTCCGGTTACCAGGGTCGTCCGGGAATCACCAAGCTGGTCGAGCACTACGTCAACATTCCCCTTGGAACCCGACCGGTGAGACACAAGTTTCGACGAATGTTGCCCGCGATGATGCAGGTAGCCCAGGAAGAAGTCCAAAAGTTGAGAGACAAGGAGGTGATTGAGGAGTCGAGCAGTGACTGGGCCAGTGCCCCGGTTATTGTGAAGAAACCGGACGGCAGCTGGCGGTTCTGCATCGATTACCGAGACGTGAACAAGGCCACGGTCTGTGACGCCTATCCGTTGCCGAATATGAATACCATACTGGACAGGCTAAGGAGAGCCAAGTTTATTTCGAAGGTAGACTTGAAGGCCGCGTACTACCAAGTACCTATGCATCCTGATAGTAAGAAGTACACAGCTTTTGCCATCCCGGGCTCTGGCTTGTGGCACTTCCGAAATATGCCCTTTGGTCTTACGGACGCTCCGAAGACCTTCCAGCGACTCATTGATGCCTTGTTCGGACCGAAACATGAACCGAGTATTTTTGGTTATCTGGACGATATCATCATCGTATCAGAGACGTTCGAGGATCACATGGAGAAGCTGGAGTTCGTGTTGAGAACACTGGTGAAAGCCGGATTGGTGGTGAATTTGGACAAGTGCGAATTCTGCTGCTCCCAAGTGTCTTATTTAGGATTCCTGCTGGATGAGGAGGGACTACGACCTAACCCAGAGCGAATTGCGCCTGTGGTCAACTATCCCGCGCCGTTGAATACCAAGCAACTGCGCCGATTCTTAGGGATGGTAGGGTGGTACTCCCGATTCATCGAGCATGATGCGGAGATGAAGATTCCGTTGTTAAAATTATTGAAAAAGGACCAAACATGGAATTGGTCGGAGGAGCAGAATATCGCATTTGAGGGCCTCAAGAGGGCCCTGACCTCGGCGCCCGTGTTGGCTCGGCCAGATTTCGAGAAGCCGTTTACAGTTCACTGTGATGCAAGTAGCTATGCCATAGGGGCAGTTCTGACGCAGGAGTCGGAGGATGGGGAACATCCGATTTGCTACTTGAGTCGCAAGCTGGATTCGGCTGAACGGAAGTATACGACCTCCGAGCGGGAGTGTCTGGCTCTCTTGTGGGCCATTAAACAGTTGCGTCCTTATTTGGAAGGATACAAGTTCACCGCAATTACGGATCACAGTGACCTTTTGTGGTTGAAAAACCTCAAGGACCCCACGAACCGCCTTGGGCGATGGGCATTAGAGATGCAACAATGGGACTTTGATATTATCCATCGGAAGGGAGCGCTCCATCATGCGCCGGACGCTCTGTCGAGATTATTCGAAGACGCGCCGGTGGAGATGGCAACCCTCGAAGCAATATCCGACCCGTGGTACGCGGCAAAGGTGGATAAAGTGAACGAGGACCCGAAGAAATATCCCGAGTGGAAGGTTGAGGAAGGATTACTCTATCGATATCGACGTGACGAGCTGCTGGACCCCATAGCTTCCCGGGATGAAGCTTGGAGGTTCGTGGTTCCGATCGATAAACGAGAGCAGGTTATGACTGATGCTCATAGAGATTATTCTTCTGGGCATCTAGGTATTGAGAAGACCTACGACCGAGTAGCTCGGGAATATTACTGGCCTGGGATGTGGTACGACGTCCGAGCGTACGTCCGGGAGTGCGTGGAGTGCCAAAAGTATAAGACCTCCCAAGAGGCCCCACAGGGCAAGATGGGAACTAGGAATATAGAGAGACCATGGTCTGTAGTAGCGGCCGATTTGATGGAGTTCCCATCTAGCTCAAGCCAGAACAAGTACCTTTTGGTCTTGCAGGATCTGTTCACGAGGTGGATAGAACTCAAGCCACTTCGTAAGAAGGAGGGAAAGGCGGTGGCTAAGGCCCTTGAGGAGTTGATCTTGTACCGCTGGGAAACTCCGCAGTACCTGTTGATGGATAACGGACGGGAGTTCGTGAACAAGGACCTAAAGGCGGTTCTGGATGCTTGTGGAACTAAGCATATTACGACCCCCCCGTATCATCCCCAGGCAAACCCCGTAGAGCGTAGTAATCGCACCTTGAAAAAGATGATAGCGATCTACGTAGGGAAGAATCATCGCTCATGGGACAAGCACCTGCATGAACTGCGCCATGCTGTTAATACAGCGACTCATTCGACCACCAAGGTCTCTCCAGTTTTCCTCAACTTCGGGCTGCACCCTCGGCCGGTGAAAAGTTTGCGTAGAGAGGCTGAGAGCCAAGGGTTAATTAATAGTATTTCACCTGCCGAGTGGTCGGACCGAATGAAGAGGTTAAGTGCGCTGAGAGACCTGGTGACGAAATTCATCGAAACCGCGCAGGACAAGCAGAAAGCCCGGTGTGATAACGGTCGTGTCGTCACGGAGTTCCAAGTCGGGGACCTAGTGAAGTGGAAAACTCACTACCTCTCCGACAAAAGTAAGCACTTTTCGAGTAAACTCGCGGAGGAGTACGACGGGCCATACCGGGTAGCGGAAGTAACCTCCCCGATAATGTACATATTAGACGTAGGGTCGGGTAGGCGCGTTCCGAATGTGCACGTGTCCCAAATTAGACGGTTCATTCCGCCTAGAGATGTAAAAGAGAAGAAGTAGTTTAGTAGTAATAAGTTAGTCATGTAAAGAAAGTAGTGGTGGTGGGTTTGGTTGATTAGGTTACAGGAACTTGTGTTAATCGATTTGGGTGACTATTAGGTATGGCTTCATCCCAGTCAACTTCAACATCCCCGACTGGTAGGCGCAGTCCCACCCCAGTGATGGACTTCAGGGCGATCTACCCAAATGATCCCCAGAAGGCCGACAGGCTGGCGTTCGAGTGGGAGATGGATCGGCTGTACGATCCAGATCGCATTCCAGCGTCAGCGGGTGATGAGCAGGCCCAGCCGAGTGGAGAAGCGGAACCGACGACATCTGTAGTCGGTGGGAGTGAGCCCGCGAATGAGTCGGCTTCCGTTCCGCCCCCTTCGACTGCCGCCACTGCCGTGGCTAGGGAGGGGGAGGCGCTCGAGGCGAGCGAGGAGCGGAACGCCAGCCGCGTACGGACCCCGGCTGAGCCTTCACCATTGAGGGACTGGTCGGATGGTCCGTACAGGGGTTCCGGACTGGGGGTGATCCCCAAGATTCCCAAGCTCTCCGAAAGGCGGGGCGCGAAGTCGGAGTCGCTCCCAGCCTTGACGTTAGGCTTGGCGTTGTCCCCCAGTCTGGAGGAAGAAATGGAGCGAACCCGGCGGCTGGTGGTGGGTGAGGCAACCCCCACGCTTGATTTGAGTAGCGAGGAGGCTGTGCAGGAGCTGAGCAGGCTGGTTATCACGGAGAACCAGCCCCGCTCTAGCACGGCTGCCACCGGAACCCAAGGGCCAGAGGGAGAGGTCTCGTCGACCGAGCGTGTCGAGTTGAGCCAGCCTGGGGGAAATCGTCCGGAGGTTGTAGACCTGGATCTCGAGACATGGCATTCGGGAGACTGGGAGGTAGACCCGACCACGGTTCCGATGGCAAGTCGGATTCCGGTACCGGAGCCGCCCAGGGCCATAGATCTGGTACCGAGGGATCAGTGGCCTATGTTGAGGCCCTCAGAGGGCGCTCGTAGGCGCAGGTATAATCCGCGTCGGCAACTGACGTATGACGACTACGAAGGTAGTCTACCGGCGTCGACGCAGAGAGATCTGTCTCCTGATCACCCCGGGCCGAGTAATGTGGCCCAAAGGGTATGGTCTCCGGTGAAGGAACCCGAGGCGCCAAGTGAAGAGCCAATGGAGGTAGTGCCTGCCGGGATTCCGGAGCCTGTGACGGAAGGCCAGGAGCAGCAGACGGAGGAAGCACCCAAGGCGAAACGCCGAAACCGAAATGTTCGGCGGCGAGCCAACTGGCAGAGGATCAAGCGGGGCGAGCTCGAGCCCCGGAGACCCTTGGAAGAGTCCGGGGCAGCAGGCCCAGGTTCCTCCCACCAGAGGGCTTCAAGGAAGAGGCGTCGATCGATGGCCAGGACCCCAACGGTTTCGCCACGACGAGCCTCCCCAGCAGCCAAGAAGACAGCAGGAGCGGCAACAGGCTCGTCGTCGGGAGGGCTGGCGTACCGCATTCAGCGGTGGCGCATCGACGTCAGTCCCTCCCAAACTGGTCCGAATAGGCGGAACCAAGCCCTGTCGGGGGATCGAGCAGCGGAGGGAAGAGCTCGATCCATCTCGACCAGAGCGTTGTCGCCACGACGCTCGCCCTCGCCCCAGACCCAGTCGCGCTCAAGGTCAATCTTGAAGACTGGGTCGCGGACGCCCGTCGGAGCGACTCCCAGGAGAGTAGCCTTTGAGCACCCTGGTGGAGAGTCTAGCACCGGCCGGTCCCGTCACCGCAACCGACCGGACCGACGGGAGAGTAACCGCAGGCGTGAGGAGGCCGGGAGTTCTGTTCTTCAGACCCCCTTGGCAGGTCGAGTTAACCTGGCAGAGGCCCGGGCCGAGTGGGACGTGCTAAGGAGCCGCAGTGGAGAACTCCCCACGATATTGGACGGGGTCGACTTTGGTGGTCTGCAGCGTATTCCGACGGACCCCGAATTAGACCCTCCCAGGTCGTGGTGTTTTCACTGCTGGCGGCCGGCGCACCCGATGAAGCGGTGTCCCGCTCGGCTACGGGGGGCGTTCTGCTATAACTGCGGCCGTCGAGGAGCTGAGGTGGTTGAGTGTCCTAGGTGCTCGAGGGCCTACGGTCGGTTCCGGACCAGCTCCTGGGCAAGGGGGGATACAATGCTGAATAGCCATTGCCGGCTACCAGCTGAATATCTTCCTCAAACCCCCGGATACTGGACCCCGGACCAGCCTCGAGACCTCGAGGAACTCCCACAGAGGCGTCAACGCAACCGCAGCAGAAGGCGCCGAGCATGTTCCACAGGTGCGCGAAGGTCCCGGGAGTTCCGCAGTCGGTCTAGGGTTGATCGCACTCCCCTAGGGACGAGTCGAGAGAGGATTCGGTCGGCGTCCCGGGGTAGGAGCGATGACTACCTGGAGGGCTACTTAGCGGGACTCCTAGAGGGTCGGAAGAGTCGCTCTCCCAGATAGGGAGGGGGACGCCTTCCTATCGCCATGTAGGCACCTCAAAGCTCCAGGACAACTACGCAAGAGAGTGGCACGGACCCAGTAAGTGGGCTGATGAGTCCTGTGCCGTCCGTGTGTCCTGTGATGTCCGGTACCCTGGTCTAACCCCAAAAATTTAACCATGTTTTGTTCCAGGAGTAGTTAGTAAGGTTAATGGTAAGATGTACAGTTAAGTAGTGGTTAAGGTAAATAGAGGTAGTGGTAGTAAGTAGTAGTTGTAGTTAGAGTAAGTGTATATATGTGTATATGGAAGTATGTGTGTAAGATTTCTGGTTGTGACCACCGAGGGCCTGGCCAGCAGGTCTCCCGCCAGCAGACGAGCCTTCGTGAGTTGTAACCCAGGAACTCCGGATTCCATCCGGGAGTTCTGGCTTAGGGAGGGGGACTGTGACGGAGTGCATGCCAGGTCCAGCTTGTTGTGGACCTGACGTCCACTCCTGTTCCTACCTACCCGCCTAGAACTAGTTATTTTCCCCCCAGAGGATTATCGTTGGGGGCAGAGCTCTTCACGCTCTGGAGGAGAGGCATGTGATCAGTATGCTCTCCTCCGCCCAGCCCTGTAAATATATAATAATAATTATTTAAGGCCCCAGAGTCAAAATGTAAACATTGTTTACTTACCTGGGCGGTGAGGCTATGCTCACCGCCAAGTCCTGGTAGAGGCTCGCTGCTGGTCCCTGGTCCTGGGTGGTCGCTCCAGCTATGGAGCAGACCACTAACTCCCGTTTCCCTTGCCCTGGAGGTGCTGCTGACGTCCAGGAAGCAGCTCATGAGGACCCCGCTGTAGGATGCCAGTCTGCTGCTGCTGCACCTGCAAAACACAGCACAATCACTAGAGGGCCCACAGGACACTGGGCGACGCACCGGCGGTCACCCCCAGGACCCAGGAAAGCCGCCCCGGAGACGACTTTCCCCCGGAGATCCGGAGTGGGGGCAGCCAGCGCGCGGCCATGACACGAGGGCCGAAGAGCGATCCGCGCGCCCCGGCCCGGGCCCGAATTGCCCGTACGCGTGCACTCGCGGGTACTCGCCGAAGCTCCAGGCGAGGAGCTCGGCTCGAGGATGCGCGGGCGCACGAGGAAACCGTCACCGAGGCGAGCGCGACGCGGAGACTTGAGCCACCATGTGTGCGAGCGCGAGAGAGACGGAGCTAAGGCCGCGTCACACGTGGGAGAGCCGGTGGCGCGCGGAGCGGCGGGACGAGAGCTCGCGCGGGGGGGGGACGCTAGACTATTAGGCAAGGCGCGCGCAGCCCCTCAGGTGTGGGCCTCGATGCGCGTAGAGCCTGGGATGGGTTATGGCGATGCGCGAAGCGGAATATCGATGCGCACGTGCGATATACGTGCGCAGTTGGGTAATTCTGGCTCGTCCGGCCCCGGAATACCCCGCGGCACCTCTTGATGTAAATTTGCTTATAATTTGATTGTACCTGGTAGTATGTAAGGTCGGCCGCGTGTATATAGATATATATTACGAATTGAATGTCGCGGGCGATCGCGACTACGGCGCTCGCGTCGACCGGCGACCAATCGGGTAATTTAGCGAGGTGCGCGGGCCCGGCAGATTATGTAATTGGTTGGGAGAGATTCTGGCGGCGCCGGGAGCGCAAGGGATTGGACCTTATGCAAATAAGGCAAGGTAGGGATGGAGAGGACGCGGCCTCGTGGCTCGTCCTCGTTCATTCTAGTTCCGGCAGTATCCTGTGCTACACTTTTTGTAATCAGGCAGATCGCCATAGAGAACATAGAAGATTTCCCGCTTAGGTTCTTCGATCCAGAGATTCTCCAAATACGGTGAGACTTGCGCTTATTAAGCCGATGCCATGGCCCCGGTGGGCCCCGGGAAATCGTCAGCCCGCGGTTCCGCGCGACCCGGGAATTTAATCGCAGTACCTCGCAAGCGATGCGGCTCCGCCATTTTATGGTCCAGAGAGCCGGCGCTCCCGCGATGGTTCGCGATCCCCGCCATTTTACCCAAGCGTCTTATAATTGTAGAGTCACGGCGATTTCGGTTGTTGCGACGAGCTTCGTTGAACAATTTATGATGCTGGTGTATGCGGAATAGAGTCAATAAATTCAGTTTATATTACTTACCGTGTACTGTGTTCCTCCTGATTTTTCCCCAATATGATTGACTATGTGAATGAATATTATTCATGTGAACGAGCATTCAAGGATTTTAGTCAACGAACAGTGAGTAAGTGAACGGTTAGCGAGCCGGCGGTCACGCCAGGCTCCTAACCCAGTGCCCTGTGCGTGCCCTCTTCGGAGACGGCACCCGGGAAAAAGCTCGAGTCAGTCGAGGAACTCCGAGGAGTACTCCTGACAGGCGGAATTTCCCTGAGCCAAAATGAGTGGAGATTCGGCCATCTCCCCGACCCTGCCCAACCCTGAGCGAGTCTCTAGCCAGGTGTTCCCTTTGCAATTAATTAATTAATGGGAGGTTAAATTAACGTAAGCCGTCATTGTCCTTCGCATATATTGAGTGAGGCACTTATGCCTGGCGCCCGGAAATCAAATCATTCAATTATATGTTGTGCTACGTTGCAGGCCGAACAAATGCAACACCACATTCTAATGAAATTTTGGCTCATAGATGGTTAGGCAAGCATCTTCGTGGTGGGGACAAAATTTTTTGATAAATTTGCAAAAATTTCAAAACGTTAGTTCACAGTTTCGACGCTGGCGCTGCTCCCACAGCGCGCCAAAGTTGTTTCTCTCTCTAGAATTAGTTCTACTTCATATAATAACACCAAAATCTCTCACTCCATAGTAGGAACGATGGTAAGCAATATTAACAAGATAAAATTCATAAAAATTATTGTAAATGTTGGTGGCACTAGAATTCATTCGGAATTTTTTCGGTCATTGGAAGGGTAAAACAGAGCTGAACTCTCGTTCTCCTTGGATTCTGAGAGGGGTGGGGCCTGTTTTTGTGAAGAAAAATCCCTCGGCGCATCACCCACGGCACGCATCTGGCAACATATGTTCGGAAGGCTCCTCTTCGACTCTCGACCGATTCTGGTCTCTTCGGATCCTCTCGACCCCTCATAAACAAGGGCCCATAGAGAAAGCAATAAAGGACAGGTAAAGATCCTTTTCCGCTAATCGAAAAACTTCGAATAAATAAATCAGTATTATAGTGTATTCATCGATATTTATATCCGAACAGAAATTCGAACCATGAATATACAAATTTGAACGGTGAAAATCGGATAACTCTGAGTTACATGGAAAAATATTTGGTGTCATATCTAAGTCATGTTAAGCTTTGCCTTTGTACTGCTATATGTACTATAAAAGTCCTCTATATATACATTTTCTACCAAACCGATTGATTTGAATTTTTTAAGAAAGATGCTTATTACTGTGTAGAGTCATACTAACACAGGGATAGGAGGGATATTCAAAATTTCGCATTTCAAAGAATTGAAACAACGAAACATATGTTTTTCGCGTTTATATCGCTATATCAATGAATTGAAGATAGACACTATTCATTCCTTTTTCGGAAGATTTTTCAGGCTCAAAATTAAAAATCTCATTTTTAATAGTTCAAGTGCTTGAAAATGTCTGTTGGATATCTCGAATATATTAATTTCATAGTCAAGTTGCATATCATTCGAAAGAGAGCAAAATTATAAGGGTGGTGTGTGTTCGCCAAATTTTAATCAGTGGCCCCGTTGAAGTATTATCGATGATTGAAAATCTATCTAGGCCTTATGCACGCATGAAATTCGTCAACATTGCCTGGAAACGGCTCAGTTCATGTCATAAGTATTTTTATGGCCTTTGCTATGAGCTGCATACCTACCACGACCCTCTCGCTCGCGCGGACTCTCACTCGCTGCCCTTTTGGCATAGAGAAAATTATTTCAATCATTCAAAATAATTCATGCTAATGACTGTCAACTTGCAAAGAGTTCGATGTGCACATAATTGCACTTGAAATACTGAGCGAAACCGCAAAGGGAGACGCTATGGTGCATGTATACATGGCATTAAAGAGAATATTCAATGTATTGTGAGAATACAAAAGCTTTTTAAGTACTCAATATTTCCGAGTACTTGAATCGCTTGAGCAAAAAAATTACATCGTCGTTGGATATTTAGGAATGCCGCATCACTAAAGATCACTTTGATTCTATTGGGCTTATCAATTTTATACAGTAAATCGTCAAGTCGCAGAAGTTTATTTGATTTGTTATCCTCTTTCACGCCACCCGTAGCCGAGGCAAATTCTGAGACAAATTCCGAAATATGAGAAAAGCTAGAAGAGTGTCGAAGATTCTTCGCCGAGAGCAGGCCAATATACCCCGATGCAGGGGATCGGGCTTTCAGTGTGCCTGTCGCAGCAAAGCGAGGGCTGCCGCGGCATATCACGGGTAGACGACGGGCCTGAAGGAAAGGCTACTTTCCTGCTTTTCGGGCTTCAGACCTTTTTCGCTTGTAGAAAAAATTAGAGAGAGACGGAGAAAGGGGTCGTAAATTTCTCTTTGCCGAACAATGAGATGAATAGAATTTTAAGAGGGCGCTACTTGTAAATTTGACATACATTTTCAATTAAATACTTTTTGCGATTTTCTCGATGATCGATTGTGCGGAAGGTCGCGATGAAAATAATTATTTAAACAAAATTCGATTATCTCTGTAACTTCTCACTAGAAGCCAAACTGTAATGCAAAGTTACCCTGACCCAAATCTGAGTTTTGGGAAACGTAGCGGATCCCCTTAAGGAATTATTTTTAACTGCTGAAGTATGCCTCAATTTGAAGCTCCGGCTTCTCGCTTTGGCCACTGGATAGCGAACCGCTGTACATGTCGGTTACGCGGTTTCTTTCGCTATTAAAATAAACAAGGCTTGAGTTCAGACATTGAAGTATGTCGGAATTAGAAAACGCTCAGATTGTTTTTCACACGGGTAGTTGTATGTTGGACTTTCTAGGACGGGCAAATCCTGATGCCGAATGGTGAAGAGAAAACCAAAAATGTTGTTTATCCTGAAGTACTTTAGGGGTTTGAAACTTCAAATACTTGCATGTTACGTTTTCATTCCTATGCACAGTCAATAATTACACAGCTCTACAAAAAAAGACAAAAAATTGAACCAGAATCTGGACCACCCTACTCCCATGTATTTTTGGCTGCTGAATTCGAATCCGAGGTCTATTTAGCTACATCACGTCTGCGTTTAGCCATAACCTCCGAAATATGGCGGATGACATATCGATGAAATCAATATTTTGCGAAACAAAAAATTCCATTCCATTTTATATAAAAAAATAAAAGAAAACTATCCCCAGCGATTTGTCGATTTGTCGCATAGTTTTTGAGAAAAAAATTCAGAACGTTTGACGGATAGTGGGCCTCTATTCAAAATTCATAATTTTATGAATTTTTCACTCGTAAACTATGCAACCAATCCAAGAAATACCAAGAACAGTTTCTATCTTTCATGTAAAATCTGATAAAATTTTTTTTTGCAAAATGATAATTTTAAAAATTTTTTTTGAGGTTATGTCTAGATCTAGACGTGATAAAGCTGAATGGACCTCGGATTCGGATTCAGCAGCCGAAAGTACATAGAAATAGGGTGGTCCAGTCTCTGGTTTAATTTTTATTTTTTTTGTGGAGTTGTGTTATCATTCGAATTCTATTATCTCGGAAAGCGGGCAAAGCCGCGACGGAGGATGCTAGTGTTATATAATTATATAGTGTAAAAGATAGAAATACAGTATCATTGGTTCGATGTCTGTCAAATTTGTGTTCTCTTGAAAGGTGGTATATGTCACTGTAATGGTTGTAGAGTCTAAAGCACTCATAGGCTAACTTCAAACATGATCTAAATCATTTTGTTCTCTTTCGAAACTTCATGTTTTCAATGAAAATTTTCTATACTAATATTTGATGTTATTTTATTGTTCAAGTTATTTATCATGATATTTATAATTAGAATCGTTTTCTCAACCTTTTTGTTTGTACTGGACAGAAGAAGAATCATAATTATAATTATTATTTTCGCCATAGAATGACTTTTTCCGCTGGAATTATCAGTAATAGTTCGATTCTAACAAGAAAACTGCTTATTTTATTTACTTTCTTAGGACAGAATAGAATCGAATACGATTATAGCCTAGGTGACCTTAGATGAGTACAAATAGGGACATCCACCTTACATGACATAAATGTATTTATGATAAAAAGATATTATACCATCATTCCCTTCATTTCTTAGAGTTGATTTGGCTAACTCTACTATTTCATTAAACGGCAAAGTTTAGGCTTGAACTTTCTGTTCAAGTTTTCTGCATTTTTTTTAATCTTTCACATCCCATCTCGTACTGAACTGAGGGTCGACCTTTTTTACTTGCTGTGTAATAATCATACATTTTTGCATTTATTTGTCTTGAACATTTTCTATGACATTGAAAATGCATGTCACATACGCAATCATCCATTTAGAATCTAAGGTAAGTGTTCTCGGTCTGCCACCCTCTGAAGGTTTCTCGCTAATTTGACTAGGTTGAAATCACAATTTCATAATTCAGCGACCGAGATATGGAAGGCTAGTTCAAGAGCTATCAAGAACCTTCGCCAAATCATTTACTCGTTTCCACCCATACGAAAAGGCGAATAACTAAAAATATTTATGTATACTGTAACGAGTAGCGCTCATACTCGTTATGAGCCTCGCGCCGAAAAGCTGAATTCTGCCAGCGATAACGACATGCCCGGCACAAGCCACGCGAACGCCCGAGCCCCGTATATCGAGAGCGAGTAAACGGGACCCGCGCGATACTTGATACGCCGCGCTCGACTCGCGGTCACGCATAGGTCGGTCGACGTGCACCAGGCCGGCCAATTCGAACGCTACCGGCAAGGTGAACGAACGTGCCCACGCTACGCATCGTTATATTTCCCGCTATTCAACACCGTGCCCCTTTTCGCATGACGGGATCGTATTCCTCGAGGATACCCGCGACGCCGCAGCCTCAACCCCGACGGCCCGGTCTTGTGGTGAGGAGTGTATAAATCGTGCGTGCGCCAGTGCCGAATCTGTGTGCGTGTCCGCTGGCCAGCGACCCGCCACCACAACCGAGCTTCTTCAGGCGCTCGCCGCCTGTTCGCGAGGAAGCTTCCTCACTCTAGCCACCGTCCACGTGTCCCGAGCGTCCGACCAGCGCCGTAGTAGCAAAGGACACAGCACCGTGAATCCTACCTTGTACGCCCAAGCTTCTGCGGGCACGGACAGCAGCGCGTCTTTGTTAGCGGTCGCCACGCGGGCGACGAATTCGAAATCGGCCCTCCACTCAAGCGAGCGCGCGAAAGCCCTGGCAGCATTAGCACTGCCAGGCACTGTAGTTTAATTTCTTATTATATTAAGTTTAATTTTTAAGTTTAATTTTTATTATATTAAGTTTAATGTTAAGTTTAGTTTAATTTTTCATTCAGTAAGCTTTCCATTTAATAAATTATGTTCACGGTAGTCGAGCCTTCTCGTTTCTTGCGCGTCACCAAATTTTTTCCCGATCAAACCCATCCCCTCTCCGCGGTCTCGGTGAGCTTCAGCTCGCCGAGAATAATCTGAGCTATCTGGACGGGCATCGCCGGGGGAACTTGCAGTGGCGAGCGCCAGCTGACTGGAAAAGGGGCGCGCATTGCACGGCATAAGGTCCGGCCACCCCCAACAAGCACAGCAATCCGCCAGCAAATCGCCGCACATTCTCCTCGACGACAATCCCCAATATCCGCACGAGCCTTGAACGAATCCACACGATCTAAAAAAATCAGGTGTAAATAATTTTCTCATCTCAAAATGTCATTGCTCATCTTTATGTAAAAACATCTTATCTATCGACTGCTCTAGCGACGCATAGAGGTGCTAAAGTCACCTTTTAGTATTGAAACAAGATGATTGATCCTAGGCATTAGATTACCGGTCATTTTTCACTCCAAAAATCCGTTTTTAGAACACTTGAAGTTGATCACCGTTCATGAATTATTTACTTTATTCTGTAATTGTTGTTGTCTCACTGTAAGTTTTATTTACCAGAATAATATATTAAAATTTTTTATCCAGATATTGCTACTCCGTTTCATGCAAAAAAGCTCTTCTTTTGATTGATCACATTAGTTTTTCTCGACCTATTTTTTTACACTCTCAATACGATTGATTTCAATGAATCTCGAGCAAGCTGAAGAGCAGAAATTCAAAATTATGAATCATTGTTATATTAGTTATGTTATATTATTATATATCAGTAGAAACATTTAAGAGAGTTTATTCCAATGCCAATTTGTCTGTAACAAGTGATTATAAAATCGTGCCAAATCGACTGCACGTGTAGCCAATCTGGCCCTTTTGTTTTTTTTTCCTGAACTGATATTTTTAATGGGTTAAAGTGATCGGGTGATGAATATAGAGATGGTTTCTAATAGGCATTGAGCTAACTTTTAAGATACCGTTCGCAGAATTTCAAAATTCCAAGTTTATCATAGTCAAATTCGCAAAAAGCCCTCAGGGGGTGGTGCATTGGCTACAGCTCATAATATTCGTTGTGAATTATGAATTATGAAATATGAATAAACAATGAACACATGCAAAATTTGACGATTGATGATTTCTCAAAGAGGAAGTCTTATGACGGGGCAAAATTCGTTTTTTAAATTGGACTTCGGTTTTCGTAATCTACGGGTCGGAAGACATGGAATCCAAAAATGTCAATATGTAAGTGCGTACTTAAGTAACGCTGTTTTTTATTGCGCAATAACTTTCGGAGAAATCGTCCGATCTTCCTGAAAATTCACACACAGTTCAGTCGTAAAAATTTGTTACCCCAGTTCGTTCTTCATTCTCTAGCAACCGTTGCTAACGCGTGTTCTCGGAAAGTTCTCTTTAACTCCATGAATGCACATAATCCAATAGTTTCATTGGCGTTATCTGTTCTAGATTTAGTTCGAGCTTTGGTAACATTTAATGAAGAATTATTATTATCTCCTTCCTTTGCTCATTTTTCGGAATAGGAGCATTTTGACAAAAAATTAATAGGAGTACAACTGATAGATTTAATCATGGTCTATAATAGAAGTCTATAACATATAAGTTTCTATCTGAATTTCGCGAAAAAATAGAAAACCTGAAAAAACCCTTTTCCAACTATTCTCTGCTCATTTCTTGGAATGGGAGTGTTTTCTCAGTAAAATGTGTGGGAATCTAATTTGTAGAGTATAAAAAGATCTACAAAAAAATATGAAAGCATTGATCGTATTTAGCACGAACTTCCCTAGATAATTGAAGAAAATGAAATAAATCACCGCATTTTGCATGTTTTCATTATTTATTCATATTGCGCCTCAATTTTATAAAAAAAAATTACCCTTGGAATTTCATGTATAAGGTGAAATCTATTGAATGAGCCCAGAACCAATGTGTTATACCAAATTCGATAGGTTGTCAACGATTTCGGGTCTGAATTTGCAGTACTTCATTAATGTGAGGATGCGTGAAAGTGATTCGATGATTAAGTAAGTGTTTATTTATTACCTGAAGCTTTGTTGTTTTGCATTTGATTAGATTTTTTGAGGTTAATCGAAATATCTTGTACTAACCAATCCATGTTAATTTTGGAGAATCTTTCGAAATTTCGACCATTTTTAGGGAGGTTTCTCCATTTCCATGAAATTTGATTGAAAGAAAAACTCGACAATTTGAAATTGATTATGCTCCATATACTTTCATTTAAACTAGATTCCTTATAGTCCACAACATCTTTGTTTTTGGACAGATCAATGTGATTATGTTCGATCAACTTGAAACATAATTTGTACGCTTTGGGAGTAAAAATATGATCGGTATATGATGTAAAAATAAGTTCGGCGCCATCGCACAAAATTGCTTACACGAAGAGCAGTGCCTACCAGCACCTATATATATATATATCATCCGACAGTTTCGTTAGAGCATTATTACAATTAATATTTGATCCCAGCAACTCTCGGAAATCGAAGGGTTTGAAAATGCAGAGAAAACTGAGTGTCAGGAAATCATGGGAATTGATATATTTGAATTCATTGCGCATCTAGTAATCATACTTTTGAGTGGATTGATTCATGTTAGCTAATTTCATGAGTGAATAACTTGAATTTGGATATTGAGCCCACCCGGCAATAGCTGCTTGGACCTGAGCTAGGACCTTGCAGTTTATACAATACTAGCATCCCCCGTCGCGGCTTCGCCCGTTCTCCAAGTTAATAGAA
This sequence comes from Aphelinus atriplicis, assembly GCA_020882685.1. Classification (NCBI taxonomy): domain Eukaryota; kingdom Metazoa; phylum Arthropoda; class Insecta; order Hymenoptera; family Aphelinidae; genus Aphelinus; species Aphelinus atriplicis. The sequence continues at coordinate 1,860,260 of JAJGQD010000005.1, read as the reverse complement.
TTCAAATGATAATTATTAACTGTCCATAGGAATAGAAACGTAACATTCGAGTGTTTAAAGTTTAAGAATAAACAACATTTTTGGTTTTGGAATTGGAATCGGAATTGGTTTTTCGATTTGCCCGTCCTAGAAAGTACAACATACAACTGCTCGAGTGAAAAACAATCTAAACGTAAATCAAATCCGACATATTTGAATGTCTGACCTTGGACCTTATTCATTTTAATAGCAAAAGAAACCGCGTGAACGGCTCGTACATCGGTTTGCAACCTAGTGGTTAAAGAGAGAAGCCGTAGCTTCAAATTAAGTCATATTTCAGCCGTTAAAAATAATTCCTTAAAAAAATATATGCGAGTTCGATTATTTAGACAATCGATTACACCGCTATAATATCAGGAGTCACAATAGGACGACCAATTTAAAGTTTTCCATAAGAAAATCGAGGGCTTCAATACTGATTGCCTTATACTTATAGGCCAGACCGCGCCACTTGAACGGCTAAAACAGCGTCTCGCCACATATTGGCCAAAGAGAGAAGCCGGAGCTGATTTGAATATTATTTCCACATTTTGCATAGAAACGTTTCTAATTAATTAATAATAAATCTTAATAGCCTATGACACTTCAGGGTACATAGTGAAGCTACTGTCAAAATTTGGAGGCGATTGGTTCAGGAGTTTTTGAGATTCTCGCGAACATACAAATATCAAATCTCTTTATATAATAGCAAGAAGTAAGACGAGTGGAATCCATGAGTCCAGTATTCATGAATATTACCAAAGAAAGTGAGCTTCAACATTTTCTTGTTGATTTAAAAAAAATTATATGAAATCCATGTACTGCCTAGTGCATTATAAGGTGTGAGTAATGCACAGCTCATAATTTTCATTTTTGGATTAATTTTTCTTATTGTGTGAATACAATCCATGACACATATACTTTATTGATAGTTTCTTGTAAATTTTAGCACAATAGAGACAATATATTGACCATCAATGCATATACATAACTACTGCAAGCTAAGTGGCGTCAAGTATTAGTAATGCTTGATCTACATGAATGATATTGATAACTCAGGATATGTATTAGCATGTTAGAATGTGGGTTTGTACAGTCAATAGTTGTAATAATGCCACAGACAAGTGTTTGCAAAATTTGGAAGTGTTGGCAGTGCAAGGGTCCCCTGAATAGTCATTTTAGCCTATTTTTATGCCTATTTATGGTAATATACTAACTTTTTGTGAGCTTCCACAGCCCAGGCTTATTTTTTCACTATATAGGCTGTATGTGGCATAGAATGAGGCAACTTTTAGTACCCATGGGGTAGGGCTCTTGACGAGCGAGCTCCCAGGATACAAAAATAGAGGTTCTAATTGGGCATGTGCTCCAATGACCTTTGAGATATTTTTTTTATAAAATTCAGGTAATTTGCAGACAGAAATATTTCATTCATTTTTTGTCTCGGAGGTAATTTTCAGGATGTAAAATAAGGTTGAAAACGCCTCTGAAAATGCAAAAACAGCAAAATCAGCAACTTGGCCTATAGCACAGTAATCATCTGTTTTTACTGCGACTTTTCATACACTGTCGCTAAAAATCATTGGGATCCCTCCGGAAAATGATTCTAAATCGAATGGTCGTTGTGCGTCAAACTGAAAAGTGCGGCGTCATGTTTTTTTTTTCGAAAATGTTCAAAAATCTGCATTTTTCTTTTTTCATTTCGAGTTTGTATGAAAACTATCAATCCTAGAATAAAATGGAAGAAAGGTAAAAGTTTCGTTATTAAATTTTGCATGAGGATTAAGTATTCCGAAACATCAATCTCGTAAATTGTTGTTGCAAAATAGATATAAACAAAAACATGACCCCAAAAAATATGCGATTTTTTTTCAAGTTTTCAAATCATACCTACGATAGTGAGATTTTTACTAAGAGTACCTTATACAGTAATGAAAATACAAAAAAAATTTCATTTTGATATCTCTGATAGTTTTCGCAAAATCTATTTTTTAAAAAAAATGAAAAATTGTAATTTAGTCCTTTACGAGCCTCCCCGAAACCCGCCAATTTTTTTACGTATTTTTATAGATACTAGCTATCGATCCCCCTTGGAATGGGTCGATTTTATCAATTTTAACAACTTTATGATTTTTTGAAAATTTGTCAAAAAAAATTTCTTCGAAAAAATGCAACTGCAACGCGGTTTTTATATCTATTCGGAATTTAAAAGTGGTATCTGATAGAAGATAAACAGACGCTTATTTTGAGTTTTTATTTACTCAAATCTGATTCGTGAATCCCGAGATATAGAAGTTCAAAGTTGAGGTAACTTTCCGGCAAAAGTATACGCAGTAGAATAAAATTGAAACGGTTTCTGGTAGCTTGAACATTATTTTACTTAAATATAAATTATTATGTACGTGAGTAATGTTCTTCATACTTAATAGTCGGGCGGAAGGTTGGTGGAAGTCATTGAAACGCAGCACTTTCGGCGCAGCGGCAGTGGCGGGCAGTGGAGGGGGTAGCGAAAAAGACGCGACGAAAAGTCGAACGCTCAGGATCAAAATGAACGTTTGATTTTTTATCGACAATATCTCAGCTTCTATCGTTACCAATAATATTTACGGTACTTTAACCGACATATATAATCATATTTTGACTTGCTATACTAAATTAAAAAAGAATCATCAAATTATCTCATATAGAAGCTGAGATATTGTCGATAAAAAATCAAACGTTCATTTTGATCCTGAGCGTTCGACTTTTCGTCGCGTCTTTTTCGCTACCCCCTCCACTGCCCGCCACTGCCGCTGCGCCGAAAGTGCTGCGTTTCAATGACTTCCACCAACCTTCCGCCCGACTATTAAGTATGAAGAACATTACTCACGTACATAATAATTAATATTTAAGTAAAATAATGTTCAAGCTACCAGAACCGTTTCAATTTTTATTCTACTGCGTATACTTTTGCCGGAAAGTTACCTCGACTTTGAACTTCTATATCTCGGGATTCACAAATCAGATTTGAGTAAATGAAAACTCAAAATGAGCGTCTGTTTCTCTTCTATCAGATGCCACTTTTAAATTCCGAATAGATATAAAAACCGCGTTGCAGTTGCATTTTTTTCGAAGAAATTTTTTTTGACAAATTTTCAAAAAATCATAAAAGTTGTTAAAATTGATAAAATCGACCCATTCCAAGGGGGATCGATAGCTAGTATCTATAAAAATACGTAAAAAAAATTGGCGGGTTTCGGGGAGGCTCGTAAAGGACTAAATTACAATTTTTCATTTTTTTTTAAAAAATAGATTTTGCGAAAACTATCAGAGATATCAAAATGAAATTTTTTTTGTATTTCTATTACTGTATAAGGTACTCTTAGTAAAAATCTCACTATCGTAGGTATGATTTGAAAACTTGAAAAAAAATCGCATATTTTTTGGGGTCATGTTTTTGTTTATATCTATTTTGTAACAACAATTTACGAGATTGATGTTTCGGAATACTTAATCCTCATGCAAAATTTAATAACGAAACTTTTACCTTGCCTCCATTTTATTCTAGGATTGATAGTTTTCATACAAACTCAAAATGAAAAAAGAAAAATGCAGATTTTTGAACATTTTCGAAAAAAAAAACATGACGCCGCACTTTTCAGTTTGACGCACAACGACCATTCGATTTAGAATCATTTTCCGGAGGGAACCCAATGATTTTTAGCGACAGTGTATGAAAAGTCCGAGATAGCAAATTTTCGAACAGATGCGTACCGGTCTACTACTTATTGAACTGGGTTCAGGTGGTCGGGAAAATCTGAAAAAATTCTGGGAATATCATATGATGCCCTAGAACGTAAAAAGAAATGTTGAGCCGAATCAAATTTTCTGATGTTCGACTCCACAGAGAATTGTCTATATATATATATATATATATATATATATATATGTGTGTACTAGAATCCCCGTCGCGGCTTCGCCCGCTGTCCGAGTTAATAGAAAATGATAATTATTAACTGTGCATAGAAATGAAAACGTAACATTCGTTTACAAAGTTTTTAAAGTTTCAAATCCTGGATTCGGAATTGGTTTCCCGATTTTCCCGTCCTAGAAAGTACAACATACAACTGCCCGAGTGAAAAACAATCTAAACGTAAATTAAATCCGACATATTTGAATGTCTGACCTTGGACCTTATTTATTTTAATAGCAAAAGAAGCCGCGTGAACGGCTCGCACAGCGGTTCGGCACCTAGCGGCCAAAGAGAGAAGCCGGAGTTTCAAATCAAGGCATACCTAAACAGTTAAAAAAAATTCTCTGAGGAAATATATTTGAGTTCAATTATTTAGGCAATCGATTACACCGCTATAATATCGGGAGTCACAATAGGATGACCAATTTAAAGTTTTCCATAAGAAAATCGAGGATTTGAACAATGCCGTTGAAAAAAAGTCGATGGAAAATCCCGATGAAAATCCCGTAGGGAAAATCCCGACGGGATTCCAGGTAACGGAAAGGAAAATCAATGGATTTTCCCGACATTTGCCGGGATTTTCCCGACGTTTGCCGGGATTAACCCAGACATTTTTGCATTTATTTCCCCGACGATTGCTGGGATTTTCCTGACGATTGCTGGGGTTTTCCTGATGATTGTCAGGATTTTCCCGACATGTGTCGGAATTTTCTCGAGGTTTGCTCTTACTCTTTTTGTCCTTTGTTTGTCGATAAATTCTCTTTTGTTCAAATTAAATCCGTATAAAGAGGGTGCTCCTCGAGAGAGGTGCTGACCCTTCGAGCCTAGTCGAACGAGTGACGCTCTTCATTAAGAACAATACCATTGCGAATTTAAAATCAATAGAAAAAAATAGCGGAGCTTTAATAACGCATGACATGGGAGAAGAGTATCGGGTCGTTTTCTATTGATTTTCAATATGATGTCTTTTAATCAATGGTGCACATCCGCTTTATGGATGCAGTGTTACTTAAATGTAAAATGATACTTTTCGAAAAATTAAGGAGTTCCCACGAAACGTTACAAATAGTTTAAGCTAAATTCATATTCGCATATTCTCATAGTTTATAACACATATTTCCCAACTCCGTAAACATAAAAATAACGTGATGCGCTTGCATTACGTCACTGCCGAGATTTTTCCGACGATTTTCGTGATTTTTCCCGAAGATTGTCGGGAATTCCCCGACGATGCTCGGGATTTTCCCGACGATTGTCGGGATTTCTCTCGATGATTGTCGGGATGATACAGTCATTCATGCATGGACGTACCCGAAGATTGTTTCAAAGAGAAAGCTTTGTAATGGGGTGAAAATCGACCCATCGAATCGGACTTCGGGACCTCGATTTTCGTGATCTACGGGTCAAAAAAACATGGAAATCCAAAAATGTCTGTATGTATACTATATGTGTACGTACATGTGTGACCACTTTTTGTTTTGGCATGCGATAACTCGTAGGAATGGTCCAATTGTCCTGAAATTTTGCACACAGGTTGGTGTCCGAAAGATGTAAACCAAGTTCGGTCTTTAACACCATCGGTTGTTTATTTTCATGGCAACCGTTGCTAACGTGTTTTTGAAAAATGCTGCAAAAATCATCATCAATGCACGTTGGGTCTCCCATTCTTCCGACGATCGATGAGAATCGATAAGACATTCATTTTGGAACAACCATTGTTCATTCTCCTACAAACCGTTGCTATGGAGACACGAAATTCAGCTTCAGACTGACTTTTTTTCGTCGTACGATAACTTCCAAAGGAGTGGTCTGATCGTCCTGAAATTTCGCCCCCGAGTCAGTCTGAGGAAGGTGTGAACTGAGTTCGATTTTAAAAAACATCCGTTGTTTATATCTCTAGCAACTATTGCTAGCGTTTTTTTATAAGTTCCTATATAATTCATGATGAATGCTCATTTGGGCTCGTATATTTATGGGAACCTATGAAAATCAAAGAGATATTTCCCTTAGAAACCATTGTTGATGTCTCTAGCAACCGCTTGTTCATATCCCTTGCAACTGTAACTAGGGAGTGGAAAAGTCAGTGGGAGCGTCCATTTTCGGAACTGTGAAGACTAAGAAGTAAGAACATCGAAGCTCCGACATTTACCATAGCAACCGTTGTTTGCGTCCTCATCAACCGTTTACTATGGAGTGGATGAAATGAGTTAGATGTTCATTTTGCTTTCTCAAACAGCGGTTTTCACTTCACACATTTTTTGCATCGATAGTTATTGATGAAAATTGGTATACATGGAATTATTGGATCATTGATTGTGAACCCGACCTCAAAATAGAAAAATTCGGATTACAACCTCCAGAATGTCAGGCAAATAATTCGAAAAATTGTTTGAATTTTACATACTATGTTCGTATTCGTTGCGATCTTTGAGGGCCATATGTCATATGAAGTTCAAATGAAAACTTCATATAAATTTATATTCAGCGACGTTTCGCCAGCTTGGTTCGCTGACCTGATTAGGCAGTGTAAAATAAATGCAACTCAATGGTTCGCATACAATGTTTTTGGTTTTTATTTGATTACGAATCCCGACCTTAGATTGAATCAGCCTTCGCCCTCAATAACGTCGACTAGGAAGGGAAAGCGTCTATTTCGAAGGTTAGCTGAAGACAGAGCCAATTCTAATCAAGTGGTATAGAAAACGCTATTTCACATTCAGGTTTATAGAGAAAGCCAACTCAAGAGCAATTTGATCTCAACGAGTTTTTCCAACTTTAGGGTTGAACAGATTTTGCTACGGGTACGCATTTATCTGTTCTTGTATATAATTATATTCATATATTATAAAGTTTCTTTGTAGAACATATCACGGAGAGAAATTATGTAGTAAAAATTACCATGTTTTTTATAGTAACGCAGGGACAGACAGCCATGGTAAGACTTTTTACATAACCTTCCAAGGAAATTACTAAGGAAAGCAAAGAGAAATTACTAGACTAGATTGAAAAAATTACTATGGGCTATTGTAAAATTTAATAAACTTAACAAATTAAACAAATTAATAAAATTAAAATTTAACAAATTCAACTTTTGGACTATTGTAAAAAACGTTTGAAATATTCCCCATAGGCTCTGGCATGATTTACCATAAAAAATGGTAATTTTGCTCAGTTCAGTACGTATACAATAAAAATTAATATGTGTATACAGGGTGTAAAGTTGTCACTGGCTCATGCCCATTAATAACAATTGTAATTATTAATAACTAAAGGGGACACGAAAGAGTGCAATCTCGCCCGGCGCTGATGCTGGGCGAGTTCTCAGAGTCGTGGGTAGGAATTCAGGTGGTGAATCGGGGCCACAGAAACGCGCACACATAAAAGAATAATGCTTTATTAGCAGTCAATAGGGGTACAAGTACTGGGGGACGCGGCGCGGTCGAATGAGAGAGAGAGAGAACAACGCGTGGAAACCAACCTTTGTGTTGCTCGCTGTACGTGGAGGACGGCGGCGTGGAGCTGTTGTCGGCGCTCGGGGAAATGCCGGCGTTCCGGAGCCGGGGAAGCTGGCGCTGGGTACGTGGGCCTCGTCTCGGCCGTGGCGCGGGAAGGCTGCTCGTGGTGTCGGCGCTGACACCGGACACGTAGACACGGGGCACGGGGCACAGCACGTGGCGGCGCTCGCACGGAGAAAATCACGGGGAAGTCGCGTAAGGGACAAGGGCTAATTGCTGCTGTCGCGCTCGCGCTTGGGCACACACTGATTATCCGCGCGCGGCACCTGTAACTGCCGCGCCGCAGTGTTGATGTCGCGATCTCTCTGTCTCTCTCGCGATCTCTGTGTCTCTCTCACTCTTACCTTATGCTTCGCCGGCGCTATGTATAAGACATCGTAATGTTTGCTGGAATAGGGAGCCTCACGGTACAAAGTACCCGTGACAAAGTCATGAATTGGAACGATGAATAGATTAAAATGTATGTAGAATTTTAGGGACAAATTTTTCGTAGTGATGTGATCCGATCAAAAACAAAGCCACAATCGATCGATAAAAGTAACCAATGAGAAATCAGGTCAGAAGATTTGGGCGGTCCCTTCAACCTGCAGCACCGAAGTCTTGTAATCGATATGGGTATGTTTATGGCATTTTTTATGCACGTAGCTCATTGCAAGTATGCGCGGGTGCATCGACCAGCCAGCCAGCCTGCTCTAACCGACCTCCGGCCTTCGCTATCCCCGACCTTTTTTTTCCATAGGCTTTCCCGAGTAGTAAAATTTCTCGTCCCTCGAGACAATAGTACAGGACACTCCGTCGAGCCCCAGGCCCGAGAGGTATCAGCGGATATTCATATAGTCACAAACACATGTCACTGCCAGTGGTCGGGAGGAAAATTTTTCATCTTTGAGTTATCAGTGAGGCAACTGAGCATACTTGATTCGCGTTTCATCACTGATAAGTATATATTTACCTTCATTTAGATGTCGTTTATATGGTTCGATTTTTGTGATTCGAAATACATTTCAATCAGTAATTAAGAGGCAATCTGGTACACTAATTTTCGATACAATTCAGTTAAAATTTAAGAATTTTCTTCTAGCTACTGGCAACATAGGTATGCCGTCATAAAGATTTTGGTCGTGGGACGAGAGAAAAACTCTTCGGGAAAGCCTGTGGGAAAAAAGAGTCGGGGATAGGACGGAGGCCGGTTAGAGCTGGCTGGCTGTCCGATGGACCCACGCATATTTGTAATGAGCTACGTGCATAAAAATGCCATAAACATACCCATATCAATCACTATACTTCGGTACTGCAGTATGAAAGGACCGCCCAAATCTTCTGACCTGATTTTTCATTGGTTACTTTTGTCGATCGATTGTGGCTTTGTTTTTGATCCAATCACATCACTACGAAAAATTTTCCCCTAAAATTCTACATACATTTTAATTTATTCACCGTTCCAATTCATGACTTTACACCCTGTATGTATATATATATATATATAATATATATATATATTATATATATATATTATATATATATGGGTGATTCTCTGTCAAGTGAGAGAGAGAAAATGAAAAAAAAATTCTGAAAATTTTTTATGAATTCTAGAAGACTATCATGTCCCCTGAATTTTTTCAGAATTTTTTAGACCATATGTCCCATCCTGACAGAGGCTCAAAGTGGTGGAGTTTGCAATATTAGACATTTTTTCAGGACCTTTGACCTCAATTTTGAGCTATCTAGAGATGTTTTAGAGCAAAAAACTTAAGAAAACTTTTTTACTGGAAAAATGCCAATTTTTTTTAGAAAAATTAGTTCCAGGGTCATTGGTAGACATAATGCTATCACCTAACTCATTTCCAGGCTTAAAATAGAGCAAAAAGTGGTTTCGATCACCCGGACCATAATGTGATACATACCAGAAGAGAGCTTACTTTATTACCAAAATATCCTGACTAGTCGCAGAGTGCTGCATTTGATCTATTTTTTGTAATCAACCAATACATTATGAGAATCAATGAAAATATTCTAAAAATGGGTGACCGCATACGCGACTTATATGTGAACTAAATTTATTAAAAAAGACACGGTTCACGACTTCTCACTCTGAGCTTGGATAATAAAGTAGTAACAACTTGTATCCAAGTACAAGTGCCACGGAACAATCAAATTCTATGAGAAAACCAGAGTAACAAGCATACTTATAAGTGGCGTATGCGGTTACCCATTTTTAGAATATTTTCGTTAATTCTCATAATGTATTGGTTGATTACAAAAAATAGATCAAATGCAGCACTCTGCGACTAGTCAGGAGATTTCGGTAATAAAATAAGTTTTCTTTTGGTATGTATCACATTATGGTCCGGGGTGATCGAAACCACTTTTTGCTCTATTTTAAGCCTGGAAATAAGTTTGGTGATAGCTATATGTCTATCAATGACCCTGGAACCAATTTTTCTAAAAGAATTGGCATTTTTCCAGTAAAAAAGTTCTCTTGAGTTCTTGCTCTAAAACATCTCTAGATAGCTCAAAATTGAGGTCAAAGGTCCTGAAAAAATGTCTAATATTGCAAACTCCACCACTTTGAGCCTCTGTCAGGATGGGACATATGGTCTAAAAAATTCTGAAAAAATTCAGGGGACATGATGGCGTCTTCTAGAATTCAAAAAAAAATTTTCAGATTTTTTTTTCATTTTCACTCTCTCACTTGACAGAGAATCACCCATATATATATAGTATTATTTTGTATTATTGTATATTATAGTGTATATCGAATCCCATTCAATAGACAATAGTTCAACAATGGCAGAGGGAACCGCTTCTATGTATATTGTCACGGGCGGTTAATTATAATTAACATTATATCAGGCCCTGTGAGATCTCTCCTCACCAGATATTGTAATGTGCCATATGCTCATGTCATTTAAGCTATGTTTCAGCGCCCAGTGAGGTGGACAGCGATGCCGATATAGGTAAGATTAGAATAGATTAGATACGTTTATTTATGTACATTATGTTGCACAATAATTTAAAAGTAAAATAAAGAATACATAGGGTAAAAAACAAAATAAAAATACAGTATTGACTAGAAATAGGCGAAGTGGTGAGGGTAAGTATGTTAGTGTGAACGAGTGCAGTGAGGATGCGTGTAGAACAATATATAAATGAGGTAGATGGAATGTTTTAAGTACTAAGAGTGATACCTTCACGGTCAAAAATATATTTGAAGATGTGGTACTTGAACATGGCGATCGAGTTGATGGTGCGAATATGACTGGAAGATTGTTCCAAATGTAGGTCGAACTAATGTAGAATGGTCTCTAGTTGACTCCAGTCTGAACGGGGGGACGATAAGGGGCCTTTGACGCACACCCGTTATAGGCCTCTGGCTAGTGTTAAGCTGAAAGCAATTCGCAAGGTAGGATGGCCTACCATTTGCAAGAATTTTTAGACAGTACATGCAGAGAAATACTCCCTGTGTCCAGAACTAGTGAGCCAGCCCAGCTGACTCCTGTAAGGAGTGATGTGCTCGCGCCTCTTTACACCATGGATGTATCGATTCCCGTTTTAAGGAGAGAGAGTAAGTGCCGCCTCCGATCGCTATCTCTCTCTCTCTTCTCTCTCTCTCTCTCTCTCTCTCTCTCTCTCTCTCTCTCTCTCTTCTCTCTCTCTCTCTCTCTCTCTCTCTCTCTCTCTCTCTCTCCCCGGGTTAACTCGCGAGACGCGTCCTGAGGCTGGTCGCCTCCTGTGTAGACTCTTCCCTAGTTAATTATTAATAAATACAGTGTCCGTCAGAACCAATTAGTTCGTATTTGCCACACCGTTCCCAGCTAAAGTTCATATCCCCGCGCACACGAGCCACCTCGTATGTGTTTCATATATTGTCATCATGCTCTAGGCTCTATGGTCATTGGATACTTGATTATTAATTAATAAATACGGCGGTAATATATATATATATATATATATATATCGCATGAGGAGAGAGAGAGCGAGAGGAAAGATAGAGAGGGGAGAACCTCCCGCTTCGCGCGGCACGCGAGCCCCGCGAGGACGGAAGGACTCTCACTCTCGCGCCGCCGACCCGCGTGCTAATTAGCCCACGCCGCCCAGTACGCCTTTTCCGCGACGCGACGCGACGGTTCGTGATCGTGTGTGTGTATGAGCGTGAGTGTCCCCACACCACCCCGATGACACTCCGAGCGCTGCACCTGCCCGGAGAAAACAACATTTTCCCTGGGCGCGTGGGCAAATCAATCCTCGCCCCACGGAAGGTGTAGGCGCGACCGCGCACACCCGAGCCAAGCGTGAGCGCGTGCGCCAGAAGCAGCGACAGCGGCGACGAGAGCAGCGAACGAGCCCGCCGACCATCCTGCGGGCGAGAGCGACGAAGCAAGCGGCGAGTCGTAAGTCGCGCACTTTTGTATTTCCGCGAGCGAGCGAATACTCGGCCCCGTGGCCGAGCGGCCCTTTGCGCGTGCGTGCGTTTAAAGTCGTTGGCGGGCACCGGCCCACCAACGCAAGTGTATTTATTTGGTGTTGCTTTTACCTCAATGAAGGGGCTTCTTTTACTTTAAATTAATTCTAGAGTAACGCGTTTTTCTTGATAAACCTCCCCGCACCTACGACCGAATCCCCCACTCTCCGCGGCCGAGAAACCTTCAGTTTCTCGGCTTACTGAGTAGCCGCGTTCGCGAGTACCCGTTAGCATTAAGTATTACCTGACTAAGGGCTCATTGCACGTGGTGATTACCACGGAGCCCCAACAATCGGCGTGAGCCGCGTCGAGGGACCGCGAGCGTCGGACGAGACCCTTCAACCCCCTTCCCCCCCCGCTCTTCCCAGTCCCGGGGACGCGCCCATTACGTGAGCAGCGACGGCCCGTACCTCTGTACGGGCAGCCGGGGGTCACCACCAAGACCCTTGGCACGGCATTTGCTTGCGGGAGCTGCAGCTTCTGCACAACGATAGGTGCAGAATTCACCCCGTTGCAATATATAGGGGCCATTCTCTGTGGAATCAAACATCAAAAAATTTGATTCAGCTCAAATTTCTTTTTTACGTTCTAGGGCATCATATTGATGGATCTTACGAATCAACTTGCCTGTCCGTGGAGATAGACACATTCGCATTCTGGCCGCGAAGAAAGAAAGACATGTCGGAATGATTCTCCCGCGAATAAAAAACGAGTTTGAACCACAATCGAACTGTATTGAAGGCTTTTTTTGTTAACTACCTACTCATTCTAAGCTCTCATTTCCTGTATTTTCTTAAGTCGGAAAATTCTGGGATGTACGCCATGTGTCTTCCACGGGTAGACGCGACCTGTGTCTTTCTTCGTGGAGGAATCGCATGTGTTTTTCTGCGTAAGACCAATCGATATTCCCAGAATTTTTTCAGTTTTTTAGAGCGCTCTAACTCTGTTTAATAGACAGGCAAAGTTGCTGATTTTACTGTTCTTGCAATTTCAGAGGTATTTTCAACCTTAATTTACACACTTACCTTTGCGACAAGAAAAATCACCTAAACTCTACAAAATATTTATCTCCAAAGCAATTAGACCACATGAAATCCTCCAGATTACCAATTAGAGCCTCTATTTTTGGAACCGTGGGAGTTCGCTCGTCATGAGCCCCACTCGATGGGTATTAAAAGTCGCCGCATTATATGCTACATACAGCCTATACAGTGAATAAATGGGCCTGGGCACTGGAAGCTCTCAAAAAATTAATATATCACCTAGAATAGGCATGGAAAATAGGCTATGATGACCATTTAGGGGACCTTTGCATCGCCAACTTTTCTAAATTTTGCAAACACTTATCTGTGGTATTTTTACAACTCATTTACACAGATCAAGAATGACTAATACTTAACTTTCGTCACTAAGTAGACAACGCCACTTAACTTTCAGTAGATAATATATACATTAATGCTCAATATATTGTCTCTATTGTGCTCAAATTCACAAAGAACTATTGATAAAGTATGTGTATCATGAATTACATTCATTTGATAAGAAAGCCTAATCCAAAAGAAGAAATTCAAGAGCTGTGCATTACTCACACCTCATAAGATATTGTAATGTGCACCCTCCATAATTCAGATATGTGTAAATGGTCGATCTTTGAGGCCAATCCGGAGTGAAGTGAACAAGGAAAAATCACAAAATTCACCACATGCTTAATTGATGCGACGTTTCGCCAGTAAGGTTTACTCGCCCCATCAGGCAGTTTTGAATCAAGTTATAATATAACATTCAAATTATAATTAAATAGTATATTTTATGCAACTAGTGCGTTAAATGCAATTTTACGCACCAGTGTGACAAGCTGGCACGAGTCGTTGTCGAAGCTGGCGAACGAGGGCTAGATGGTCACACGAGTGTGTGGAATCGCATTTGACGAGTTACATACAATATTTTATGGTATAGTAATCAAACGCGAATGTTACGCATCGATTTCAGTACGTAAAAATCGCATTTAAGGCGCTAGTACTATAATAATTGGGCAAAAGCACTAATGCGTAAAATCGCATTTAAGGCACGAAAATCGATGCGTAAAATAAGCGTTTATGATCACGTATACCATAAAAAATTATAATTTCATTCAAAACTGCCTGATGAGGCCAGTGAACCTTACTGGCGAAACGTCGCATGATGCTTGAGGGAAGAAATGAGAGAATCCGTTCTACTATTCCACTACAGAGTAAAATGGACGATAGTTGCATAGTTTAATTGTTTCTTTGATTCTATGCAAGCAAGAACAAAGCTCACAGAGAATGGAATTGAAGCTTCTAGAAACTCTTGGGAAATCCTTCAATTTGAAGTTTTGTGAGTCAGAATTGGTCTAGTAGATCGAAATAATGGGTATAACCCAATTCTATCACTCAACGATTCGAGTGCATCTAAGCTAAGTTTGCCCATTACCATAGAAACTTTCGAGAATCGGTATCTAGATTCTTGTACGTTTTTTCGAACTCATTATTATCGATGTAAAAAAATCTATATTTCTTATTGCTTCTTGAGCCCATTTAAATAAATCACGAGAATTTAAGTTTGGTTTTACAGATCCGCATTGAAAGCTGGCGCGATGAGCCGACAATTCCGTCACACGGATCTTTGCCATGTAACGTGGCAAGAAAATGTTTTTCTATTCCAATACTGAAGTTAGAAGCGTGATTACAAATATTAAAAAAACTTTTTTTGTTTTTAAATTGCAGAGAAGCTCCAATAAGCATATTATAAACTTGATGTATTTGCTCAAATTGATTTTTTAAATGTTCAATCAAATGTCTTTGAAACATCTAAATTGTGATTGTACCGTGTTTCATAAAATTACAAGACGAACAATTGAATTAGGGTCGTCAAGACAACAGCGATCCAATGAATAATGAGGATATAACTACTGGTAATTCACGTGCAAACTCATTTAGTTGCAATCTAATATTCTTATTTATTAGAATTCACTTTCTAGAATGATAGTCAGTGATGAACCGCGAATATACGATGATCATTTTTAACATATTATCGTTAGAGTGATCAATAGAAATTGAAAATCAACAATGATTATGATCGAAATATGAGTCTACGAATTATTTTTAGAATCTTCAGGATCAGATAATGTATCATCGAGTGATAATTATGATCTCGAAGAAACCAAGCCAGAATTCAATTATATTTCTTTAGATAAAGAAATCATAATCTACAATCTCCACCAAGAACATACCAAATCTACTTTCTAAAAATTAAGGAAGGATTTGACCCAAATGGATGAGTTGAGAAGGTGAGAGAGTATAATTACCAAAGGTGGAACGAAGTATGATAAGTCCATTGTCTTAAAAAAAAATGGTTTTACAATCAATTGTGTGAGGTCCGTGGGGAAAAATTCCCTGTAACAACTAGGAATCTCCAAGATTGGGCATTACAAGCTGCTCAAACAATACAGACGAGATCCAAATTTTCGATTCCAGGCTTCAATAGCATGGGTTAACCGATTCAAGCGGGAATATCGCATCCATCCCCTGTTGAAAAAAATCGACTGGATTCCAGCTGGATTTGCACTGGATTCCAGCTGGATTTACGCTGGATTTGGGCTGGATTCCAGCTGGAAACGAAAAATCCAGGTGAAGTGATGCAGGGAAAATCCAGTGAGTTTCCCGAATAATCCAGCTGGATCCTGAGTTAATCCAGCTGGATTTTACTAGAATTAGGGTTATATCGTTATTATAGATCCAACAGATTTTCCGGATAATCCAGCTGGATTTTTTCGGTTTGAGAACACCAAGCTACGGCGTCGAATCCAGCTGGATTATGAAAGAATACAGCTGGACTTTTCGACAATCCAGCTGGATTTTTTCGGTTCTAGAACAGCGGGCTACGGCGGCGAATCCAGCTGGATTGTCGAAAAATCCAGCTGGATTCGTTCATAATCCAGCTGGATTCGCCGCCGTAGCCCGCTGTTCTAGAACCGAAAAAATCCAGCTGGATTATCCGGAAAATCTACTGGATCTATAATAACGATATAACCCTAATTCTAGTAAAATCCAGCTGGATTATCTCAGGATCCAGCTGGATTATTCGGGAAACTCACTGGATTTTCCCTGCATCACTTCACCTGGATTTTTCGTTTCCAGCTGGAATCCAGCCCAAATCCAGCGTAAATCCAGCTGGAATCCAGCTGGAAATCCAGTCGATTTTTTTCAACAGGGTCAGAGAAAGATCACTAGATACGTCAAGCCAACAAAGCAGAAGTCTGTTGAAAATCTATTAAAAAACGCTGAAATTTTCAAAGCAGAGATCAGAGGGATTACTAATTCCTTTGATGAAAATTTGATTATTAACACTGATCAAATGGGCTGCGAGTATCGAGCACCTGTTTTGCGTTCCCTGGATTTCATTGGTCAGAAATCTGTTGAAGCATACGTAGGTAATTTGAATAAAACGACGCATTCGTATACGGTGCAATATACAGTGACTGCTGCAAATAAGCTGTTGTCAAAAGTTTTAATTAATTTGCGAAAAAAGTATCCAGCAGGCTTGTTCCAAGAATCAAAGCACAAATGGAGGTTCCACAAAAGAAATATGAGAATGTTCGAAATTAGTTTTTGGAAGGTTTCTGTATTAATTCAATGGCCGTTCATATATAACCAATAAATATTTCATTGGAAGATTTCCGGAAAATTTCTGAAATACTCTGATGCTCATTCATAATTCATTCTTTGTAGACAGTTTTATTCGAATCAAAATTATACTATTGAAAGATTTTGTGGAATATTTCTAGAAGCTTCCTGCAAGATTCCATCGGAACAGAGGTCGGAACAATTATCCAATCAGTTTTCCTATTTAATTTTAAACTATCTGATGTCCCGTATAATACCAATTATCCACTCAGTCCAAGCTTCCAGGAATATTCCACGGAATCTTTTATTGGAAGATTTCTGGAATATTCCAACGCGGCCTCGGCCTTTCAGAAAACCTTCCAACGAAATCTTCCAGAAAGCTTCCAGAAATATCCCACGGAATCTTCCAGTGGAAGATTTCTGGAATATTCCAACGTGGCTTCGGTCATTCAGAAATCTTTCAACGAAATCTTCCAACGAAATCTTCTAGAAAGCTTCCAGAAATATTCCACGGAATCTTCCAGTGGAAGATTTCTGGAATATTCCAATGCAGCTTTTAACTCTCAAAATCTTCCAAAAAAATCTTTCTGGAATATTCCAATGGAATATTTCAGTAGAAGATTTCTGGAAGGTTTCTGGAATATTCCTCTGAATAATTCATAGTTTGGTTTTCGAACGCTACATTTGAAATTTTCCAGAAATCTTTCATAAATCTTCCACTGGAATATTCCAGTGGAATCTTCCGAAACATTCTACAGGAATATTCCAGTGGAATTTTCCGAAATATTCTACAGGAATATTCCATGCTGTGTGGGATTCATAGACAAATAAAGCTCTTTATAAAGAAATTCCAGAATGCAACCTACTTACTCGAAAGCAGTCGTCAAATTAATGGCAGAGAATATCTCTGTTTGAAATAGTCGACCGGATTTCTCACTTCGTTTCCCATTGGTGTTTTCTGGTAAAATAGCGGGATGTCACCAGTGAAATCCGGTGAGAAATCCGGTCGATTAGGTGGTATTCGAAGTCCAAAAATGTTTCCCAGTGAATCGACCGGGTTCCCAGTCATGATGGAATGATTATGGCTCCTCGCCAAGGGTGTTTCCCGGTCGATCGACTGGGTTTTTCGTCCAGGATGGAAAAAAATTTGCTCTTAGCCTAGAGTCATTCTCGGTCAATAAGCGGTGTTCCCCGGCCAATCGACCGTGTTTCCGGGTCAATCGACCGGGATTCCCGGTCAGAATGAGAGGACTATGGGCTTCTCGCCAAAAGTGTTTCCCGGTCGTTTAGCCGGGAAACACAAATATTCAATCGGGTAACACCCTCGGCGAAGAGTATATACTTCTCTTATTCTGACCGAAAACCCAGTCGATTGACCGGGAAACACGGTCGATCGGTCAAGAAACTTCGCTTATCGACCGGGTGCCATCGGCGAGGAGTCCATGATTCGCTTATTTTTTACTAGGAAACACGGTTGATCGGCCGGCAAACATGGTGGAGAAAGTGGGAAATCCGTTAGATTATTTCAATCAAGGATGCCATTAAGTTCCATACAATTTTGCATAACCAACTATATGCGCCCATTTTCAATAATATGTTAGAATACGCATGATTCTCAGCAGGATGGATTGATGACAGAGATGTATTTTGTGATGTCTCAGAAATCTGCTTTCAATAAACTCCAATTGTACCACAACTTGTTGCAAATGTGTCTATTAGCTTCATACAATGTTCATGGTGTCGAGAATATCATTGTATTTCCTGCTTCTACAATGACCACCATCCTCAGTTCAAATGCAGAAAATATTTTGTTTATTTGTGAATGAGCACACATCGTCCGCAAGCTTGCTTAATTTCAAAATCAGCTGACTTCGCGTGCCGAAATTGACGACTATGCATGCATCAGCTATGTAAAATGACTGCGCGACTGTCCTATTACGCTTTACTGGTGTAGTGTCGCATGCTAAGCGCGGTGTTAGTTGTTGACAACCTTCGTGGGAATCTCGCTGGACGGGTACCGTCACCCGATCTCGTCGCCCCAGCTCGTCGCTCTAGCTCAATCCCGGCAGTAGGTGAGCTATGGGGGTTCTGGACCACTGGACCACTGGTCCAGAATCCCCAGAGGGTTCTGGACCACTGGCCCAGAACCCCCAGAGGGTTCTAGACCACTGGACCACTGGTCCAGAACCCCCAGAGGGTTCTAGACCACTCTTGTAGATCACTGGTCCAGAACCCCCAGAGGGTTCTAGACCACTCTTGTAGACCACTGGTCCAGAACCCCCAGAGGGTTCTAGACCACTCTTGTAGATCACTGGTCCAGAACCCCCAGAGGGTTCTAGACCACTCTTGTAGATCACTGGTCCAGAAGCCCCAGAGGGTTCTAGACCACTCTTGTAGATCACTGGTCCAGAATCCCCAGAGGGTTCTAGACCACTCTTGTAGACCACTGGCCCAGAACCCCCAGAGGTTTCTAGACCACTCTTGTAGACCACTGGCCCAAAACCCCCAGAGGATGTGCCCCCCACCACACTACTACTTTATTGTGCAATTGCACGATGTTATTTTTCGCGATGTGATGATCGACATTGCGAATATTTGCGAGCTGATCGACATATTCTCGATATGATTTGATCGCTGACATGCGATCACGTTGAGCTATCGATTTCTAGCTCTCATTATTTTTTAATTTTACAAAGCCTCTTTTATCCTTCGGATAATTATTTTTCTCTGAGTACTGTTTCTTCTGTGAGGATACATTTTTATCCTTCACATCGAAACGAGTGTACCCAGACGAACTTTGATTTTGTCCCATGTTAATTACTGTGTAGACAGAAAGTGAATGAATGGGAGAGGTATGATGCGGGACTTATATATGCACACGAAAAAGCGCGCGAGACTCATCGCGTGTAGCGAGGTTAGTACGCGCCAGTGACCCGCCGCACAGGTAATGCAGAAAGCGCCGCTTCCCGCGCACTGCGGAGAAAACGACAAGCTGCGCGCGCAGCGTGTTTTGACGTGAGCACGTGAGAGGAGAGAGAGAACTTGCCGGAACGTGCACTCGAGCTGTCATTGTGCAGAAAGAACTATATGTATTTTCTGGAAAGTTCTCTTTGGCTTCGAACTCTAACGTGGTAATCAAATTTACGTTAAGTGGTTAGGATTCGATGATTCGCACAACAGTTGGATGAATAAAACAGAGATTTAAAAAGAGAGAGAAAGGGTAAAGGGCCCCCACCTACGCCCTCTACCAGTGAGGAACAACCATTGATGATCGTGATCGTTTTCCTCTCCTTTGTCTTTCTCTCTTTGTTTTATTTACAATTCATCATGTACAAATTCAAATTTACCATAACCATGGTATACAATAAATAGAGTACAATTCTTAGCATTGAGTAACATCTCCTCAAACATCTTCTCGTTTTCAGCGAGTAACTTGGATACTCGATCTGTCACGAACACTTGAAACTCATTGTTGATAGTCAGCACGACTTTCTTCCCAAATCTTGTTCTTACTATCCTAAGCGTAGTTATCAAATACTTTTTCTCCTTCTCCAGCTCAGATAATTTTTTTGTGGAAAGAAAAGTATTGTTGGCAACTTCATTCAGGGCGCCTAAGTCCATCTCTGAAACTGAAAAAATTGAAATTTGAAGAATATTCAAAGTTTAAATTGTAATAAATTTTTAACTTACCTTTTTTCTAAGTCAATATTCTAGTTTTCTTACTCGGAGGCTCTCCGTCTTCTTGCTCGATGATCGAACGACTGTGCTCAGCTCTCGTCTCGGGCTCCTTAAGTAGCTCTCTGGCTACCCCCTCTCCGTCGAGCTCGATTTGTTCTAGAACATCCGAATCTAGAATGCTCCAATGGCCCCAAGGAAGGGTGTCAGTTTCTCCACCAATCAGGAAGCGCTTATTGTCGTGAGAGCTCGGAGCAATCTTATTGGTCCTCTCAGTCTGAACGACGTGATTTCTGGAACGAATATTGTTCTGGAAGCATCTCGCAGTCTTCTCGTCGAAGAGACATTCACGATAGTCATCGAAGTCGATGTTGTTCTTGACAAAGCTACTCTTGACACCCTTCGCTTTTTTCACAGGCTCCGAATCTTCGATGCGAATGCAGTACATCTTGCTGCGAAGACCAATGAACTCTTTCATGATCTGACCACAACATTCATCCTTCATGAGGCCAACTACTTTTTTATTCAGCCTCTTTATTCCAAACTGATTGGACTCGGGGTAGTCGGAAGTGTCAAATTTTTCACTATCTTCTCTCATGACTTGATAAATATCCTTACCTCGTATATCATATATGAGGCTGTCTGTATCGGTGTAAAGAAGTTTACATCCATCACCAATCCGTTTCTTCATGTACGAATAGTGAAAATCATACATGAGCGTCTTCGAGATATCGAGCACACAGAGTCCAACGTAAATTGGTTTCATTATCGAAATCTCGGTTCGAGCGAGCTGAATTGCGACGAGATTCTCATCGAAAATCGAACAGCTGTGGAAGTTTGGTCGTGCGATCAAAGCTTCTGCACCATATCGCCCTGGCCACTTGCTTATCAGCTTGACATCGACTCGCTTACGCTCATTTTCCATGGTTTTTCCATAGACTGCATTAACTAATAATTTGAAGAAGTTTTTCTCAAATTCGTTTTTTGCTTCAGTTCTCTTTTTCGTATTATAATCGACGTACGTCTTCAGCCATGGGCTCTGTTTGAATCTGAGCGCTCGATGGATTTTCTTCAAAACAAGTCCATTATCTAGAGCTTGGATGAGTGCTCTGTAATGTATCACATATCGCTCTTTATTATGCAGAGTAGTCATCAACTTCTTGAGATTTGAATTAGGTGGAGCTAAATGCTCGGGACAGAGAGGTAGATCTTTGTGTGCATCATGAATGCTCTCAGGATACTCTAAATCAACTTCTAAGATGTATCCAACATCACTGGTCTCTGGAACTCTAAAGAAATCTGGCCTGTCAACGTTGTTGACCCACTGGAAACCTCCGTAAGGCAAGTACTGGGTCATCGCCCATCCATACAGATTGTTGACATCGAAATATATGAGATAATTTTCTTCAGAGTTCGAATCGTACCCTTCCTTCATATAACGATTATTGGCTTTGGCATATCTATTTGAGCATTGACTGATACCTCCTCTGATACCTTTCTCAACGAAGAGCAGCATATCTATATCTGTCAAGAGCTCCAGCTCAACACCTGTATGATACAGCATTGCATCCCAAGTCAGGCCTGGAGTTGTATAATATTGTGCAGGATCTAAACCATACGCTTCGATGCATGTAGAGCGGAAGTTTTCAAATATATCAGTTAGTAAAAGTACGTCGACCTTGAGATATATATCTGAATATTCGCCGAGCGTTTGAATATTCAGCATCCGCCATACTTGCATTGCATGAGCGTATTCACTATCACTTATTTCACTATCGTAGAGTTTACTCGAAAAATCTTCCTTCGATGGTAATGCTCGCTCCAATAGTTTCTCAAAAGAATCGACGTAGTTGTATGGGAAAACTCCTTTTCTCGTTAGTAGAGCGATTTGCTCATCGTTGTAACCAGCATCTTGGAAAACTTTTCTTGTAATCTTGTGCTCTTTCAGATAATCAGCTAATTTCGAGAGAGCATGAGGCATAAACCTGAATGAATCCACAAATCTGAGACTCAGGCAGCTTCCATCCACATACTTTGTGAACGAGATGTATCGTTCTTTATTTTCAGCGAGAAGAGTAACGCGCCCTTTGAAGTTTTCTGCTGAAGCGATTTCTCTAATAATAAAGTGTGAGTCATATCCACTAAAGTTATGGAAAAAGACTGGTACAAATCGCGAATTTTGATAGTTTATATTGCAGCTGTCATGAGCAGCACCTCTGAACCTGAAATTCAAAAATGATTGAATTAAATTGTGAATAAAGAAGTAGAATGAGAAAATGTTTAATACTTACTCTCCAGTCAGATGATCATGATCTCTGACTTTTGTCTGTCCATCTTTGAATGGCTTTCTACATATATGACAGCTAGTGTCTTTCTCAAAATAATACTCTTCTTCATCATCGAGGTTCATTGGTACAGGATTCTTATACTTCTCATCTAATTCCTGCGTAATACTTTGAAGTTTCTGAACAAACCATTCAGCTGGAGTTAATATCGCTACATCACCTTGCTTCTCAACATCCTGCCTGTAGCTCTCATATCTCGATTTGGAATCATCATAACTGCATTTGACGTAGAACCCAATGCTGTATGCTTGATATCGTTGAAATGCATGCTGATGTCGTTGAAATGCATGCTGATGATCTTTCACAGGTTTCAACAAACACTCAAAATCAGCGTAAATCACATATGGCACTTTCTCTCTGTTCTTGAAGTTCTTGAATTTCAAAATGTTGTTTTCTTTCGATGGAAGTTGAATCTTACATTTGTTTAAATTCATGCAATCTGGCTTATGTCTCTCAAGAAGATCCTCTGTTGTGAAGTAATGCAAGCATCTGTCACAAATGTAGCATCTTGTTTTATGGTTTGTTAACTGAGATCGCACCAATCGCGATAGATCCTTTATCCACACATAATGAAACTTTGGACTTGATGTATTTTCCTCTTCTTCTTTCTCTTCATTCTCATCAGTATAATGATCTTGGATCAGAAGAAGATTCACATGCTTTTCTTGAGAAGCAGATGTGAGATGACATGGTGATACTTTATATATGTTTCCATATTTCTTCAACATATACACGTTGATTGAAATTGAATTTTGCTTCTCAAACTTTTTGATTTGTTTGAGTGAGACCGGAAACTCTATACCAGCAAAATTTAGTTCATTTTCGAATGGTTTGTATGAATTAACACGGTTACTATGCGATTCTGTAGGATAAAGAGCAGATAATACTGCCCACTTGAAGCATTGATTATCTGAATTCTGAACATTTACACAAGCTTTCTTGTTCTGAATATACTTGGGCAATGGGATGTATGAGCTCCCCTTCATTGGACTATATTTGTTAATATTAACCACCAAACTCAAAATCTTCAACAATGCCCAGCCTGATCCTTTTCCTTCAAACTCTTCTAACTGATGTAGAATAGGCTCCTTCACATTCTCAGCAAACCATTCCTCCAGATTCGTAGATTTGAAAATGACTTCATTTTCAGTGTTGAAATATTTGACTTCAACTTCCTCGATGTCATTCTTCCGCATGGTAAACTCTCCTGCGAGCTCCACATTCACTTTCAATGAGTTCAATTTCTCAAGTGCTGTGTCGACTTTGCTTTTAAACAAAGCTTTGCACTCGTCAATAAATGCAGAGACATCCACATGAGTGAGATTCGTGATGACGCCTGAGTTTATGCGTTTTTCGAAAGCCGATTTCATATCATCCCAGCGAACTCTCTCTTCTTGCTCTGTAGATACTGCCAGTTGTAATCTGCCTCCCGTTTTCTTCAATAAATTATTCATCCGATTCCTTGAGCTGATCAAATGCGTCATACATGTTTGAATTCTCTGCTTGTAGGCTCTTGTAAGCGTTCTAGAATTGATCACCTCTTCCAACTTCTCAATCATCTTAGATGAGATGTTGATCCAACGATGCAAATCTTCAGCTTCAGCATTGGTTGCGTGCAATTGAAGAGCCCGTAGCATCATCTTCACATTCAATTCAAAATACGCTAGAGCTTCCATCTTGCGGCTCTCTGTATTTGATAACTGCATGCTGTATCTGAAATAACTGCTCGTTGAATATTCTAAGTTCCTGAAATGAAAAAATATTCTAAGTCCCTGAAATGAAAAAAATTCTAAGTCTTCTTGATGAACTCACAGTGAATAATCTAAGTCCTGGAAAGAGAAAATATATTCTAAGTGCTGAAAGAGAAAAATCTACTAAGTCTTCTTGATGTGTTCTCAATGAGCTGTTAATAATTAACTGATGATGAAGCGTAGACTGCGCTGACTTATATGCTGTACCTAGATTCTAGAGTATTCTATCCAACCCCCTATCTTTCCATTTAAAGCATTCTTGAAGCTCTATACTTAGCCGAAAGCAATCGATTGTTCTAGAGCATCAAAATAAGTATATAAGAAGGTACGGTCATCACCGGTGATCATTCATCGTAGTAGAGAGCCAGCAGTAAGACATCTTATAGAATACTAAAACATACTTCCACTGATTACCCGATCGTAGATTACCGAATAGTCGAGTATAATCCAGTCAGGATAAATTGCGTGCAGTCAGTATTTCCATTCTTCTGCTTCAGTACAGTTATGGAAGAAGATCCATTTGAAATAGTATATGATTTCCGCAAAGAATTATACTTCTTCCAGAATAATATTGAAAAGTTCCAGTCAGTATATCAGATTAATCAATGCTTGGAACATATCTCACAAAGAGTAGCAGAACTTCGAACTATCTGGGATTCCTCGGATAGCGATTATTTGATTATTATGATAATAGAAACAATACAGTTAGCACATACAACCACTAATGTATTAGTTTGTAGAAACAAGTCAATTATGAAATCGAAGCTTTAGAAGTTCTTTCCAGAAACTTCTCACAGTGTGAAAAAAATTTACAAAGTGAAAAAAAAATTCCAAGTCCCTTGAAAGAGAAAAAATTCTAAGTCCTGAAAAAATCTAAGTCCTGAAAAGTGAAAAAAATTCCAAGTCCTGAAAAGTGAAAAAAATTCTAAGTGCTGAAAAGTGAAAAAATTCTAAGTCCTGAAAAAATTCTAAGTGCTGAAAAGTGAAAAAAATCTAAGTCCTGAAAAAAATCTAAGTCCTGAAAAGTGAAAAAAAAATTCTAAGTCCTGAAAAAATTCTAAGTCCTGAAAAAAAAAATTCCAAGTCCTGAAAAGTGAAAAAAATTCTAAGTGCTGAAAAGTGAAAAAATTCTAAGTCCTGAAAAAATTCTAAGTGCTGAAAAGTGAAAAAAAAATTCTAAGTCCTGAAAAGTGAAAAAAAATCTAAGTCCTGAAAAGTGGAAAAAATCTAAGTCCTGAAAAGTGAAAAAAAAAATCTAAGTCCTGGAAAGTGAAAAAAATTCCAAGTCCTGAAAAAATTCTAAGTCCTGAAAAAATTCTAAGTCTTATCGATGATGTGTTCACAATGAACTCAGGAAGATCAACTGAATACTAAGCTTGGAATACTTCAGCTTATATGCTATACCTACATTCTAGATCATTCTCTTCAACCCCTCTCTTTCCATCTAAAGTATTATAGAAGCTCCATACTTACCCGAAAGCCATCGATTGTTCTAGAGCATCGAAATGGGTATATAAGGGCGTGCGATCACTACCGAGCATCATTCATCGTCACAGCATCAGCAGCAAGACATAGTATATATTTCAGATATTTTACAGGATTCAATAGCTTATCGTCTCATAGGATATATTTCAGTATTTTAGAAGTCAGCAGCAGATCATCTCGAACAAAATTGTAAATAGATTTGAAAATCACACCAAGTTTTTTTTTCTCTCTTCAGGATCAGTCATATTTTCTTTTTTTCAGCTAGATAAACTAAAATGGAGTTCATCGTAGACTTTCAGGGCTTCAACCAGTTCGATGATGATTTTGTCATCAAAGAACTTGCGATTGTTGGTGTGAGAGATGTTCTTACACCAACTACCATTTGCCTCTTTCAAGCTCCATACTCTTGGAGCTTGCTGACAAAGGAAGAGTGTAAAATAAACCAATGGTTGATTGATAATCACCATGGTATTCCTTGGGAGTCAGGATCTATTCCCTATCATGAACATGATAGAATCCTGCAAGATACTCTGAGAAATGCTGCGAAAATTTATGTGAAAGGAGCTCAGAAAAAGTCTTGGCTGCAGAGAATTTTACCAAACAAGTGAGTACATTTACAGAAAATTTTACTTTCCATAATACTAGTTATGATTTCAACTATTTATTTCTTGTAGATGCATCATTGATCTTGAAGACTATGGATGTCCTACTCTGAAGAAACTTTACCAAGTGAATGAACTATCTTGTCATTCTCATCGATATAAAAATGCAGTATGTGCTGCTAGAAACGTATTTTCATTAAAAAATTGGCTATTATCTTATGATCTAATTGTTGGAAATGATAGAAATAATCTCAATAATAATGATGATGATGAAGATAATTCAGGAGCTTTGATTCCTTATTCTCCTGAAGAAGCTACTCATGACGGTGATTATTCACACGAAGAGAGTAATTTTTCATTCAATCAAATTACAAATGTCTTTTATCTTTTTCCAAGCGTTTCCTTCTGTATTTTTTCCAGAGGAATTGATATAATAATAGCTTGAGGAGGTTTTAGAACAACCTGTCGTTTTCTCCGCAGTGCGCGGGAAGCGGCGTACACGCGATGAGTCTCGCGCGCTTTTTCGTGTGCATATAAGTCCCGCATCATACCTCTCCCATTCATTCACTTTCTGTCTGTGCAGTCGTGAACATGGGACAAAATCAAAGTTCGTCTGGGTACACTCGTTTCGATGTGAAGGATAAAAATGTATCCTCACAGAAGAAACAGTACTCAGAGAAAAATAATTATCCAAAGGATAAAAGAGGCTTTGTAAAATTAAAAAAATCGAGAAAAAAAAGCTAGAAATCGATAGCTCAACGTGACCGCATGTCAGCGATCAAATCATATCGAGAATATGTCGATCAGCCCGCAAATATCGAGATCAGCTCGCAAATATTCGCAATGTCGATCATCACATCGCGAAAAATAACATCGTGCACAATAAAGTAGTAGTGTGGTGGGGGGCACATCCTCTGGGCCAGTGGTCTACAAGAGTGGTCTAGAAACCTCTGGGGGTTCTGGGCCAGTGGTCTAGAAGAGTGGTCTAGAACCCTCTGGGGATTCTGGACCAGTGATCTACAAGAGTGGTCTAGAACCCTCTGGGGCTTCTGGACCAGTGGTCCAGAACCCCCATAGCTCACCTACTCCCAGCTGATCATCCAAACTGGACGTAGGAGCCCGTTGCCCCAGCTCCAGGGTCCTAGCTGAATGGCCTAACCCCAGAAAGGACTGCCAAGGAGTTAAGCAGTTTTGAACTAACAATGTCATTTGAACATAACAATTTGGATGAGATAATTGATGAATACATAAACAGTTTGAAAATTATTTTCGAAACTGTTCCAATATTGTTGTAGTACACACCCTCCAGAATTCAAATATTGTATAAATGGTTCATCTTTGAGGGCCAATCTACAGTGAAGTGGAAAAGGAAAAATCACGAAATCCACCACATATTCATGCGACGTTTCGTCAGTAAGGTTCACTGGTCTCATCAGGCTAAGAATTTCATTACACAGAAAAAAACACTAATAAATGGTATAATCTGTATACAATACAATCAATGAAGTGACAATAAACTTTTCTTCCTCACCAGTTTTGGATAAATTCATAGTATAAAATTTGGCAGTGGAAGCGGCTGCCGAATACAATAGAATAGGTCGTGGTTTATTAGTAATTATTTTTTGTTCTGTGATTCTATCTTTTAACTTTCTTTCTTTTCTCCAATGGAACATGCCGAACAGTCGTTACAGTCAAATTTATATGCTACACCCGTTTGATCTGATATTTCGTGTTTTATCTCCACGAAGATTTATTATATTTGTGAGATTACTATTAACTAGAGGAACTTTTTTAATGTTCAATTTTTCAAGCGAATCGGAAACTTTTTTATAAAACGTATCTTGAAAAGGTATTTCCAAAGTACAAAGAGGACTTGAATTTTTGGAATTGCTTTTCTTTTTAGAAAATCTAATTGAACGAAAAAATGGGCGGTGCAATGCTGGGCCATAACATTCACAAGTTTTAAACGATGAATAATAAATCAGATCAAATACAAAATTCAGAAGAAACAATAAAAATGCGGATACTTCTGGAGTGAAGGAATAAAACAAAATGACCGACGTGGAGTCACTTAAGACTAGCAAGCCAAGATAATATAATTCAAGACACTTAAGCTATCAAATAACTAAGGATATTTCAGAAAACAATGAGTGATAACCACCTAGAACACGAACTGAGACCTGCCTCTATAGCAAGGACAAACCTTGACCCTATCAACCACAAAGAATGCATGGAATCAGTAAATAAAGTTACATGGTCAGAAGGTGTTCGAGAAGAACTTAACTCCATGGAAAGGAATGATGTCTCGGAGATAGTGATCAGATCATCTCGGTAGACTGGGGGAGACAAGGAAGTTTAAATGAGATCAACATGGATTGAACGGAGGTTTCAGTAGTGGTGATAGTAGTGGAAGAGTTCGAAACCTGGAGAAATCGGGAACCCAACGTGAAGTGTCAGAGAGGTGACGTGAAATAACGACAAGATGAGGAATTGTCGAAAACTCGGGAACAGGGACATTTACGTGTATGCTGGATGCGCAGGGATTTCATCCATGAACGTTGAGGACCAGAAAAGAATCGAGAAGTTGATGAAAAAATATTTGCCGGAGGGGGTGAATAGATTAGAGGCGACCTACATACCGGAGCACCATATCGATGTACAAGGGTCTCCACCGATCAAGCAGAAATTGCGGACAATGGCACAAGCAATCCAAAAAAATGCGAAGGCTGAGATAAAGAAAATGTTTGAGCAAGTGGTGATAGGATGATCAAACAGTGACTGTTGTTATCAAAAGTGGAGACGCATCGTCGCGATTTTGTATAGATTATCGGGATGTTAATAAGGTCACGAAACGAGTAGCGTATTCAATCCCCAGTATCGATGTCATTCTGGCCATATTGTGTAGTGTGCGATTTATTACTAAAATATTTGCAATTGGCAAATTACCAAATAAAATTAGAAAGAAAAATAGTCGCGAATACACGGTATTTACGGTACACGGATCGGAATTATGGCAATTCGAGACTGCCTTTCGGATTAACAAACGCACTGCAAGCCTTGAAACCGCGCCGAGTCCCGGAGCCCGCGAATTGACGCGAGTGACCGAGAAGCAACCCGAGAAGTCAGACACGCCTCAGCAGCACCACCGCTACGAATATTCGTGTAAGAGTAGTGAAAGAGCAGCAAGGAGAGTCAGGTTGGCGGTGCAGTGCGCGGCGCGGTCCCTCATAAACACGTGCGTTGGCAATCACGCCAACGGCGCTCGAACGCCAGGCTCCGGCCCAGATGAGGGCTTTCCCCCACGAGAAATCCTCTCGCCCAAATGAGCGAGCGTGCGCGGTTGACTCCGTTTGAGTCCTCGCGTATCGGTCTTCCCAATGCAAAAGTAGTCCGTACTCACGTAAGCTAGCCAAGGCATTCCTGGCGCCCGTTTATAAATACGGAGTGCCCCGATCGAGTCGAGTTATCTCCGAAACCGCGTATGAATAAGTAACCTGGTGCAAACGGGTGCCAGGTAACATGATATTCATGAAGTGAAATTTGTAACGTAGATGCGAACTGATCAATATTTGATTGTCGCCCAAATTATCGATGCACATAAATATCTGGATTTGCCGGATAAAAAATTAATGAAATCAAAAACCTGCGGTTTCTTTGCCAGAAGTAGTCAATATTCATCCATGATTTGGAAAGAGAATCGCCAGAAGGAGAGTTCTCAGTTTATTTTGATTTTACTGGAGAGAAAACTTCTTTTGTGCTAAATATAACTCAATAATTTCATTGGAGTAATGGGCAGACAACAATTCTCACAGTAGTTATCTACTTTCAGAAGAATAATAAACTTCAACAAAAAAGTTTAGCTATTATTTCGAATAATTCAGCTCATGGCATAATTGCAATTCATATGTAAACTGTTATCTCCTTGTTATGCCCAGCTGATATGTCCAGTACTGTTATGTCCAGCCTTGCCTCGCTCAATATTTTTGAATTTTCGCATAGATTGTCTCGACCTTAATGAAGATTCAGTCTTCATCGCGCCCTCCGCCCACACGAGTGCAATAACGACGCAAGCAGCTCAGCGGTTCGACATTATAGAAATGATAATTGTACGAATGAACATATGAGTGGAAGAGATGCAATGCACGGTAATTAAGACGCACTGCATTGTCATATCTGTAGACGATGATAACTTTATCCTTCGTCGTGCATCTCGAGAATGAAGCATGGCCAAGGCGAGTTTTTAGACCAAGATGAACTGGAAAAGTGATACAGTTAAAACATAGTTTGGTGAAGTCTCCAATATCTAAGCCAAAACATAAGTCAGATTTCAATGATAGGCTGGTGGTAGAAATATTTTACAATTAAGTTCTTATATTTTAATCGAATCTTCGGACGACTTAACACGGAGCACATGGGTATAATCTTAAATTATCGAGAGACTCCTCTACGTCTTTGGTTTGATAGTTCTAACGAGATCCTCACAGAAATGTTTTCTCCACTTCAACTTTGTTCGCATTCAGAATATGAGAGTCAAGAAGAGAAGTTTAAGCGTTCCGTCAAAACACTGGAGGTGGACTCATGCAGTGATGTCAAGCTTGCCACCTTCACGGAGAGTAGTTAATTGTATCATGAAGTATGGTACAGAGCATAGTCTATAAACTTCTGGACTTGTGTATAGGTAGAGGGCGTACGTGTTCTCCGATTTTCGGAGCGCTGTACTCTTAATTCTGATACTCGATGGCGTACCACATTGAGTCATACTCGGTATAACGTTTTGTTATACCGAGTCCTCGATTTTACTGTTCACGCCTATACACGGTCGACCCCAGTCATATCCGGCCATATGATGCAGTTCTGCATATATATATATATATATATATATATATATATATACACATATATATATTGAATGATCGTTCAATATAACACGTGATAATGGCTGTTAGGTAGAAAAATACTCTCACTTGCACATTATCCACAATATGTATGATCTAATGTATAATTATGAATATATACAATAAAATTAATGATAACTTTTTTTTAAGTATAAAGATTAAAAATGTTGAAGATTGAAAGAAATATCAAAGAATAATTCAACAATTTTCTTTTAGAATAAAAAGGGATCTTACGTTTTCATTTAATTATAATAGGTTAAAATAATTTTTTTCTATAGATGATTTTTAAATTTATTTGAACACACTCGATTCACAATCGGTATCTGGTGGCTATGTACAGATTCTTGTCTTTTTCATTTAAAATACACTCTGCAAGGAAGATTTACATATTTTACTATTTTTCGCATTTTAGTCTCTTCATAGACACTATAAACATATCGATGACTGTTGGAACCTATTGTCTTCTTAAGGAGTATAACTAAAATGTATGTTATCATCATCTACAATAAAAATTTTTTCGATTTTGCCAAACTCAATTCCACTGTCATTCATATTAGATACTATTATTACGCCAGTTTTATAAGTGAAATCATTGATAGTTACATAACTGATTCAAAATTCAAAAAATTAGTACTCGCTTGAGCTTTTAATTCAGAAAGTTAACATGAAAATGTAAAAAGTGAGTAACCGGTAGATCTCAGAAACAAAGGGAGTCCAAGCGGGTGCTGATATTTAAAATACTACCATATATGAAAGTTCATGAGACTAT
Organism: Aphelinus atriplicis; assembly: GCA_020882685.1. Taxonomy (NCBI): domain Eukaryota; kingdom Metazoa; phylum Arthropoda; class Insecta; order Hymenoptera; family Aphelinidae; genus Aphelinus; species Aphelinus atriplicis. The sequence continues at coordinate 1,828,148 of JAJGQD010000005.1, read as the reverse complement.
CTACATACTCTAAATTTGTATAACTCAACTAAAACAACTTATTTGAGATTGAGAGACATGAGAACTAGCTTACGAATGGTAGAATTCAGAATATCAGTACACGCTTGAGCTTTTAATTCAGAAAGTCAACATATAATCATGAAAATGTGAAAAGTGAGTGACCGGTAGCTTTCAGAAAGAAAGGGAGTTCAAGCGGGTGCTGATATTTAAAATACTAATATATATGGAAGTTTATAAAATGTGTATTACCACAGAACTCATTTGTTAATAAACTTTCAAAGTCAAAATTAGATCCAGTTCTTCATCTTTTCTTCTTGGTCGTTTTTATTTCTTCTATCCGTGTCTTACCATGCTTGATAAGTTTTGATGCTATTTCATCCCAATGTACCTTCAATTTATCAGGTATCTTCGTGGTTTTGAATGTCTTCTTCTGAAGATTTGAGAATTGATATTTTTTTCTCAAAATCTAGACCAATCTTAAAATCACAAACAATGGCAATGATATTATTTTCATAGGACCAATTAAAAGAAACTTACATTTCATGAATTTTGTTAAAATATTTACCAATGTTGAACCATATTCACTTGTTAAGATTTTAAACTTGTCGAAGATCTCTGGAACAGTCAGTCCTTCGTACAGCACAGAGTACCGATAGTCATATGAGCTGTTCCATATCTCAATCAGAGAGTCCTTATTTTTTACGCTACTCTGATCTGTACTGTAAAATCAAAATAGAAAATCAAACATGTTATCAATATCAATTTCCTATGAAAACTGTATAAGAATAGAAATTTTTTCATACAACTATCATAATAATCGTCAACGTTATTTAGGTTGACTAATGATTCAAAGCAACCAATAGCTTGATTCGACGAAGTAAGACTAGTGTTCTCATTGTTACTTATTGTTAATGTACTATTTTGTTCTTCATCTATCGAAGCAACTGCTTGTAATAAAGAACAACTATTTTTCTTCTTTTGACTGAAGATATCAATTTCTGGTTTATCATTGAAACATCAGTATTAGATAACTCATCATGAGTTTCTGTGATAAAATTGTTTTTAACGTCTTTCAGGACGTTTTTACTATGATCTATTAGTAATCTACTTGTATATTTTTCAATAAAATTTTGTAAATAACCTGATGACTCAGGTATAATATTCTTGATCTGCCTAACATTTAATGTATCGAACTTTTTCTTTCCTATTTCATGAACTGCGAGGAGTAAAAGAATTTGAGGTTAAAATTATGTTTTTTGAAGTTTTTCAATATACTTACATTGGAAAAGTTCAATGAGATTTTCTAATCCCCAACGTTTCAGCGTCTCTCGAACTTCACTATCCATTATGCATCTTATTTTAAGATCGCATTTGCAGTGGATTTGAATATGTATGTATATATATATATGGCGATATTGGCGATGCAGCACGTAACGTCCAAGGTAAATACACTGCACTCAAAATTTATAGACTCGGTATCCGAAATCGTTATACCGAGGTTATCAAAATGTGATACAGTATAGAGTATCGGAAATATAGATACGCGGCATCGAAATGTTTTGGACCGGTACGCCATCTAGTGGTACCGGTAGCCTCATGCGCGGTACTATACTTTTTTGGTATTGCACTTCATGGTCCAAGGTACTCTCCGTGTTGGTCTTCAGGTGGCTGGTATATAGATACAGGCGTTCAGTTTCACTTGCTGGATGCGTATTCTGGAACACTATCTAGCGGTAGTGTCAAAAGCGGTCACATCAGGCTGATGTAAACCATCTATTTTACCCCTCTATACTTGTTTTCTAGTCGTTTTTTTCCCTCTACAAGATTATTCTAGTACAATTGATTTCATAAAAAAAAACTGAGAGAATATGTTTTTGCCCTCATATGTCTATAGCTTAGTGATTGATAGGATATCTTAGTGAGGAATATAACAAGATATGACCTCGTATCGTCTCATTAGATGGTACAGATGGTTTTCAACTAATATTCTTGTTAGGAAACCACTTTTTTTTGTCTTTATCAACTGAAGTAAGTGCACTACACGTTCGGAAACGTGTCGCTCGAGCCTGGTGAATCCGTTGACGAGCATTTGTTTGTTATACAGTAAATTCTAAGCTCATTTAATTAGTGTTGGAAAGAAGTCCCTTGTAAATTTTTCGGTGGAGTTCTTAGATTGAAAACCATGTCGATTTTTCAGAAGAATCTTTTGGGGATTTTTTCCTATTCTATTAGGGAATCTTGTTAAGAGATTCTGACCAACATTGGTTCCTATCTAGAGAAATGTATCAGAAAACATACTAAAAACTCTGGAACTTAGTTGAATTTCGTTCTAGATTTTCTAGGAGATTTTTGAGACATGGTTAAGCTACACGTCTCACCGAGAACAACGTCAGATTAAGAAGAAACTATCAAAGAAGTCAAAATGAACATTATCCCAAGAGAATTAATTTTCAAGAAATCTGTTTTCAAAGAGAAATTGTTCTGGTGCAAAGAAGTATGAGAAAGCATGTGATTCATGCCGTAAGCACAGTGTAACGTTTCGTGCCTTGTTGTAATTGGTAAACCAATTTCATATCGATTGTATATCACACGGGTATAGAACCGTTTAAGTTGCAAACCTTTCAAAACTACCAGTTTCAAAGTTCCAAATAACAAAATAACTCTGACAAGGAGAAGACACTACCTTCGGTCCACCAATTTGGACCGAATTCAGATATTAGCTTTCCCTGCATCTGGTATAAACATATTTCGTCATCTTAGGATCCAATACTTAATAGTTTTAGGAAAATGCAACCTACAATGATTTAATAAATACCTGTTCGACCAAAAATTTCCTTGCTGACTGATGTTTTCTTCCCATCTCATGACTCTTAAGCTTCATATCATTCCACTACTTAGTTACTAGTCCTGTAGAAAACAGCATTGACGGGGCCAGGAAATCATCATTTTTCAATAGATCACCTCTTATTATAATGATAATTGAAAAAGACTAATGTAAAACATAAAGATTAATCATTAAATTCTTGTCTTACCTCAATACTGTTGTATGATACAGGAAGGCTCTGAATTATTCTTTCCCGTCCAACTTACACTGTACCTAGATTAAAAATAAAATCTCTTAGGTACCAGTTGCAATGAGTATAGGAGAGAAATAGCCGTGAATCATGAATAATAGTTAATAATTCTCCATCGTCTTCCCTTGATGCTGTTCTGTATGGCAGGAAAACTCTTCATCATTTTTCTCAAATTCAATCTTCATTAAAACACCATCATGACAATGCTCTGCTTACTTCTCTAACCTTAAAAATGAAATTACCACAGAGAATCACAATTCTTATATTAAGCAACTATCAAAAATAAAGTTATATACTTATCTGACGTATGATAATAATTGAAATAATCCATTCTGTTTCCAAAAATTCTGTTTGGGAGTTCCACTGCTGTCAATTAACCTTATTTTTATAGAACAGCTGGGAACAGCTAGAGAATATAGACTTGGATGTAAACATGCATACATGTGAATGAGGTTGATGAGAAAGTCTACAAATCTTCATTCTTCGGTAGAGCTCCCTTTTTTTATCGACATCATTTACATATATGCACGTTTACATCTAAGTTTGCATTATTTAGCTATTCCCAGTTGTTCTCTACAGATGAATTTCTGTATTGTTGGGAGCAGAATGAAGCATTCTAATCATCATCAGACGTCAGATGAATATATAACTTTTGATACGATTAATATTTGCTTGAAATGAAAGTTGTGATTCTCTGTGATTATTTTATTTTACAGATCAGTAAATTGAGTAGAGCATAGTCATCGTGATTTTCTAATGAAGATTGAAGTTGATAAGATTGATGAAGAGTTTTCCCGATGCCCAGAACAGCATCCAGGTGAGACGATGAAGAATTATCAACTATTATTCATGATTGATGGCTATTTCTTAACTATACTCATTGTAACTGTTATATAAAAGAGATTGTATCCAATGTAGGTGCTGTTCAGTGTAAGTTGTACTGGAAAGAACAATTTTGAGCTTCCGTGTATCATAAAACAGTATTTTGCTCAAACGACAATGGATAGATGATCAATTTTCATGTTTCACCATAATATTTTTCAATTACCCTTATTATAAGAGGTGATCTATTGAAGAATGGTGATTTTCAGATGCCGTCAATGCTATTTCTTACCTGAATAGTAAGTAAGTAGAATGATATGAAGTTTAAGAGTATTGTTTGAGAGAGGAAGAAAACATTAGCCGGCACGTCAATTCACAGTCAAACAAGTTTTTATTAAGGGGTAATATACCTTTGTGACCTCCGATTTCGAGGTCATTTTCAAACACTCACCATAAGCGCAGGGAAAATCCTAGGAATATGGGGTTTGTTGCATGTAAAATTACTACTTTTTAACTACAGAAAACACCTTCTCTTTTTTCTAAAAAATACAAAATGGCGGCGTACCAGCTCGTCAAAGAAAAATAGTTTTTTTTACTTTTTCTCCACTAGCGTACCGCTACAGGTCACAATTTTGACCCTAGAACAAAAAATTGAACGGGGTATTAAAGTAAAATAGGAAACTCAGGTAAGTACGTAGGGTTTTTTTGAAATTCGAATTTGGGGCCGAATGGCGTCAATTTGAATTTTTTCTTTCTTTTTCGCGAAAAAATCGATCGAAAATCGGCCATAAAATCGGTAAAAATCAAAATATCGAAAAAATCCTACGTACTTTCCTTAGAAATCATGTTTCCAAGCTATATCCGAAATTTGAAGTAAATCAATTGAAAATTGACGGCGCTATCGGTACGCTAATGTCAAAAAAGATGGTTCCGAGATAAACGCGTTCAAAGTTTTGAATTACACCTCTGAATTTGGTCCAGATTGGTGACCCGGCTACAAGAATAATGATAAGCAACAAGAATTGAAACATCGGGATACGTCAAGAATAGAGCACCGTCTTTTTCCAATGTCTGTAGGCGATGGCTTTTTTCTACTCGAGCTTCTGCAGAAGCTAACTCCAGGAGCGACATCTCGGACCACTTCGAAGTCGAGGTATGTTGGCACTCCAGAGACGTATGACCCAAATTCAGAAGGAATTATCACAATAGCTCAGATAATTACTTGACTTTGATAAGCACAAATGCATCAGCCAACGTGAACAGCACAAAAGAGGATTAAAAGTGAACAGTGATTTTTTTTCCTTGCAAGTTTCACTTGTTGTGTGTACGCATAAACACTGACACACCGCTAATGCAAGAATCAGAACAGATCATCATTGATAAAAATAATGTCATGATGCAGAATTATACTTTCACTCTGGTGTTTTTTGTTTATTACAAAAGAAACTCATCACCTGGAATTATGTAAGGCATAGAGCATAGGCATGATATGAGTAGGCATTATATGTATGGATTATGATATAAAAGATCTTACTCTGAATTGCCCTTTGCCATTGATCAATACCGTCTCAGGATCTTGTCCCGTGTTAACGGCAAGTCGACCAGGAAATCTTTCAGCTGCATCTTCATGCATCCAATCACTTATAAGAATAACATGGGTAGTCAAGTCGTAATCATAGAGGTTGCTATTTGGGTCTTTGCTTGGTGGCTGTCGCACTATGATACTCCCATACAAGCCATCCATTTTTTGTAAACCTGTATGTGCATGCCAAAAATGTGTACCTGCATTACCAGCAGTCCACTGATACCTGGAACATCAAACTTGATTACTATTTTCTCTAATTAAATATAATTTCTTTCTAAAGAATAGAGAGGATATTAATAACAGAAATTTTCAAATATGAGAGCTGCATTGGACTAATTCAGTTCTGCATTTTTTCCCAATACCCATATATGGGGCGTTCTTTGTCAGCTCTCCGAAGCCGGCGCGCGGACGCTAAAACCTCACGTTTTCGACGCTTGTTTTCGACTCTATATGACCCATATCTAAATAATGTTGGATATGCTATCAATGTAGTTTTTTTCTCAGCTTTCCGATAGTGAATTTAGTTTTCCGAATTTTTCACATTTTCACAGAAAAAAAATATAAAACAGGCCATATCTCAAAAACCTATTTTTTTTTAATTTTTTTTAACTAGTCTAGATCGAAAGCTGAGGTTTTTTTTTACGTTTATATGGACCTTCTGGATACCTAGACTTTTTTTGTATTCGAGTAATTGAGTAGCAAACATGAGAAAATGCGCCGCGTCGGGCCGGGCCGCGCCGTGCCGCGCCGCACCGCGCTGACTCCACGCGCTCCAGCTCAAGTCTTCTGCTTACAAGAGTGCCGAAATCGGAATATATTTAATATCCATACAAGTCTCTATCAGTTGGATAAACTACTATCTAGATAGTAGATCATGTACTCATTTGGGTTATGGACTGAGATATGCGGACATTATTTCATTTCACATTCTTTGACCTCCGTTTTGGCTTTGATATTGAAGACTTTGCCATACTATGTTTCAACTGAACTATTTTTTCAGTTCGTTTTGATCTAGGAAAAATTTTATATTCCTCAGCAGATGAAATTTTTTTGACCATCAGTCTGTCATCGGAAGTTGGTATGAACGCATGAAATTGCACAGTACCTTGTATACCAAACCAATTATCAAATCTTTCTTTCAATTTCAGTTTAGCTTGCTCATAATCATAAATTACCTCAAGAAAGAATACAAACCAAAGAAAATTTATTATAGTACCGATAGAGTGGGTCAACACTTCAAAAATCAGAAAAGTTTCTCTAATCTTATTAATCATAAGAAAGATTTTGGCATTCCCGCGGAATGGCATTTTTGTGCGACCGCACATGGGAAGGGAGCATGCGATGGAATTGGAGCTAATGTGAAACAAGGTGCTAAACGAGCAAGTTTACAACGCTCTGCAAATAATCATATTTTAACCGCAGAAGGTTTATTTGAATGGGCAAGAAATTACTGTAGTGAAACCATGGTATTTTATAGTAAAAAAGAAGATTATGAGCAAGCTAAACTGAAATTGAAAGAAAGATTTGATAATTGGTTTGATATACAACCGATGACAGACTGATGGTCAAAAAAATTTCATCTGCTGAGGAATATAAAATTTTTCCTAGATCAAAACGAACTGAAAAAAATAGTTCAGTTGAAACATAGTATGGCAAAGTCTTCAATATCAAAGCCAAAACGGAGGTCAAAGAATGTGAAATGAAATAATGTCCGCATATCTCAGTCCATAACCCAAATGAGTACATGATCTACTATCTAGATAGTAGTTTATCCAACTGATAGAGACTTGTATGGATATTAAATATATTCCGATTTCGGCACTCTTGTAAGCAGAAGACTTGAGCTGGAGCGCGTGGAGTCAGCGCGGTGCGGCGCGGCACGGCGCGGCCCGGCCCGACGCGGCGCATTTTCTCATGTTTGCTACTCAATTACTCGAATACAAAAAAGTCTAGGTATCCAGAAGGTCCATATAAACGTAAAAAAACCTCAGCTTTCGATCTAGACTAGTTAAAAAAATTAAAAAAAAATAGGTTTTTGAGATATGGCCTGTTTTATATTTTTTTTCTGTGAAAATGTGAAAAATTCGGAAAACTAAATTCACTATCGGAAAGCTGAGAAAAAACTACATTGATAGCATATCCAACATTATTTAGATATGGGTCATATAGAGTCGAAAACAAGCGTCGAAAACGTGAGGTTTTAGCGTCCGCGCGCCGGCTTCGGAGAGCTGACAAAGAACGCCCCCATATATATATATATATATATATAAAAGAAACGTTACGATAACACTTTCCCTGGTTTTCAAAAAAATATGTCCAAGATCCAAAGTTGGTTTCGATCACCCGGATCAGGATCTCATACCCACAAAAAATTAGCTTATTATGTTGAAAAAGTATCCAGAGTAGTCCCAGAGTGGTCAGATTCCTTGATTGTTACACAAGATTTTTTATACACAAACTGCGAGTTGGCCCCAGTAGTACATTGTGGCGCGTCATAACATGACCTCTCATGACCCCACCAGACTAGTGAACAACAGGAATATGCTGACGCAGAATGGAGTATACATTACTGACCTCTGTCTACTAGTAGAAATGTGAAAAGAGTCAGCATATCAAATACCCAGCCCGATATAGATTTCAATTTCATAAAACTCTCGTTAGTAAAACATTAATCTTGTTTCCATGCAGCAAATTAAATATATTTGATGACACTGCACGGCTCATATTCAAAATCTTGAATCGTAAAGAATTGCAATGCGTGTGTAGCAAGCTTATTACTTTTAAAAATTAAGCTTTCGATAATTTTATTGGAGTGAAGCTCTTGTATGAATATAAATTTTTGATATTGAAGATAGGTTACACAGCTCCACAAAAAATAATAAAAAAATTGAACAAGAGACTAGACTACCCTACTTTCATGTAATTTTGGCTGCTAAACCCGAATCCGAGGTCCGTTTAGCTCCATCACCTCTGCGTTTAGACATAACCTCAGAAAAATTGTTAAAAATCATCATTTTGCAAAAAAAAAATTGTTTCCAGATTTTATGGATAGAAACTGTTTCTGGTGTTTTTTGAATTTGTCGCATAGTTTACGAGTAGAGAATTAATAAAATTATGAATTTTGAATCCGGTCCACTTGCCGTCAAACTTTCTGAATTTTTTACTCAAAAATTATGCAATGAATCGAAAAATCATGGTAATACTGAAAAACATTTATTAAACCATCTTAACTTTCAATACATGTTCATGCGGGGATACATTGTTCAACGCTTGTAGAATATTTTCTACGTGTATAGCATAGAATTCCGAGGTTCACACTTTTATATCTATAGCGCTTAACATAGTTTGATTTTCGAGAGCTTTTATTTTCTCCACTACCTTTGATATAATAATTTTTACATCATCATCGGAACTCGCTATTTCAAAAATTCTCTCTATAATACTGAGATCAAGTGTTTGAGCTTGCAATTCAAAGAAAGAGGCCGAGCTACTTCTCAAAAAATTAATATACTCGTTCACGATACATCTGACAGAACTTTTTACAGTATTAAGATATTCGATACGTGCATTCGCATATTGACTCAATTTGAACAGGTTATCGAACTCACTTTTTTCAAAACCACACTGTTTTTCGCCGTCGTACGATTGGCGTCAGATCTGTGATCGTCTTCCTGCTCGATCTCGATGGCTTTACCCCTATGAGCAATCGTGAAAAGCAAACGCCAGCCATGCTCTGCGAGCGATGTACCGTTAGGGTAAATATTCTGCCCATCAAAATACTTGGTGACATCTTGAAAGGTGCCAATGAAGTTGCGCCACTCTTCTTCTCCAAATGCGACGCCATTGTAGTCCTTACCAAGGATTCGGACCGTTGGCATGTAGTACTGGTCCTCGATCTTGTCATACTCAAGACCAATTAACAACTTCTCTGACATCGACTTATTCAGCCCATGCACAGTGTTCAGAGTCGATTGAGCCCGATATTTTGGCGACGACTGTTCGGCTGGCCAACTGATTATCTTGTAAGTAGCCATATTCTCCCACAGTGAGGAAAAGGTAGATGCTATAAGCCAGCTGTTTGTAGCAGCGACTGAGTTAAAAGTCGTTTCTCGGATTGTTTTTATAATGATATTTTTGTCAGACAAGCAGTTTTAGAGGAGTATCATCTTAGAACTAATACTGCTCTGCAAGCAGTTCACAATACATCCACCACTCCAAGTGCAAGCTCGAATATCACGAGCGAGCTTGATTGGTTGCTTGACTAACTCATAATTTTTTTTTAGATCAGCAATTGTTTAGGAATTTCTCCATATCTAGACCGAAACTCATGTAATACAAGAACATCAAGCAACACTGTCCGGATACATCTGACGATTCACTCTGCAGCTGCATGGAATTCCAACGAAAATGCTTACAATTTCTACGTAAGCGATTTATATGATCAGGCACGAACGGTGGCAAACCATAGCTATCAAAGTACTTTACATAGCCATTGTTTAATTTATTAACGTGTACAGCAACCCAGTGCATTCCTGATTTTGTGAATACAAACGCTGTCGATTTTATCCACATCCGTGGGATCTGATCTGCTAGGAACACACCTACTGTATGCGCTCGTATACGTCTCAGTTTTTTCAAAACCTCCAGATTGGCCATCGCAAAGTTAAATAGGTGGTCGGAAAGTAAATTCCGTATCCTGTTCGCAATAAATTTGATAACCGTGCGAATACATCCAAATTCTTAATCGTTGAACATTATCAAGAGCACAGCTATATTTCAAATGAGATTCTCTTACATCATAATAAAGGAAATACTTATTAATGCAAATCGGCGAATAGAGGACAATCCTTGTCATACTCCATATTTATAATGTCTCGCGTCGTTATCTTATGCAGAGTCAGCCATTTTTCATTACCCCTGACAAATATTCTTCTAGCGTTCTTGGTGAGCTCGCGTAATGTTTTGCAAAGCGCTCTCAAGAATATTTCGCCCTCAAAATAGTCAATACCATGATGATGATGAGTCAGCCAGTCGTTTGTTCTTCTAACATCGGCGCTTAAAGAAATGATATAAGATTGAAGCATGACGATCCAATGACCACTATGAGTACCTTTTAGAGAAGTCAAAGTCACCTCCTTTGGGACTCTGACATTCTTATTATCTTCGAAAAATTGAATATCCACGATGAGATTGTGCTGTAGTTACGAGCTCTGTTACTCGACGTCTAAAATATCATGATTCATCTATTTTCATGATTTTGCAAAGAACCTCAGGGGTACTGCAGTGTTCAGTGACATCTATCATCACTAGCTAAAATCCAGAAGATATTATTGTACTCCACATTAACGATGCAGTTCATCGTTTTACTCATCGGTGTTGCAAATTTGACATCGATCCTCACGCTACCATGTTTAACTAGATTCCAATGGCTACAATCGTTAGTCGATGAATCGGATGTTGGATCAAAAATGAATAGACCCCATTGGGGTAATCATCTCGTGATATTCCATTACCCTCGTTGAGGAAATGTACATTAGTACCTGTGAATGCAGTGTGATAGGCATCAACGTACAGATTATTCTTGAAATCAGGTTGGAGAGGCTTCGAAGGAACCTGAACACCATCCTTATTCGAGTGCAGATAATTTATATCTAGATTTTCGAAATTGAAGGGGTTAAGTGATTGATCACCGTTGAATGCTTCATTCTCGACGGAACCCACGATGATTCTTTTAAGTAATTGACCTAGTATTTTATTGTCCAAAGTTCCTCCATGAATTTCACTGTGCGAAGATACAGCTTTGACTTCTACTCTTGTCATAGGGCATTTAGCGGTTGTCTTCGAGATCGCTTTGCGTGGGCCAGCGAAACGCCCGGATTAATTTTGACACGCCTTACGAGTAGATTGTCTTCCTCGATATATATATTTACGGTACCTGATGGATGCATTATGGCGAAACCATCTCAGGATCTCAGAATACGTAGTCTTATTTCTAAATATGCTAGCCAAAAAACGACGGATACCACCGTGACCCCGTTGATTGTTCGAACCATAAAGATGCGACCTATAGGTATACCCCAGCTACCTTTTCACCGCCTACCTGGGCATCAAAGTACTCGACGTATCGATCCATCTCAACGCATGCGTTTAAAGTGTAGTGTATCTGTCAATGATCCAAAATCGAATGGTATAGAATTACTCGTTGGTCTCCAATATTTATCTCGATGGTTTGAAATGAGCTGATAAGTAAGGGTATGTACATTGGTGGGGAGATATTCTTCATCTTTATCCCTTCGTATGTAAATTCGTCCATATTGAGAGATGTAGCCCGCAGCAGTTTTGCTTGAACATCCCCAGTAACATATGGTTCGCAAATGTCTGTGTATATCATTAACATGCTAGGTAAACCATTCATAAGGTGTGCCGGTCTATTGCTAGATATGGGTACTTTGAAACATTGCGACGCTACGTCGTGGAATTCCAAAATTTTTTTCTATTTCTCAGGCAGCAAACTCGTGTTTTGCTTTGCGGTCAGCGTTGCATATACTAGTAGCTTTTACATATCCTCCTCGTTCAACGATAAGAAGTGAATGATTTTTTTTCACGCATTCCAAATCATCAATTTCGGCGATAAGATCTTCGACATCCTTGTACACGCCAGGATTAATCTGGGATACGCCTATTTGCCCTTCCTCATTGGCAAATTTCAAAGAGTTGTCATCGACGACTACAGCAGAGACGTGGGAAGGGTGCGACAAACTACTGGCGATGATGACTCGAATGTCTTCTTGTGATAAATGCTAGAAGGTTAGCGGTATTTGGATCTCTGTTAGAGCCACGAGCCGTGAGCGGTGTAATCGTATCTGTTGAGGTAGCTGCGTGACAGAATAAGTCAATGTGTTGTCAGAAAAATACTGCATACTGCTGTTACTAGGCAGCACGACGTAGAATTGGTCCTTCATTCTAATTTCTCTACTTCGCTAGCTTTGGTCCACGAATTGAACTTATCGGGGTAGCCTTTCCACCTAAAGGAATATTTTTTGGTTTTTCCTTTACCACAAGTTTACAAAACCTTATCTATTTCAAAGACATCGTCCTTTCGTACTCTGCTTAGCTCCTCTTCATTAAAAAAGTCGTAAATTTCCTCCCCTGTTTGATCTTTCAGGAAATATACATGAGGCCCTGTTTATAATAATCGACCGGATTTCCCACTTCGTTTCCCATTGGTGTTTCCCGGTTAAATAGCAGGGTTTTACCGGTGAAATCCGGTGAGAAAACTGGTCGATTGAGTGGTATTCGGAGTTCACCAACCGTGATTCCCGGTCAAAAAAAGAATATTACGGGCTCCTCGGAAAGAGTGTTTTCCGGACGAATTCTGTTGTTTCCCGCTCAATTGACCGGGAAACACTTTTTTCGAGAAGCCCATAATATTTTTTTTATGACCTTGAATCACTGCACTTCTCATTTTTCTTTATAGACCTTTTGATTCGGGAGAATAGTTTTTCAAAAGTACTCTTGCTGACCACAGAACAAGCAGTCATCGGAGCCACAGTTCTTCCGTCAGGTGGGGTTTCACCTGCTAGCATGCGTACTTTGACAGAACGTGGTCGGCTTTTTGCGATCGGTGCTGTCATCGTTATGAGCCAGGTCGTGGCGTCGACAAGCTTTATCTAGAAGATTCACACCAATGTCTTTTCGCTCAAGTCATTCTAATAGCTTTATTCCAGGACAGCAGAATTTATATCCCGGGACATGTATTTCGAAAGGTAGTAGGTCAATGAGAGAGTCCAAAGCTGTATTCTTCTCTGCGTGAGCCATTCTCGCCTCTCCGGCCATCACTTGTTCAGTTTCAATCGTATCCATGATTGAGGTTTTGGTGTGCTCGATCTTTGATTTTTTTCTGTCTAGACTCGTCAGTTTATATCGGCGCTTCGTCATTATCGTGACAAAGCGCTGATAGAAACTGACTGTAATCAGCTGGGGGAAGTTATTTTCTTCCCCTCATGACATCATTGATCAAATCCACTATACATGCTCTTGGCACTGTGTTGCCATCTATTTGAACAGACCCACGCTTATCCCACGCAACGTCATCAGTCATCCTCAAACGTTTTAATAGTTGCATAGCTTTCACCCTACTGAAAATTCTCAGGTGAGATCTCATGCCAATTTCTCAGGTGAGATTTTCTTTCATATTTTTTTTTCTTGGCAACATGTGAAAAATAGGGTCGAGATCTCAGGTGAGAATTAAGGGATCATTTTTTTTCTTAATTTCTAGGTTCATGTCAGGTGAGATCTCAGGTGAGAATTCAGGGATCATTTTTGCTTTCTCAAAGAGAAAGCTTTGTAATAGGGTAAAAATCGACCAATCGAATCGGACTTCGGGACCTCGATTCTCGTAATCTACGGGTCGAAAAACTTGGAAATCCGAAAATGTCTGTATGTATGTACGTACGTATGTGCACTTTTTTTTTGTCGTACGATAACTTTCGAAGGAATTGTCCGATCGTCCTAAAATTTCGCACACAGGTTAGTTTCCCCGAATTCTTGACCGAGTTCAATTTTCAGCCAAATCCGTTGTTTATTTCTCCAGCAACCGTTATTAACGTGTTTTTGATAAAAGCTCCAAAAATCATCATCAATGCACAATGGGTCTCCAATTCTTTCGACGATCGATGAGAATCGATGGGACATTCATTTTGGAACAACCATTGTTTATTCTTCTAGCAACCGTTGCTATGGAGATACTAAATTCAGATTCAGACTGACTTTTTTTTGTTGTACGATAACTTTCGAAGGAATAATCCGATCGTCCTGAAATTTTGCACACAGGTCGGTCTCCGGAAGATGTGAACTGAGTTCGGTGTTCAGCAACTTCCGTTGTTTATTCATGGCAACCGTTGCTAGCGTCTCTTTGATAAGTTCCCATAAAATTCATGATAAATGCTGATTTGGTCTCGTATTTTTTCGGGATTCTATCAAAGAGAGATTGCCCGTAGAAACCATTGTTGATGTCTCTAGCAACCGTTGTTTATATCCCTTGCAACCGTAACTAGGGAATGGGAAAAGTCAGTTGGAGGTCCATTTTTGGAACTGTTGATGACTAAGAAGTAAGAACATCAAAGCTGAGACATTTACCATAGCAGCTGTTGTTTACGTCCTTAGCAACCGTTACTATGGAGTGGGAAAAATCAGCTGGAGGTCCATTTTTGGAACTGTTGATGACTAAGAAGTAAGAACATCAAAGCTCCGATATTTACTATAGCAACCATTGTTTACGTCCTTAGCATTATTACTATAGAGTGGGAAAAGTCTGTTAGAGGTCCATTTTCAGAACTGTTGATGACTAAAAAGTAATTACATCAAAGCTCCGACATTTACCGTAGCAATCGTTGTTTACATCCTTATTAATCGTTACTATGGAGTGAGAAAAGTCAGTTAGAGGTCCATTTTCGGAACTGTTGACGGCTAAGAAGTCAGAACACCGAAGCTCGGGTATTTACCATAGCAACCGTTGTTTACGTCCTTAGCAACCAATACTATGGAGTAGAGGAAATGAGTTAGAGGTTCATTTTGCTTCCTCAAAGAGTGGTGATTAATGCAAGTTGAGGTTCAATTGCAGTACTTCGAGAAAGCATACTGCTGAGGCACTTGGCAGCGGTTTTTTTCTTAATTTTTTTTCTTCTTCTTCTCAGAATGTACAGGACTAACATTGATTGTTGGCAACATGTGAAAATTAGGGTCGATATAGAATTTTGATGAATTGACGAATTATATCATCACTTGGTGTCAACACTACTAAAAATTTTTAGGTTCATGTCAGGTGAGATCTCAAGTGAGAACTTTCGTGAGTTTTTAAAAATCTCGATGGACCAGAATTTCCAGTCAAATTTAACTGGAAATCCGTTCAATCGACTAAAAGATTCGAAAAAATTTACCTGAATATTCGTTCCAAACGACCAGAAATTTCGTGCCATCGACCGGAAAATTTGTTTGAAATTACAAAAATATCCAGTCAAATTTACTCGAAAATTCGTTTAATCGACTAGAGGTTGTGTTCGATTGACTGGAAAGTTTGGTCCAAATGACCAGAAAATCCGTCTAATCGACCAGGAAATACGGTCTAATTCACCTCAAAATCCGGTCGATCGACCGAATTTTCAGTTATAAATGACCTGAAATCTGTACGAAGCTACCGGAAATTCCGTTCGAAGCTACTCGAAGTTCCGGTCAATATGACCTGAAAATCCGTTCGGAGATCCCTGAATTTCCACTCGAGATGACTTAAATATCCGTTCGAAGCTACCTAAAACTCCGCTAGAACTGACCGGAAAGTCAGAAGAATATCAAGTCAAACGACCACAAATCTGGCGCCTTTTTCGGCTGGAAATCGGACAGATTTCTGTCCGATTTCTGTCAGAATTTCAGGGGGTAGTCCATTGGCTGCACCACGGGGAGGAAATACATGAGAAACTTCTTGAATACCCAGACATTCAGATGAGTTAATAGGGGAAATCCAGGTAAAATGCATGTTATAAATCCTGGTGATTCAACATAAAATTTCACGTGTACGCACTTGACAATGTTTGACTGATATATCCGAAAATCCATGCAGAGGTGATGATTGATCCAAGTGATGATACAATTCGTCAATTTATCCAAATACTATATCGACCCCAACTTGTACATCTTACCAAATTTCAATGTTCAATGTCAGTCCTGTACATTCGAATGTACAATCTGATGAATTTGAGAGAAAAAATGATCTATGAAAACTCACCTGAGTTCTCACCTGAGATTTCCCCTGACATAAACCCAAGAATTTTGAGTAGTGTAGATACCAAGTGATGATATAACTCGTCAATTCATCAAAATTCTACATCGATCCTAATTTTCACATGTTGCCAACAATTAATGAGAAGAAAAAGAGAAAAAATTAAGAAAAAAGAATGATCCCTGAATTATCACCTGAGATCTCACCTGACATGAACTTAAAAATTGAGAAAAAAAATGATCCCCGAATTCTCACCTGAGATCTCACCTGACATGAACCTTAAAATTAAGAAAAAAAATGATCCCTGAATTCTCACCTGAGATCTCAACCCTGATTTTCACGTGTTGCCAAGAAAAAAAATTTATGAAAAAAAATCTCACCTGAGAAATTGGCATGAGATCTCACCTGAGAATTTTCAGTAGGGCAGTCGCCATTTTCAAGGAACGGTTTCCACGATTGACTCATCAATATTTTTCACCATTTGTTGCTCAAGTTTGCTCTCCCTGCTGTCTCCATCTCAATCAGTGCCGCTGTCTTCTCGTGGATAAAACTTCTCTTTGTCCTCGTTTCAAATGTCCTTTACCGTCAGATACTGTTGCAGAGCCTGGATGTACGAAGCTCATTTTGCAGAATCATTTTACGATGTCGATGTCGAAAGATTACTCATCTCTTTGTTGAGTCTGGACAGAACCGTTCCTGGTGTTTGAACGCTTTTTAGGCCTTGACTAACCATTAGACTCTGCAAATGGTCGACATTTCCTTGAGAGAGTAGAATCATTTACCAAGGACAGTTCCTATTAGGGGGGCGACAAGCGTTGGTAAAAATCCACCACCGTGTTGAGCGACGATTCTCTTCTTACTGTTGAGATTATCGTATGGGCTCACTAACTTTCTGAGAATGGGTACGTGTTTGCGGAGGCGCTACTTGTATTTCTTGGTGAGAGTAACATTTTCGTTTAGTAGGTTCAAGGCACACTCGCAAATGTGTCTGGCGAGTTGTGGATCGGCTTTGCGGAGTATCGCGTTGTGCTAGTCGGCAAGGCTCTGAGAATGTCGATGTATTCCGTTCTATGGGACGATGACTTCTCGAAGCCATCACAGCTGCGCATCTTGCATGTTGTTTACAGGGTTGTTACCTTTTATCTTCTTTCTAGGCACATAAACGTACTGATGCTCATCGTCAGGAGCAATGCATGCTCTGTACCGGCAATTATCAGGAGTTTCCTGCTTCAAATCTAGCAAAAGATAACCAAATGGCCACGAAGTCGCGTCCCCTCCTCTAAGAATCGTGGGTCCTCGGGATACAGTTGCCTGGTAAAATGCTGTATTTGAGCACAATCTCCTAAATTTCTGAAAATCACGATTTACTGACGTTTACGAAACGTTTTGGATTATCTGTCTATATTAAAAGCCAAACCGCCGCCGTCAAATTTTTTCACCCCTTTCTTCCACCCCTTGTTTTCCACACTTTTTTCCACCCCCTTTCACCATCCCTTTTTTCCACCCCTTTTTCCACCCCCTTTCTCCACTAGCATTTTCCACCTCTTTTTCCACCCCTGTTTTCCACCCCTGTTTTCCACCCCTTTTCCACCCCTTTTATCTACCCCCTTTTTCCACTCTCTTTCACCCTTTTTTTCCACCCTCTTTTTCCACCTCTGTCTTCGAATAAATTATCCACTTCCAGTAATTATTCCTCCACGATAACTCTCGAAGGAATGGTCCAATTTTTCACACAGGTTAGTCGCGTTGAAATCTAGGCCGAGTTCAATTTTCAGCGAAATCCCTCAGTTATTCCTCTAGCAACCGTTTTTAACGTGTTTTTTCTCACGAATCCTCATAAGTGCTCATTGGGACCATGAAAGTCAATAAGAATCAATGAGAATCGATGAGAATCGATGAGAATCGATAAGAATTGATGAGAATCGATGAGATATTTCCCATAGTAACCGCTGTTGATATCCTTGGCAACCGTTTGTTTATATCCCTAGCAACCGTTGCTTCGGAAGCCGGAAAATCAGTTTTAAGTCACACTCGATGGCCAAGGACACTGAATTGTTATATTTGATCCACAGCAATCGTTGTTTACTTCCCTAGCAACCGTAAAAAAGGTTGGAAATGATTCATGACCCGTTTCTATCATTTTCGATGGCAAAGGACACAAAATCTTCCCTATTAGCTCCTCAGCAACCGTTGTTCACCGCCCTAGCAACCGTTGCTAAGGGGAAGAAAAATTCACGTGAGTTTCGTTTCCAATATTTCCAATTGCACAGGATACAAAATCTCCGTTTTACTCATAGCAACCATTGTTCACGTGTCTAGCAATCGTTGCAATCTTTCTCGGAATCTGCTGCCGGAAATCTGAAATAAAACACGCGAAAAACCTGAACCGAAAAATAAGATCTAACACATGTCAGTATTAACTTGAAACTAAATGAACAAATGTTTAACATGAACATAGCTGAAATTAAGCTTTCATTTTGATTCGAATCGTTCGTTTAGTATTCTTTTCAATCTAAATGTAATTTCTATTTAATTATTACTACACTTATCAATGAAATTTCTATAGAACACACAGGTGGGGGGGGGGTGGCAAGCAAAGCGAGCAGGCCCCCCCCCCCTAGTAACTATAATGCACAGATTATTGTGAGGGCTGCCTTTCGTGAACAGATTCACAATGCTACTACCCGAAGATGATTTTCGCATAAGATAGTCGAAGATCATTGTAAACCCTTTGCAGTAGACTCTCGCAAAACTCTATGCTTTTGTCAAGAATCTTGTAGCCTGACTACTACTCGGAGAAGTGTAAAATTACTCGATCAAACGCAGTGTCGCTCATACATTTGATATTTTTCAGAAATTTTTTACGAACTCAATTTTACCGTACCCCGTAGGTCCGCGAAGCATCGACGTCCGGGGGTGTTTCCAATGCGTAGCCATGATAACGATTGAAGGTTGAGATATCTTGATTGCGATTTCATACGTGAGTTTTATCCTCCTGTCCGCGGTGGGGAGGGGGCCACGCGAGTACCGCAAGGCTTGCGCAAGCCTAGCCTCGGAACGCTCGCACAAGCCTAGCGCCGAGACGCTCGTGCGAGCCGCGGCCTGAAAGGCTCGTGCGAGCAGGGGCCTGATTCTGTATCTTAAAATTGTTTTGAGCTTCCGCATGCTCGAGAAACACTGATAGACTTGTACGTTACACCCTGATATCGTCACGTTGTTTGTTCGTCTGGTTTCTGTTCCTTGCCTTATGGATTTTTCCCGGATCATTTTGAGAAAATTAATATTCGTAATCTTTTCAAATTATATATTGATTTGATTATTTAGTTACAGATTAAATAACACCATCATAAGACACTGCAGGGCAAAAACCATATAAATTATCGTCTTGTGCATTTATCTCTAACAACTATTGTTCGTTGATTCAAGAACTAGCGTAATCACACTGCCACCAGCGACAATACGCCTCTGGAATCGTATACGATCACAAGCCATTTGCATGCATTCTATACCTTTTAGGACTTTCGACTTTCTTTCGACTCTCGACTTTCTTTCGACTCTCGACTTCCTCTCGACTTTCATCTGGTCACTCTGTCATAGTGTGAACAAAATTTTAATATAGAGAACAGGAGGAAAAAATCATTTTCTCGACAACTCGGCAGGCGACTGTTATACGCGGAAAACTGACAACGTCGCGCTTGAAGACTCTACACTTGCTGAAACGGTGGGGCTGAGAGAGCCCCACCGTGAGGCTTTTAGAGTTTCACCCGGTGAGGTTTTGTGCTCCTCGCGGAGTGAGGCTTTCAAAGTGTCACTTTTTTCTGAGTGTAGCCGGCTTCTGAGTTTGCACCTTTCTCTGCGGAGGCGACAATATAGGACGCTCAAAATAGGAAATATAAAAAATGTTCCGAATTGCCTTCACTTACTTTTTATGCAAAAAAGAGCATTTTGAAATGTTTTATACGGAAAAAAAGTAATCACACGTCGAGAGATGAAAATTAGTTATACTTGCTTTTGCTTTCTCAAAGAGAAAGCTTTGTAATGGGGCAAAAATCGACCCACCGAATCAGACCTCGGGACCTCGATTTTCATGATCTACGGGTCGAAAAACATGGAAATCCAAAGACACTGTATGTATGTGTGTGTGTGTGTGTGTGTGTGTGTGTGTGTGTGTGTGTGTGTGTGTGTGTGTGTGTGTGCGTCCCGTTTTTTTTTCGTCCACGAAAACTCTCGAAGGAATGGTCCAATTTTGCACACAGGTTAATCGCGGCAAAATCTTGGGCGAGTTGAATTTTCAGCAAAATCCGTTGGTTATTTCCCTAGCAACCGTTCCTAACGTGTTTTCTCACAAATCCTTATGAGTGCTCATTGGGACAAACCGGAAAATCAGTTTTAAGTCACACTCGATGGCCAAGGACACTGAATTGTTGTATTTGCTTCATAGCAACGGTTGTTTACCTCCTTACCAACCGTTACGAAGGTTGGAAATCATTAATTTATGACCTATTTCCATCATTTTCGACGGCAAAGGACACAAAATCTTCCCAATTAGCTCCTTAGCAACCGTTGTTTACCGCCCTAGCAACCGTTGCTAAGGGGAAGAAAAATTCATGTAAGTTTCGTTTCCAATATTTTCAACATACTATAGAGAAAATTGGAAAAATATGCGGTCACCTATTTTTAGAATATTTTCATCAATTTTCATAATGTTTTGGTTGATTACAAAAAATACATCAAACTCTGCGACTAGTCAGGACATTTTGGTAATAAAATAAGCGTTCTTTTGGTATGTATCACATTATGCTGCGGGTGATCAAAACCACTTTTTGATCAGTTTTAAGCCTGGAAATAAGTTAAGTGATAGCTATATGTCTACCAATGACTTTGGAACCAATTTTTCTAAAAAAATTGGCATTTTTCCAGTAAAAAAGTTCTCTTGAGTTTTTGCTCTGAAACATCTCTAGATAGCTCAAAATTGAGGACAAAGGTCCTGAAAAAATGTCTAATATTGCAAACTCCACCACTTTGAGCCTCTGTCAGGATGGGACATATGGTCTAAAAAATTCTGAAAAAATTTAGGGGACATGATGGAATCTTCTAGAATTCATAAAAAAAATTTCAGAATTTTTTTTCATTTTCACTCTCTCACTTGACAGAGAATCATTACCCACATATGGGGCGTTCTTTGTCAGCTCTCCGAAGCCGGCGCGCGGACGCTAAAACCTCACGTTTTTGACGCTTGTTTTCGACTCTATATGACCCATATCTAAATAAGGTTGGATATGCTATCAATGTAGTTTTTCTCAGCTTTCCGATGGTGAATTTAGTTTTCCGAATTTTTCACATTTTCACAGAAAAAAAATATAAAACAGGCCATATCTCAAAAACCTATTTTTTTTCATTTTTTCAACTAGTCTAGATCGAAAGCTGAGGTTTTTCTACGTTGATATGGACCTTCTGGATACCTAAACTTTTTTTGTATTCGAGTAATTGAGTAGCGAACATGAGAAAATGCGCCGCGTCGGGCCGGGCCGCGCCGCGCTGACTCCACGCGCTCCAGCTCAAGTCTTCTGCTTACAAGAGTGCCGAAATCGGAATATATTTAATATCCATACAAGTCTCTATCTGTTGTATAAACTACTATCTAGCGTAGATCATGTACTCATTTGGGTTATGGACTGAGATATGCGGACATTATTTCATTTCACATTCTTTGACCTCCGTTTTGGCTTTGATATTGAAGACTTTGCCATACTATGTTTCAAGTGAACTACTTCTTCAGTTCGTTTTGATCTGGGAAAAATTTTATATTCCTCAGCAGATGAAATTTTTTTGACCATCAGTCTGTCATCGGAAATTGGTATGAACGCATGAAATTGCAGAGTACCTTGTATACCAAACCAATTATCAAATCTTTCTTTCAATTTCAGTTTAGCTTGCTCATAATCATAAATTACCTGAAGAAAGAATACAAACCTAAGAAAATTTATTATAGTACCAATGGAGTGGGTCAACACTTCAAAAATCAGAAAAGTTTCTCTAATCTTATTAATCATAAGAAAGATTTTGGCATTTTTGTGCGACCGCACATGGGAAGGGAGCATGCGATGGAATTGGAGCTAATGTGAAACGAGGTGCTAAACGAGCAAGTTTACAACGCTCTGCAAATAATCATATTTTAACCGCAGAAGGTTTATTTGAATGGGCAAGAAATTACTGTAAAGAAACCAGAAAAGTAGTTCAGTTGAAACATAAGATGGCAAAGTCTTCAATATCAAAGCCAAAACGGAGGTCAAAGAATGTGAAATGAAATAATGTCCGCATATCTCAGTCCATAACCCAAATGAGTACATGATCTACGCTAGATAGTAGTTTATCCAACAGATAGAGACTTGTATGGATATTAAATATATTCCGATTTCGGCACTCTTGTAAGCAGAAGACTTGAGCTGGAGCGCGTGGAGTCAGCGCGGCGCGGCACGGCGCGGTCCGGCCCGACGCGGCGCATTTTCTCATGTTCGCTATTCAATTACTCGAATACAAAAAAAGTTTAGGTATCCAGAAGGTCCATATCAACGTAGAAAAACCTCAGCTTTCGATCTAGACTAGTTAAAAAAATGAAAAAAAATAGGTTTTTGAGATATGGCCTGTTTTATATTTTTTTTCTGTGAAAATGTGAAAAATTCGGAAAACTAAATTCACCATCGGAAAGCTGAGAAAAAACTACATTGATAGCATATCCAACCTTATTTAGATATGGGTCATATAGAGTCGAAAACAAGCGTCGAAAACGTGAGGTTTTAGCGTCCGCGCGCCGGCTTCGGAGAGCTGACAAAGAACGCCCCATATATTTGTGCATGTACCCAAATTCGTAATATATATAGTTACGTGGCTAGTGTTTCGAGACCCGGTGATTCGTGGGTTCGATATTTTGGTTGTGCAACTGAGCTCAACCGACGGAGGAATCCCGTCCAATGGAGGGAAAATACTCCCAAAACGAAAGGAAAATCCCGTCGATCTGATGGAAAATCCTCGGAAAGTGAATAGAAAATCCCGTCCAATGAAAGGAGAATCCTCCCGAAATGAAGGAAAAATCCCGTCCAATGGGAGGAAATTCTCTCGAAATGAAAGAAGCCGATGGGATAATCCCGTCAAATGTAGGGGAAATCCCGGCGAACGACGGGAAAATCATTCCAAAAAGAAAGACATAAGTCCTCACAAAAAATCAAGTGAAGATCCCGGGAACCGACGGGAAAATCCCGTCGATCGGATGGAAAATCCTTCGAAAATGGAAGGCAAATCTCGTCCAAATGGGGAAGACCCTCCCAAAATGACGGGAGAATCTCGGCAAACGACGGGAAAATCCCGTCCAATAGAGGGAGAGTCCTTCCAAAATAAAAAAAAAACCATCTTCTGGAGGAAAAATCCTCACAAAATGAAGAGTAAATCCCGCCAACCGCCAGGAAAGTCCCGTCGATCGGATGGAAAATCCTCTGAAAATGAAAGGCATATCCCGTTCAATGGAGAGAAAATCCTGCCAGAATAAAAGAGAAATCCCGTCCAATGGAGGAAAAATCCTCCCAAAAAGGAGGGTAAATCCTCTCTAATTGAAGGGAAAATTCTGACAACCGACGGGAAAATCCTCCGAAAATGATAGTAAAATCCCGTCCAATGGGGGAAAAATTCTTCCAAAATGAGAAGAAAATCCTGTTCAATGAATGGAGGGACAATCCTCGAGAATTTTCTCTCTGCAGCCTGGAATCTCGACGGGATTTTCCGATAAAGCGTGCTCCGCCAACCTAAAATCATTGTCTCTCTTATTATTTGTGCTAACTTAACACGACAGGGGAGACAAGGTGGGCGGGTTCCATGTATTTTTGCCTGTTCTTTCACGTGGTGTAGTTTATTTTTCTGTAAATATAGCTGTTTCCGAGAAAATTTTAAAAAACTTCTTATTTTGCTATTTTCTCATATACGCCGAGGATTTAGCGATTTTTTGAACCAGCCATTTGATTTAGAATGCCAAAATTAACAATATATAAAAAATGCTGCCAGTTTGGATCGATGGCGATTTCAGTGCTAATAGCCTACTGATGACTAGCCTAATATACGTTGGTCTAGGTGTTGCGCTTTTTTTATAAACCGATATATGTTGTGTTTTCTAGTCTAGCGAGCATGTTTCCTAGTCAAAAAGAAGATTATACGGACCGAATGCCGAACGTGTTTCCTGTCACTTGACCGTGTTTCCCAGTCGATCCATATATTTTTCTTTCTTGCTAGGAAACACGGTCAAGCAATTAGGAAACACGCTCGGTATTCATTCCATTTATTTTTCTATCTGACTAAGAAACACTTTCAAACTACTAGGAAACACGGTCAATTGATCAGAAAACACTATCAAGCGACTGGGAAACACGGATAAGCGACTAGGCAACACACTTGATTGACTGAAAGACCCATTGAGTGACTGGGTAACAGTCCTGACACCCATCTTTGGACTTGTCCATAAATAATTAGGAAAAACAGTCAAATGACTAGGAAACACAATTGGTCGACTGAGAAACCCTCCTGGTTGACTGGGTTTTTGACTGGGTTTCACCGGTGAAACCTCAGTAGGATTTCCAGTAGGAAACCCAGTCGATTATTTTTAACAGGGAAGCAAGTCCGAGTCGATGGGAGATATCTCACAGTCGAACATCGCTTTCGTAAAAAAACTTGTTATCAATTGGAAAGACAATATTTTCTGAATTTGACCTACAAATCAAGACTCATCACATGAAAAACGTATCTCTTAAGAGCTAAATCAAGCTAAAAGGTGAAGAAAATTGGATTCTATTGAGCAATCTACAAGATTACAGATACGCCAGTCAATAGAGCCAAAAAAGAGTCGTTTTTGTACATAATTACTAGTAGTAAACCACCTATACCATCACACGTAGGGCAGTCCCAGGATGAACCCTGATATGATGGCTAATCGATTCTAAGATGTATTACTTAGTTATTAACAATTTAGTGCAAAAAAGCCCTTTTTTAGTTTTTTGCTTATATAATAAAAACTATCAGAGCAATCGTATTGCTATATCGGGAGGAAATGTAGGGTATACAAATACAAACCGAGTTAGTTTTGTTTCAACCCGATCGGATGATTAGAAAAGGAGAAAAGTCGAAGAAACCGGAAAATTGAGCGTTTTTTAAAAAATTCATGACTCAATCATTCTTCAAGTTGTAGAGCTGGCCTTTCGTATTAAAGTACTTGGTCATGTGTATTTGATGCGTGCGCAAACTAGGCACTGTCAACTAATTAGTTTTTGCATGAAAAGTAATTTTGAAGAAATCGGTTCCAGTGGTTCAGAGAAGATAAGAGCATCTAGTTCCGAGATTGAAAAAATGATGCGTGGGTATGCAGGATGCGACTGAGGATTGACAGAATTTTCATCAAAGTTTGACTTATCTCATAACCATAAAATATGCTGGAAATGCGACGTTACGCATGATGAGGTTGGACAAATTGAAGAAATGACGAAGGGCTATTTTTCAGCTTTGTCGTGGGGTCATGAGAGAATGAAAATAACAAGTTCGGAACGTGAATATAAATCTTGAATAACGAACTTTAAATAGTTATTTTCATATTGAGAAGTAAAGTGGATCTTCAGACCTGCGGGTAATCGAATGGGGTTGATTATCGACTGAGTCACACGTTCACCATGTGAGTCATGTTGCGTAGCCAACGCCTGTGATGCAATAGTATATTATGCACCCGAGCGAGGTTAGGCGATTTCGGCACGAAAAACGTTTGCGATCCGAGCGCAGCGAGGATTGCAAGTTTGCGCGTGCCGAAATAGCCTAGATGAGCGAGGTGCATATGCTATTTTTCGTACCCCGCGGCAGAAAAGTGCCATTCTTTGCAAACGCCAGGACGCAAAGTAGGCACTTTACTGCCGCTGGGACGAAAACATAATTTTTTGTCATACTAGGGGTAGAGTATGTTCTTGGTCTTGTTTTGGGGTATAGAAAATTCTATGCCTTAGGCTAGACTGAATTATATGCTGCTGCTCGATTACCATAGTAACGGCTTAGGGCATAAAAATAACCTTTACTCCAATGGAACATATAACCAAAAACGGATACTATATGCGCCTATTGAGACAGAAACTTTTTTTTGCATGGTCCGAACGGTTAATTGAAAATGACGACGGAAAACATGGGTGAACTTTTTTTCTATACCAATCAGCCAGTTATTACTTTGGATTATTCACCAATAACACAGCTCCACAAAAAAAAAATAAAAAATTGAACCAGAGACTAGACCACCCTACTTCTATGTATTTTTGGCTGCTGAATCTGAATCCGAGGTCCGTTTAGCTCCATGACCCCTGCGTTTAGCCATAACCTCAAAAATATGGCGGACGACATATCGATGAAATCGATATTTTGCAAAACAAAAAATCCTATTCTATTCTACATGAAAAAAGAAAAGAAAACTGTCCATAACGCTTTTCCGATTCGTCGCATACTTTCTGGGTAAAAAAATTCAGAAAGTTTGACGGCTAGTGGACCGGATTCAAAATTCATAATTTCATGAATTTTTCACTCGTAAACTATGCGACGAATTGAAAAAACACCAAGAACAGTTTCTATCTAATTTTTCACATAAAATCTGAAAAAAATTTCTGTTTTGCAAAATGATGATTCTAAAAATTTTTTTGAGGTTATGTCTAAACGCAGGGGTGATGGAGCTTAACGGACCTCGGATTAGGATTCAGCAGCCAAAAATACATAGAAGTAGGGTGGTCCAGTCTTTGGTTCAATTTTTTATTTTTTTTTTGTGGAGCTGTGTAATTCTAATAAAAATTTTCATATTTATTTTCATTCATGATAGAGCGAATGAAAGACGCGAGCGAGCGTGAGAGAGTGGGTGATTCTGGCTAGTATATTAATATATTCGATTACCCATAGACGCAAGTGCGTGGGTGTAAATCTCGAATATCGTATGAATAATATGTTGTAACCGAGCGAGCGCGCATGAATTTTGGGAGATAAGATCGTGGATCAATTTTGAAAGTAAATATCATTCATTACCTGAACGTGGTTCCTTGTTGAATTGGGCATTGAGTGACGAAAGGAACTCCATCATAATACTGTGATCCTTTCTGCCAGATACCATGCCAATGAATCGTAACCTCCATTCCTTCCATATGATTCTCAACATCGATGACTACCTTATCTCCTTCGCAAACTTGGATACTTGGACCAGGGATCATCCGGTTTGATGTCAAGATTCCACGTTCAACGCCATCTGCTAAAACACATTGGCAGTGGCTCCATACTGTATTAGTTGCATTTGGTGTGCATACTTGACAAGCCCTATAAGGATAGATTCATTTAACTATGTAATTTCATAAAATGTGAAATTGTGAAATTTAGTGTATTTAAACTTGTATGAAGCAAAATGTTATGAAACATCATTATAATTATCATATGCAAGCTCTTAATAGTGATCAGAGTAAGCATACTCTTCTTCTACGAAAAAAGCAGTATATAGAACTGAGTGGGAGAGTAGTGAAAAATATAGGAAAGGGCAGGGAAAATGATAAATCAACAAACTTTCCAATATTCAATTGCAGAATTTGAAATGAGACCAAGAATGTTCAAGGAAGCTAGAATTATTCCTCAGCAACACAATTTTTCAGTGTGTAGGGTGCAACCATATGTTCTTCGAGGAAAAGATCTATAGGATTCTCTTTTAAATGATTTCTAATGTTACTCATGTCATAAATTGATCCTATTAGAATGTCTGTGTCGATTAGTTAGAAGTTATTCCTATTATTTGGTAAAACTCTTCATCTGAAAAGATACTATTTTTGTCTCCTATCTGATTATTTGATGCTATCATTTCGGAGGATTGAGATTCATTGCTAATTTTATTCGAAGTTTGGGTTAGTACTGAATGGTGTTGAGTTGAGACTTGATTTATGATGAAACATTTTCTACTGTTACGATAATTGAACAGTTGTACAGCTCTCATGAGCTGGACCGCGTCTCATTCATTCTGCGACCTACTAATTTCCTTTTAGGTTATTGGCCTGGGCACGTATTCACGCGCGATCATGAGTTATTGGGTGTTTCGATGCTGTGCGATCCAGGAGGATGAGCTAAAAGGCCACACGAGAGATGAAAAAGTTGGCTAGCGGTACCAACAAGTCGTCGGCCGATTACAAGGCCGACGAGAAGGTGCTAGCTGTCATGGCAGCAGTGCTCGGTCAGTACTCGATTCTGAGTAGTTACCTCGATTTATTTTAGTTATGAGTGCCGCAGAGATTGCGAGGGCCGATCACCCGCTAAACGATATATACACGGAGAGAAAATATGTTGTGAAAATTACCATGTTCTATTGTAACGCAGGGACAGACGGCTATAATAAGACTTTTTACATAACCTTCCAGGAAAATTTACTAGACTAGATTGAAAGAATTACTATGAACTATTGTAAAATTTATCACGTTGAAAAAATATTCCCGGTAGGCTCTGGCATGTTTTACTAGAAAAAATGGTAATTTTGCTCATTACGAGCGTTGTGCGCATGCGTGACGACTCGTCGAGTGCCCGCATCGACAATCGTCTGCACTCTGCAGATCAGCTGGCATCCACCGACAATAACTTATAAAACGCAATTGACATACTCTCTCCGCAAATACTGATATAATCGGCTACATATGAATATTACCGGGTGGGAGCTAGAATGTGACCATTCGACTTCGCCCTATATGAAAGGTGGCAGCTCGCATGATTAAAGTATACGTGTGCCTTTGATAGCGCAAAGCCGAGTTGTCGCCTTGCTCCAACCCGACGAGATGAAAACTTCAGTAAAGAAAACGCAGGTACATGTACACTAACACTAGGTAGCGCTTCACTTTTCGCGAGTGGTGGAGTTAGTGCCTCGTTTGCATATAACGACAGAAATGTCAGTATGCATACAACATGCATTTAAATGTATATATGTAATGCGATCCTAGTGAGATCGTTATATAATTTACGAAGTTCGTTACGATCACCAAAAAGAGAAGTTATATATCTCTATAAAATATAAAATAACTAAAATAACTTGATCATCTAAATAACCAAAAGTTTCAAAGTACGAAATTTCATAAGTGAGAAACAATCATAAATATATTCTTTCATTTACTATGCTTGAAAATAATTTTCACAATTTATGTGATTCTTTGTCGAGTGAGTTAGAAAAAAAAATCCAAATTACTAAAAATTTTTTTCTGACATTCTATGGAGTCCCATGATGTCACTTAGATATTTTCAGATTTTTTTGGGCCCTTTAACCCATGTTGCCAAAGGCTCAAAGTTCCTAATTTGCCAATATTTCTTATATTATAGCCATTTTTGATCTTGATTTAAACCTGTTACATGACCTCTGAGAAAAGAAGTCAGGATGAAATTTTTACCTGGAAATTACCTTAATTTTCAAAAAGAAAATATGTCCAAGATATTCGTGTGACTATCATGATACTTATTCAAGTACTCAAACAACAAACTATTTATATTCGAATTCGTTATGTAATTGTAGATTCAAAAATAATACTTTAGCATGAATTGGTTCATATCGATCAATTTTCTGAGTAAATAACTTGTCGTTTGATCTCGAGCCAACCCGTCAATAGATGTTTGAACCTTAGCCGTGCAGTTTGCACAGTATAAGTAAATTTCATGAGTTTAAATATTCATAAATAATACTCAAGGAAGTACACTGAATACACTGAAAGAAGGTTGACGCGGAAGCAGCTCTTCCTCTAATAGCGCTTGAATTCTCTGTAACGTTCACGTTTATTCGGTTATTCTGCGTTATTTTGTGAACGCACAAATGCTTAAAGCGCATCAAACTTCTTTAAAAAAAAAAAGGCCATTTGCAAATACTTAAAATTGAGTGACTTTTACATATCGATGAATTCGCATTCTAGTTTACTGTATAATCAAAATTTCAAAATTCAAAGATTTACTTGATATGTATCTAATATAAACTTTTATTCGCCATATAAAAATATATGATGAATTGATTTATGATGGTCTTACTCTCATCCGACGCGATGCAGATGAGACCTTGATCATTGCTTCAATCTCGAGTTATGAAATATATACTTTTAATTCGACAATTATACCCGACGAGCCTAGATCTGGATCCTTGCTTTGCGCGTATAGTCGCACTCCAACTTGATACTATGCAAGAAGGACATTGACTATGGTGCGCATTTCGTGCAAGTGAACCACGATCGCATTCTTATCTGACGCGATGCAGATAAGACCTTAATCGCTGCTACTTTTTGCACTGAAATAATAAGTTATAATATAATATCTCAAACAGTGTGCACATCCAAATTAGTTATACTTTTGCATACTGTTATGATTTTTGCGATGTGTATAATTCTTATCGATCGAAAATTGCGAACAATATATGTTTTCATAGTTTTCATCGATACGATTCTTGTTCGCGATTTTGCGTCAAATTCACTCGCGCAAGAAAGAATTGCGTGAACGGATTGGATGAAACGACTTATAAGCTTGTGCACACTGTCACCCTTTTAGACAAAAATAGTAAATAATTTTAATTTTATCGATATGCAAAGTATATCACGCCATGTAACTGTAATTAAATTCCGGTTCGGCGTTTTATTCGCAAACCAAAGTTCCGATCAATGTTTTATCGGTCTCAGTTCACCAAAATATATATGCCAGTATGCATACTGTTTCGCTTTCTTGCATTTTAAATAATAATTACATTAATGAAACAGAAAAATGGATTCATGTATACATATATACACATGTCTTGGGGTTACATTAGCCGCCTTAAAATCTTTGAAATGTAAATTAAAAAGCTTTTCACTCTCCTGAAAAGAAAATCAATATATTTATTATATATACATATATAGAAATTCCTGAATGAATTATACAGTCTATACATTAGAAAATATATTACGATTTATTATAAAATTACAAAAAAACGGTTATTAACAGAAGATATATACTTTTTTACAAACTTTAAATTTAATTAAACGGAAAATAATTTCAGTAATTTGATACAAAACTAGAATAAATTAACAGAGAAGATTATCTCCAGTCGTCGTCAAAAGACCGCATAAGATCCTCCCATTGCTCGGTGGATAGGCTGGTACTCCGTCGAGCTCGGATTATCAGCACCTCATATGATCCATGGATCTGCGCGGAGTGCACAGTTGCACACCCGTTCGCCGCAATTATCGTTGGAGCGGACGGGATAGTCTCTGGGACAGTATCGGCAATCATCGGAGTTAGCCGAAACTCCACTTCGACGGCAACAGTGGGTGCACCAGGGTCGTACTCCTCGTCCTTCTCATCTGAACGAGCCTGAGCGAGAAGCTCGTCACGACGCTGGTGGACATTGCGCAATCGTACGCGGGCTTCTTCGCGGGGGCAGCGGCTTGGTCGTCGTGCGCGACGAGCATTTTTAGTTTGCTCGACTGCGGGAGACGGCTGCAAATAGCACCGTGCACGTCGACTGTACACTAGCCCTTGGCATTTGTGTTGCCTTATTGAGCTTGCGTATTGTTTCATTGCTCTCCAGAGCCAATAAGCTCGGGATCGGGACGTACGATACCCATATTATTTTTTTCTGACCGGGAAACACTCGTTTCCAGGAGCCCATTGAATTTTTCCTCTGACCAGGAAACCCTCTTTCCAAGGAGCTCTTATTATTTTTTCTCTGACCGGGAAACACTCTTTCGACTTAATGGGTTAAAATTTTGTAACCATTCTAAAGCATTATGATCTGTAATAACAGTGAAATGATATCCTTGAATGTAAGGTCTCAATTCCTGCATGCACCAAAGCATAGCTAGACATTCTTTTCGGTAGTGGTATAGTTCCGTTCAGCGGCATTCAAAACTCGGGTTACATAAACAATAGGATGTTCACCACCTTCGTGTTTTTGGTATAACACTCCTCCAATTGCGAAATTGCTTGGGTCACACTGTATTGTGAAAGGTTGAGTGAAGCCTGGCCTGGCTAGTACTGGAACTTCTGTTAAAGCTCTCTTCAATTCTCTGAAAGCATGCTTCTGTTCTAACTGCCACTACCATTTTTAATCGGCATGTAATAGTGTCAATAATAGAATCTTCTTTCCACTATCATTCTCAATAAACCTAGAATACCACCCAACCGTTCCTAAAAATCTTCTCAATTCTTTCAGGTTCTTAGGTTCCGGGTAGTTCATAACTGGTGCAATCTTTTCTGGATCTGGTTCATCCTCGTTCAAAAGATAACCCAAATATTTAACTTCTGAAGAATAGAATTCATATTTCTTTTTATTCACCATAAGGTTTGCTTCATTCAATTGCTTAATAACATAATCCAACCAAAATAATAGCTCTTCAAAATTCTCTGCGATGATAAAAATATCATCAAGAAAACCAAAAACGGAAGGAGCAACTTCTGCCGGGAAAGAGCATATATTAGACTCTGAAACGTCATTTGAGCGCTAGATGAGCCAAATGACATTCTAGTAAACTGCCATAATCCTGAACCTTGCACTGAAAACGCTGTGTAGTTTCTACTCTCAGTCGCAACTAGGACTTGCAAGTATGCTGATTTGAGATCTATTTTCAAAGCGTAAGATACGCTCGTCTGAGTTATCTAAAATTATATCAATACTTGGAAGAGGGGACGCATCCTTTTTCCACCATTTCTCTCACTTCTTTTTTTGCTACCGCCATCATCATCATAGGTGACATCCTCCGTAATTTATGCTTAACAGGTGGCGCACCTTAAACATTGATATGGCATCCAATTATATCCAATTGGTTTGTTGTTCCAAATTCCTGAGATTGATTTTTGAAAAACTGGTCTACTAGTCTTTCTATCTTAGTCTTTTCAGATTCCGACTTCAATGAGATGCCAGCATACTCAGCAAACACCGCATCCCGTTCATGATTCATGTACTTGTGCCATTTTCTATCTTGACCTATTTTTCAGTATTTTTTTCCATCGTCCTCCTTTAATTCGAAAGCTTCTACGAAATCTTTTCCTAGGCACATTGTATGTTCCAAACCTTGAACTGTTATAACAGTCAGTCTTTTCACGACTCCATCGATCTCAATCTGAAGTTTGAAACCACCAACTAAATTCATTCTCTAACGAAGAATGAAAGAATTCTATCGGGCATGGTGAACTATCCCAAAGTGATAAAAGAAAATAATAATAATTTGTTTGAATTCATTTTCTGTTCATCGGCATTCCTTGCAGACACATTCTCAATTGGAATCAGGCAATATTTGAAGTGATCGATTACTGCATCACTTATTACAGTATTTGTTGCTCCTGTGTCATACGATACATCAGTATTCAAACTTCCAATTTTCATATTCAAGAAATTCCATCTCCCGGTTCAAATAGTAGACACATCGATGGTGATCTCGCGTTCTCGAATTCTCAGTAATATTCATACTATCCTTGAGTTTTCATTCAAAAATAGAAGAACTTCTCCTTTATCAATAGGAACAGTTTTCAAAGGTTCTGTTCTCTTATTTGTCAAAACCCTCTAATATTAGTGTACCTTTTTTGTTCTCTGACCTCTTTTTTAGGTTTGAAGGAAAATACCTTTTCTGGATTCATTTTCCAAGCTCTAAGAATTTTATTGAAATGCTGGGAACCTCTTGTAACACTTCTTCACTAACTTTATTCAACGTAGTTTGTGGTCGAGTTGGAAGAAAGCTCGGCGATTTAATTTGTGGATGGACAGCTTCAACTGAACCTAACTCCATCTCTCCTTTAACCCATTAACGCCCAGGATTGCAGTTTTTCATGATCATGTTTGATTGGTCGCCAACAACGCTAGGTTGATAGGAATCTAGCAAAACACTGTACCCTACTATTTTCGGGTATGCTCTTTCAGATTTTGATACTTGAGAAGCTTCAAAAATCGATCTTCACGGAAATTTTCCCAATTTTTTCCAAAATTCCACAAAATTTTAGGATACATTTTTTGAAAAAGTAATTTTTTCGAAACCTTATGTCACTCGGATCTACTCTTTTCCATGAAAAGTCGTGCAATTTTTATATGTACTTTGAAACCCTGTATTTGCAGAAAACCGATTTTTGAAAATACTTCCAAATGGCGGCTACAAAATTTTGAAATTTGGAACAACAACGCATCATGTGTGCAATTCTCAGAAAATCCACCGATTTGGACTAAACTGAATGTTTTCACGTTTTTGAGGTCGCTGATTCCGAATCTGAGGTCCGATTTCCAAAAGTCCAGATGGCGGATGCAATATGGCGGACAAATTTTTCTTTTCTCAACCGATTTGGACTAAATTGTGTGCAAGTACGTTCTCAGGGTCGCTGATCACTAATCTGGAGTCAGATTCTCAAAATTCAAAATGGCGGATCCAATATGGCGGACGGAATTTTTTTTCAAACGATTTGGACCAAATCGTGTGTTTATACGTTTTCAGGGTCGCTGATTACAAATCTGGAGTCACATTGGCAAAATTCAAGATGGCGGATGTAATATGGTGGACGAAATGTTGTTATTTCCATTGATTTTTAACAAATTTTGTGTGAGGGCTCCTAGGAAACAGTCAATTATGCATATTGGATTGATTACAGTTAAAAACACAGAAACATTCCGATTTGATGCTATAGAAGTATCAAGACAGATGACTAGAAATTGTTCCAAAGCGAAAATTCTTTTATCGCATTCTAACCTCAAAGCAGCTCTTCCGCTGCTTGATTTTGGATTCTCATTCGATAAAACATTGTACGAAACTTCTTCGTAAAGGCTTTTTTGTAAAGTCGTTACGTAAATATCTATTTACATATTGATTCGCAATGTTCAGTTGAACAACATTTGCCAGGGTATATCGATTCATACCCTGTTGCCCGATTTTCACCACGTGGAGGTTGTGCTCTCGAAAATCTTGTTTTTATTTAGTTTCAAATTTTTTTTTTGTATTTTCCTAATGTAACTCCAGATTTTTAATCAGCGACCCTGAAAACGTATAAACACACGATTTGGTCCAAATCGGTTGAAAAAAAATTCCGTCCGCCATATTGGATCCGCCATTTTGAATTTTGAGAATCTGACTCCAGATTAGTGATCAGCGACCCTGAGAACGTACTTGCACACAATTTAGTCCAAATCGATTGAGAAAAGAAAAATTTGTCCGCCATATTGCATCCGCCATCT
Source organism: Aphelinus atriplicis (assembly GCA_020882685.1). Classification (NCBI taxonomy): domain Eukaryota; kingdom Metazoa; phylum Arthropoda; class Insecta; order Hymenoptera; family Aphelinidae; genus Aphelinus; species Aphelinus atriplicis. The sequence goes on along the minus strand of JAJGQD010000005.1, from coordinate 1,792,671 downwards.
TGATTTTTGGAAATCGGACCTCAGATTCGGAATCAGCGACCTCAAAAACGTGAGAATACTCAGTTTAGTCCAAATCGGTGGATTTTCTGAGAATTGCACACATGATGCGTTGTTATTCCAAATTTCAAAATTTTGTAAGTATTTTCAAAAATCGGTTTTCTGCAAATACAGGGTTTCAAAGTACATATAAAAATTGCACGACTTTTCATGGAAACGAGTAGATCCGAGTGACATAAGGTTTCGAAAAAATTACTTTTTCAGAAAATGTATCCTAAAATTTTGTGGAATTTTGAAAAAAATTGGAAAAATTCTCGTGAAGATCGATTTTTGAAGCTTCTTAAGTATCAAAATCTGAAAGAGCATACCCGAAAATAGTAGGGTACAGTGTTTTGCTAGATTCCTATCAACCTAGCGTTGTTGGCGACCAATCAAACATGATCATGAAAAACTGCAATCCTGGGCGTTAATGGGTTAACACTAACTTCACTTTTTTAATTCACCATGACCCTCTCCCTTTTGATCAGACACTCATGGACGGATTGAATTATTTTTATCGATTCATCTTTGAATGGACTTCTTCAACTAGTCCACGTAACCTCTCTGTTTCAAAATTGTCTTCCAAAGCACTCTGATTAATCCCTTTTTTAAATTGTTTTTCTACTGAATAAAATTAATTAGCTTCCCAAATTTCCAAAACCAACTCAGTGATAACTTCTCCACTGTAATCCTTGGAGGAATCAATTTTAAAATATGAATTAGGCGTTCGTGAATTATTTACTTGTTCTTCGGTCCCATCCACGATTTTGCAGGTAACCAGGGAACCGTTCTGAACTCCTGCATAGCACCCTAGTAAAAATAATTTTTGTACATAATTGTACAAAAACGTACGAAAATGTATAGAAACGTACAAAAACGTACTAAAAAGTCCAAAAATGTTTATATGTGTTCTATTTGGAACAACTTTGAAAAACTGTTCTTATACTCACGATACTTCTGTACGATTTTGTTCACTTTTCTACAATTTTTATACGTTTTCGTACGTTTCTGTACTTTTTTGTACTTTTTCCTATGGTTTTGTACGTTCTTGTACGGTTTTGTACGTTTTTGTACGTTCTTGTACGGTTTTTTACGTTTTTGTACGTTTTTTTTATGTTTTTGTACGTTTTTGTATGGAAATTACTTTTACTAGGGCACCGAAGGCTTAAAACAATCCTCAGAAAAATGACCTTTACCATGACAATTAAAACATTCAACTGAGAAACATTCTGAATCTCTATGTCCAGATTTTTGACAACCGAAACAAACTCCAACAAATTTCTGGTCGATCCTTAAGGAAAATGTTTGTCATTCTCTGCACTAAGCACACTTTACATACATATCGTCACCTGAAAACGGAAACGCCCGGAAGTCGCGAAATGCGAACCCAAATACTCTCATACTTACATTCCACTCACATTCATACGTTACATTCCACATACATTCATACGTTACATTCCACATATATTCATACGTTACATTCCACACTCACATTCACATATAATCATACTACAATCAACCAAATAAAACTGACACGCGACACTCTTTTCACTCACCCCAAAAACAAACGCAAAAATACTCTTCAGCAATAGCTGAGATGGCGAACAGCGGTGATCCCGGGCTCTCCTGCATTGGGCGGCAAACCAGGTCAGCAGCAGCTGCTTTTCAGCTAGTCAGTGCAGCAACTGTTGTTCCTCGTGACCGAGTAACCTGCAGGAGGCAGTCGTCCGCAGCTACACCGACGTCTCATCTAAGCCCACCCTGACACTGACACGAGCTACGAGTGAGTCATCAGCCATCGCTAGCCTGACAACATCGAGCTCGTGTTGCGGACTAGTGGGCATCGGAGAGCCTGCCGCACGCGAGTAACGGTCGTTGCACCGACCGCCAATTTTTCGCGTACGTGTGAGCCCCAACCTCTACATCGCGGCGCCGACCCCGAAGACTGCGTCTACGACGCATCCTCGACGACGACGCACGAGAGAGCCCCGGGTGTACATCGACCGCCATTTTTTTCTCGCGCGCGAGTGCTGTGAGCGGCGCCGACGCCGAAGGCTCTGCGTCCTCGGAGCCGCTTGGAGGAACCCCCCGCGTGTGCACCGCACGCCCGATATTTTTGCGCGCGAGTGAGCCCCAACCCGCGAGTGCTGTGAGCGGCGCCGACGCCGAAGGCTCTGCGTCCTCGGCGATGCTCAAGGGAGCCCCGCGTATGCATCGCGCGCCCGATATTCTTGCGCACGAGTGCTTTGAGCGGCGTCGACGCCAAAGACTCTGCGTCCTCGTCGCCGCTCAAATAAAACATCAGCTGGGGGGCATGTCGTGAGCGGCGCCGTCGCCGAGAACACTCGAAAAAAATACCCACTCAGCTTCTATTTTTCTCGCGCACGCAAGTGAGCCCACGACGCCTCGACGAAGAGCACCAGACGACGCTCGAGGGAAGTAAAAAGCCCCGCGCTTGCACCGGCAGTCGAAGCGATCCAGTTTCCTGGAGTGAGCACCAGCTGCTCGAGAGTGCAGTATCGGCGTCGTCACCGAGGATCCCTGTTTTCCCACATTTTTCATGAGTGTGGAGGGTTGCATACAGGTAAAAGACTCAGTTGGGTATATAAAGAGCTGTGGCAGCATATGAATTAATCATTAGTTGCTCAGCAGCCAACTAAGTAAGTTGTTATTAGTGTGGTTTCTCTACTGGAGAAGTGTCCGTTGTAGCTGGTGCATTCTTCCAGCGCGTGCTTGTCGCCACACTCTCTCATCACTCCATATAGCTGGTGCGCAGTTCCAGCAAATGCTTGAACTAATAAGTTTTGATTATTTTCACTTCTACCTTAATATATCTAGTACATATTTCCAGCAGAAGCTTTGGTGGTACACTGGCATCATATTATTTCATTTTTTTCATCATATAGCTAGTGCGCAGTTCCAGCAGATGCTCGAGTGACACCATTATCTAATAATATTTTACTTTCTGTAACATATAAGTAGTGCATAGCTTCAGCAGATGCTTTGTCGGTACACTGGATTCTAATTATTTCACTTCCAGCTTGATATAGTTGGTGCGTAGTTCCAGCAGATGCTTGGGTGATACATTGTGTCAAATTCTTTCACTTTTGGTTTTCATATGGCTGGTGCGTAGTTCCAGCAGATGCTTGAGTGATACATTTATATAATTCTATATCACTTTCAGCATTATATAGCTGGTGTGTAGTTCCAGCAGATGCTACTACAACACACTGATGTTATTTTTTTATACTTTGGTATTTTATAGCTGATGCATTGGTCTGAATTGAGATTTTTTCTTGCAGGATACAATGTCGTACATCCTCTGAGAAATCAAGAAGTTAACAATCGAAGAGTTACGTAGTCTTTTACCCAAGAATTTCCAAGAGTTTTTATCGGTCGACGTATTACTTGCTATCCTACCTTCCAAAGTAAATCAACCAAAAGCAGCAGCAGAAGAGGAGGAGGAAACCAACATTAGAGCAGTTAAAATAGAGAAAACAAACGATCAAGCTTCAACAACTAACGAATGTGAGTATTTGATTAATTTCATAATGCTAATATTTTTCTTTTACATAATATTGAATATATAGTTTGTTTCAATCATTCTATTCTATTTTCTATATCTAGTTCGTATTTACATGCTATATTAATTATTATTATGAATTTTTCAGCTTAGTTTTGTGGACTTACATCAGCTCAACTGCGCTGGTGGGCTAGGAGGTGTCAAATAGGACAACCTCCATCCTTCACTGAATATCAGACTTTCATTAAAGCTAGTAAAGAGAAGGGTGCTTCAACGAGCTGCACACCAGACTACAGTCCAGTGAGAGAGCGTCACTCACAAAAATCTTTGATGAATCCTAGCAACACTTATCCTAAGTTAAGGACTCGCAGCTCTGCAAATGAATCGTCAAGATCTTCCTACCCCACTCTCACACGGAGACTGGAATTATTTCAACATAGATCTGGTCCAGGTTCTCCAAAGCGATTTCACTATGAGTAAGTCAATTATATTCAATAATTTTGATTCGTTTCTTGTATTGATGTAATTTCCCATATTACAGATAACATAGTGGAGAATCCACTTCTCAAAGAAAAAGCAATTGAAATTTCAATTGTTCTGACACCACACAGTTTCCACCTGTACACAGGAGGAATACTACAAGTTTATTCTGATAATAAACCAGTTGTAAGTTTTGTGAGTATAAATTAAAATCAAATTATCATGAATTCCTCTAATTATTCTTTATTTTCAAAATATCAAGATTAGAACCGATTCACCAAATACACAATCAGTGCTAAATGATGAGAGCTTCAATGAAGCTGCAAATCCCAATCAAGTGAGTATAACAATCAATAATTATTCCATTTGATTCAATATTTTTTATAACAATTATAATGTTTTCTTTTCAGTTCATTGATGAAACATTTATAAAAAATCTCATTCAGAACGTGACTGAAGAGAACTGTCAGTTATTACCAAATGCTGTTAAATTTAGTCTTCCAATTGTTGATGATGGATCAAATCTTACCCTTCTAGTTGCTGCAAGCTCTACTGTTCTTGAGAATTGTGGACAAGGACAAGGAAAATTACATTCTTGGAAGAAGTATCAAGCGGAAGAAAAAAAATCCCAAGACTGAAAAAGAAAATACAAAGAAAAAAGGGACACCAGTCATCAAGAAGGTAGGAAAAGTCAACTCACCTTTGAAAAAAAAAAATGCAAAGGTACTTGTGAACCAAGCCATACACACACTTTCCGGTAAGAAGATACCAGTCGCTCCCGGTAAAACGATGCCAGTCGCTCCTGAAGAACCGGAAAAAAATCACTCCACTTCAGTAGATGAAGAAATCAGGGAATTTCTCTGCATACCTCCAGTACTACCTATAAAAATCAAGAAAAATGTATTATTGATTATATTTATGAATCTATCTCAATTTTTATAAATATAATGTATTATATTTATGAAAATTGTATTATTGATTCTCTGAATATGATTGTAATAATAAATAATAATAATTTTAAATTAACTAACTTCTTTTGTTTCCAGAGTGCTGACGTGCCAGAATACATGAACCTACTGTACTACTACTATTTAACTTTGTATCATAATATGCACTTATTATTCTTGATAAAGTCTGAATGAATATAGATCAAAAGAGAAAGAGAGTAAACGGGGGAGAAAAGTGATAATAATAATAATTAAATAGGATGGATGTTCTCCACAGGCTGGAAGCGTGGTTGGAGCTTCCACCCTCTCTTTCTCTTCATTTATTTTTGCAGACTACTGTAAGAAAAGAGAATACATAATTAATGTTAATAAAAGATTCATTTAGAAAAAAAATGTTATATTCATCAGGAAAAATAAATCAAGTATTGTATAAATAAATTCACACATACATTCCTTCAAAAAACATTCATAAAAATTAATAAGCATTCATTTGAAAAATATATTTAAAAGCATTCACACACACATGCAATCAGATATGGGGCGTTTCACATCAACTTTCTAGAACCTGCGCGCGGACGCTAAAACCTCGCGTTTTTGACGCTTGTTTTCGACTCTATTAGACCAATATCTAAATGATGTCGGATATGATATCAATGTAGTTTTTTGTCAGCTTTCCGATATGGAATTTAGTTTTCCAAAATTTTCACGTTTTCCCAGAAAAAAAACATAAAACATGCCATATCTCAAAACCCTGATATTTTAGATTTTTTTTTAGTAGTCTAGATTGAAAGCCGACTTTTTTTTACATTGATATAGTCTTTAAAAAATAGGACTATTTTGTTATTCTCGAGGAATTGAGTAGTGAACATGAGAGGTTGCGCCGTGCCACGCTGCTTCCACGCGCTCGAGTCTTCTGTACACGTAAGTGCCGAATTCTTAGTTTGTTTTGATTTTGCTAAAAATTATGCGTTTGTTGTGCAAAACTCAGCTCAATCATTCCACTGGAATAATAATCAAGCAACGATTTTCACAGTCGTTACTTTCGAAGAAATGAAGAACTTCAGCACAAGAGCATGGCCATTATCTCAAATAATTTAGCTCACGATACAGTTGCAGTCCATGTGTACCAAGAAATAATCGTAAGATATCTGAAAAAAGAGTTCAAACCTAAGAAAATTTTTTATAGTACCGATGGAGCAGGTCAGCACTTTAAAAATCAGAAAAGTATTTCTAATCCTGTTTATCATCAAAAAGATTTTGGCATTCCCGCGGAATGGCATTTCTGTGCTACAGCGCATGGAAAGGGGGCATGCGATGGGATTGGAACTATGTGAAACGAGATGCTCGTTCGAAATTGGCGAATTTACAGCGCTCTGCAAACAATCACATCTTAACCGCAGAGGGTTTATATGAATGGGCAAAAAATTATTGCAAGGAAACTGTAGTGTTTTTCAGTGTCCAAGAAGAATACGAGAAAGCGAAGTTGGAATTGAAAGTGAGATTTGATAATTCTTTTCCTATACCAGGCACTGCAGTTCCATGCATTTATACCAACTTGCGATGAGAGGCTGATTGTTAAAAGCATTTCGTCAGCTTCGGAGTATATAATTTTCCCAAAGTTGAAAAAAATAAAAAAATGCACAGTTAAAACACAATATTTCAAAGTTTGAATAACAAAGCAAGAACGTTACTCAAAGAAAGTGAAATGGAATACTCACGGATCGAACAAGTAATGAACGTGAGACTTCATTCAATATATAGGAACAAGTATGGATATCGAATGTACTCTGAATTCGGCACACACGTGTCCAGAAGACTCGAGCCCGAGCGCGTGGAAGCAGCGTGGCGCGGCGCAACCTCTCATGTTCTCTACTTAATTTCTCGAGAATAACGAAATAGTCCTATTTTTTCAGAGACTATATCAATGTAAAAAAGGTCAGCTTTCGATCTAGATTATTAAAAAAATCTAAAAATCAGGGTTTTGAGATATGGCATGTCTTATGTTTTTTTCTGAGAAAACGTAAAAATTTTGGAAAACTAAATCCACTATCGAAAAGCTGACAAAAAATTACATTGACATCATATCCGACATCATTTAGATATTGGTCGAATAGAGTCGAAAACAAGCGTCGAAAACGCGAGGTTTTAGCGTCCGCGCGCAGGCTCTGGAGAGTTGACGTGAAACGCCCCATATATAAATTCAAGTTAGCAAGCATTCATTCTAAAATACAAATTAACAAGCATTCTATAAATGTATGCATTCATCCAATTATACAAATCAGAAAGTATTCATTCACACAAACGTTCTTTCTTCAATATATTAAAAGCATTCACACACATTCAATCAGATAAAAATTAAAACATACAAATTAAGAAACATTCCTTCTTCTGTATATTCATGAACATGCACACATACAAATTAGCAAGTTAGCAATATATCAATGAGCATTCAGACACACACACACTAATATTCAATTAGCAAGCATTCACACATGTATATATATATATATATATATATATATATATATATATATATATATATATATATATATATATATATATATATATATATATAAGGTAGGTGTACCCAATATGCGCCAGGACCCAATATGCGCCACCCTTCGTATTTCATATATACGCGCGTCTAGATCACCGCGTCTATCACCGCGACACAGAATCTTGTCGGCAATGCTAAATTATGAGGAAAGAAAACATTTTCACCGATCGGGAACCCTTATACCAACTTGTTACAGCTCATTTTATCCATTTTTTCGCCAATTTTCATTCTCGATCTAATTTCGCTCAGGTAAGTGCGAATTTTTTAATACCCTTAAACTGGGCCAAAAAAATCGACCGATATATCGTTTGATTCCTTGACATCCCATCTACATCGTCCAATTTTTTTTTCATCTTACGCCCTTTTTATCAACCGTTTCAATAGCTCTTCGTTATTTTTATCAAATGTACCCATTATGCGCCACCCCTATTTTCTTGTTCCAGCTGCTACAATCAACCCATTCATGGTAAATATCCGCCAAACAGGGTCGGAAGAAAATTTAGTTCAAGCTTTGGAGCAGGTCAAGAAAGGTGAGATATCCCAGAGGATGGCTTCGACTATATATAAGATACCTCTTCGAACATTTCAACAATATGTCAAACGAAACATATGCAAAAAAAGGAAAATGAGTCGACCATATGCGTTAACGACAGTACAGAACGAAGAATTATGTAGTCGAATTGAACGCTTAGCAGATATTGGCTATCCTATAATGAGAAAAATTTTGAGGTTATGCGTTTATAAGTACTGTCTAGGAAAAAACACCAAACAGAATTTTTCTACCATCATGACAATAGCTAGTCTCAAATAGGTTCGGACATTTTTTAAATTGAACTCTTCCATTTCAGTGAGAACATCTCAATTATATTTAAAATTACACTAAAAAGAATGTTCATCAATTCGAGAGATTAATATTGGAATTAGATGTTGCATAAGTTAATTTTGTTGATTCAAAAACAACGGTTTTTCATGAATTTTAACTGAAAACTTGATTTGATTTAGGTTGTTAGAAGTTCATATAATCTATGTACTATGGTTCAATCAAAGACAAAATGTATTTTTCAATAAGATTATCAGAAATATACTTTTTTGTTTGTATTTTATTCATTTCAGACATGCTTCATGCTTCAAATTGGATGAAAAGAAGTATTTTCAGGGTGGCGCCATATTGGGTACACTAAAAATTTTTTCCCGAGAAAATTTTTTTTTTAAAAACCGCGGTATCTTAGCGTAGAACTGTTCAAATTAAAAAAAAACTCAGCTCATTTTGTAGGTATTGAGTAGACCTTTCATTTGGCACCAATTATGTTAGAAAATATTCATTTGACGCTGTGTAGTGACCTTCCTTGCTTAGGTGGCGCATATTGGGTACAGGTACCTTATATATTAATACAGCGGTACTCTTTCAATCAGACAGATTCTCATGCATGTTATTCAAATCTCACGTGAGCTGGAAAAGAAATTATCAATTTTTAATATAAATTGAAGAAAGAGAGTGGTAAAGGCTCCGAATCCGAAAGCCTTTACCAGTGGAGATTAACCAATAATTTTTTCTCCCCCTTGATGACTCTCTTTCTTCATATTATACATTTATTAGAATACATTAATTAATTAATTTACAATTTTCGCCGATTCTTGCGTTAAAATTGCGGATTCTTGAGGTGCATTCATTTCTATAATATCTTCGTAGTCCGATTGTCTTCGTCGCGCAATCAGCCAATTTCTCAGCGCATATGCGTTTTTGACCGCACACACAGAATTTCTGAACAGAGGGTGGTTTTCACACTCAATACCTCGAAATTCATCTATTTTTTTGAGAGGTGGGCAGCGTAAATCATCCATATTGATGATGAATCTGGAATAAGTAAGTGGAGTTTCATTAGTGAATAGTTTAAATTACTGAAAATCAATGTGTAAAATTTATACCCACTTTCCGGGTAAAATTTCTTGTAAAGATTTTTTCTTTCTACCCCCTTTCGTGTATATACGGATTGCGTCTTTCAAGTTGTCTTGAACAACCCGTATTGAACAATTATGAGGCACCATGCCCGACAACCAGGGGATGCCATGATATTTCGACTCTAGCCAACTATTTGTCTCGCGCTCCTCTGCGAGGAGACGACTCCATTTGCAAGAAGGTTTAAATAGACAAATAGTTGGCATAGATTCGGAGTCAAGTGAGAGAATGGCAAGCTTCTTCGGGGAGAAGAGGTTCGACGACCTCCTGGAGCCTTTCACGTCCACGATATACTCCATTTCTGCACCTAGGGCACTTCTTCTAGAAGATAGTACTTTCTGCACCTATTGCACTTCTTCTAGAAGGTAGAACTTCTCCTGGAGTATCTGGAGACTTGATTCTCACTCGATTGTTGTGAGAGAAAACCTAGTGCACTCCTTCGAGGTCAGTCAACAAACTCCAGAATGTCTTCTATAAAAACTGATCTCGAGAGACTTGTTTTTTGCTCGACTGCTGAGAGGAGAATATGATCAAACCAGCGCAAACCCGACTCTTATACCCCTCGCGACCCTACTCCCACCATAATACTCAAAATTTCCAGAATTTAAACCCCTCACTATTTTCTTAGAGTATATAGAAGGTATAGTTGCAAAGTTTCATCAGTTTTTGATGATCTGGTGATCGAGGAAGAGCTCTTCAAGTATTGTATCCCCTGAGATTATACTCTCGCAGTAGACATCTTTGTCCACTCCTGACTCCTCTGCAGGACGTTAACTCCTGGTGCAGACGTCAAACAGAAGATCGACGTCAGGGGTAAGTATTGTACACCACTGTATAGAGACTTATTTAATCATGCAAAATCTTCTTCTAGAATAGGTAGCTATTACTCCAGGAGCAGATCTTGTACAGTTCTGCAGAGCATCTCCTGGAGAAGAAGTTCGATCATCTCCTCGAGCACCTCTGCATAGAGATTTTGGAGGTCTTCTTCTAGAGGAGCTGGATTTGAGTGGAGATCGACACTCATTTTTCCACTTGATTTGCTCGAGAGAGGACAGTTCAAGATGGAATACTTTGAGCTAAACATAAAAATGTTGCAGCAGGCTCATCGGAGTCATGTGTTGAATGCCGACGAAGAAGATCTCCAGAGGTGGTTGGAGCTAGCTTCTGAAATGTGCAAGAAGCTAGAGGAACTCTTCAAATCGTCAACGTTAGATAGATATAAGAAGCAGAAACTCCAAACATGCATGATGCATGTGATAACCATCAAGAGTCAGCTTCAAAATCATCTATAGAGAGTTGGAGGAGAGCTTCGTCAGGAAGCATCATCGCGAAACATCGATGGAGAGCTTCGTCAGGAGGCAGCACCCCAGAGCGCCGATGGAGAGGCTCATCAGGAAGCAGCACCGAGAGTTTGTTGGGGAGAGATGCCCTCAGCATTTGAGAAACGAATCCAATTGGGTGTCATCATTAACCTCGGTCATCGAGACATCCTATCTTTCATGGATCAGAGCAGAACGCTATTTGGAGAGAAGATTCATGAAGCTTTGAAGAACATTGAGTCGGTGAAAGTGAATGCTGAACTTGTTGCAGAATACGCAGTTGAAAAGAATGATGCTGAGTGTGTTGATATCAAATATTTCAACACAGCTAGTGACTCAATCTTTCGAAACACAGATTTGAATTCGTGGTTCGATGAGAATGTCAAAGAGACAGTTCTGCAGCAGATGGAAGAGTTTGAACAAAGAGGATCGGGATGGACTCTCCAACAGATTTCAAGTTTAATCATCAATATTAACCAGTATACTCCTATCCAAGGCAGCTCGTATATTCCACTCCCTAAATACATCGCACGCAAGCATGTATGTGTAAATGTAAAAAAACACAAAAGATGATGAGTGTTTCAAGTGGGCTGTACTTTCTGCCCTGCATCCTGCTAAATATAATCCCGAACGTCTAACTTGGTATACGAAGTTTGAGAACAAGCTCAATTTTGGTGGTATCACGTTCCCAGTGAGCTTGAAGCAAGTTATCAAATTCGAGGAACAAAACAACATTTCAACTTCATTTTCAAAAAATATGGAGATACATACAAAATTTCGACGACTCATCTTACTTCTTTATATCAAGATAAGCACGTGAATTTGCTATTGATCCAAGATCATTATGCTGATGAAGATGAGGAGAAAGAAGACCTCGAGACACCAGTAGTCAAATTTCACTACGTGCGGATTTAAAATTTAGCAGGATCGATCAGATCGCAATCAACTGAACATACATGCAAGCATTTCATATGCGATAGATGTTTACATTTCTTCACAAGTGAAGAGAAACTCAAGCAGCATATGAGAGACTGCATGCAGCTCAACAAATGCAGAATTAATTTACCATTGGAAGAAAAAAGTCTACTCAAATTCAAAAATTATAAGAATAGAGGAAGGGTTCCTTTCATCATCTACGCAGATTTTGAGTGTATTTTGAAACCGGTGGAAGATGAACGTGCGTTTCAACAACATGAAGCATTCAGTGTTGCATACTTCATGAAGTGTAGCTTCGATGATTCCAAATCGAAATTTCGAAGCTATAGGCAGCACAAAACTGAATGTAATTCACAAAAACCAGCTGAATGGTTTGTTATAGAGCTCAAAGAAATTGCACGAGAATTGGAGGAGCTCTACAAAGATCCAGTTCCTATGATTTGGGATAACGATGCAAAACAGAAATTTGTTGAATCAAGCATATGACACATCTGCGGGGAAAATCTCAAGAAGGGGCAGAAAAAAGTACGAGACCACTGTCATCTAACAGGAGACTGAAAATATCAATATTTTTCTATTGAAATTCAATCATTGATTATTCAACTGTATGTACTCTCTCTTTCAGATTCAGAGGTGCAGCTCATGAAGCTTGTAACATCAACTACAAGAACTCAAGATTCATCCCGGTCGTTTTCCATAATCTGACTGGATACGATACCCACTTCATCATTGAAGAGATTGCTACTTCTCAACAACTCAAGGGACGAGTCACTGAGATTGCGGAGAACAAAGACAGATATATCTCCTTCACGAAGCATATAGATGGCAGTTGCATCAACTTTCGATTTATGGATTCATCCAGATTTTTACCATCATCGTTGGAGAAACTGCGTCGTATTTGGACCAGCACACCATCACCACTACAACTTTTCAAGAAAAAGGATATAGTGCTGAAAAAACAGAGTTGGTGACAAGGAAAGGTGTATTCCCCTACGACTACGTCAGTTCATTTGCAAAGTTGAAAGATGCAACCCTTCCAGCAAAAAAAGATTTTGACAGCAAGCTGAATGAATGTCAGTGCAGTGATGAAGATTATCCACGAGCCCAGACTGTTTGGGATTCTTTCAGTATTCCAACACTAGGAGATTACTCTGATCTATATCTCGAAACCGACATGCTCTTGCTGGCAGACGTCTACGAGAATTTCAGAGATACCTGCATCGAGGCCTATGGGTTGGATCCTGCGGATTATTTAACTACACCTGGCTTGACGTGGGATGCCATGCTCTTCCATTGTGGAGTCAGATTGCACGGATATCGACATGGTGCTATTTGTGTAAAGAGGTATCAGAGGTGGCATTAGCATGTGTGCAAATCGCTACTCCAAGGCCAACAACAAGTATCTCGGCGCAGACTATAATCCCGATGAAAAAGAGAAGTATCTGATATGCCTAGATGCCAACAACTTCTATGGACTCGCCATGGTTCAACATCTCCCTGAAAAGGACTTCCAGTGGCACAACAACGATGCATCACCAATTGATTTCATGAGTGTCCCTGATGATGGTGAAGACGGCTACATCCTGGAGGTTCTTTCAGTTATCCGGAGAGATTACATGATCTACATAAGGATATTCCACTTCTGGCTGAACACAAGGTTCCTCCTAGATCCAAGCAACCGAAACTGTTGAATGCATTAGATGACAAGGAGCGATATGTGAAACACTATCGTCTTTTCAAACAAGCTGCTGAACTTGGGCTAGAGTTCCAGCAAATACATCGCGTTTTGCGATTCAAACAGAGTCCTTGGTTGAAACCCTACATCGACTATAACACCGAGAAGAGAAAGATATTCAGGAATGAGTTTAAAAAGAATTCCTACAAGCTGATGAACAACGGTGTGTTTGGCAAGACGATGGAAAATGAAAGAGAATACTTGAATGTGAAAATCGTGAACCATTGGCCTGGGCGATATGGAGCTGCTGCGTATATTGCAAAGCCAAATTTCCATAGCAGTTCTGTTATCTCCGAAAACCTCGTCATCATTCAGCTATCTCAAACTGAGATTACGATCCGCAAACCCATCTACGCGGGATTCACAGTACTAGATTTATCAAAGCTGCATATGTTCGACTTCCACTAGAAGAAGATGAGAGCATGGATAGGTGACGAGTGTAAGCTAATGTATACAGACACCGACAGCCTCATCTACGAGATTCAGGATGTTGACATCTATCAAGTGATGAAGGAACATTCGGAATGGTTTGACACGTCTGATTATCCTGGTGACAATCAATTCGGATCGGAGTTGAAGAACAAGAAGATTCAAGGCCTCTTCAAGGACGAGTGTAACGGCAAGATTATGCAGGAATTCTTTGGATTGAGAAGCAAAATGTACAGCATCATCATCAAGAACGACTCCCCGGTGACCAAGGCAAAAGGTGTCAAAACAATGGTCGTCAAGAAAACTATCACACCAGAGGATTATCGGCAATGTCTGTTCGAGGGGTCGATCTCAAGACATCACCAGAACGTGATCCGCTCCAGGAAGCACAACGTCTGCACGGACAGAATGAACAAAGTTGCACCAAGTCCTCACGACGACAAGCGTTACCTTCTGCCCTTCTCCACGGACAATCTCTCCTGGGGGCACAAAGACATTCCCAAGCAGAGTGTAAAAAGAGAAGGGATAAGTGTATATAAGAAGCGCGAGCAGCCATCAGATCTCATTCAGTCGATAGACGAGCTACAGAACAGTCAGCCACCGCAGAAGAGGGCCAGACTAGAAGCAGAGATCAATCTAGTTAACGAAGGCTTCGCATTCGACGGTGACGTTCTCGAACTCGAAGACGAAGATTTATTGCAGGAGTTCCTGTCTGATTTCTAAGTGGGGGAAAGCAGATAGAGTGGGGAGAACATCCTTATAAGGAGAGCGATTGCAAAGCAAGCTTCATTCGATCGACAGACTAGCTACAGTTCAGATCTCCTCCATTCATTAAGCAGTAAGAATTGAATAACATTTGGAATAATACTTGTATCTAACGAATAATTTCTTTGTAACAGTTTAAAGATTGATCTTGCTGCTATAAATGAGGTTGCTGCTCGTGTTTTTCTCCCCACACGATGCTTGTGTGACTTGGTGCTTAACCAAAGATACATGACCACTGAGATCAGGAAGGTGGATACGAAATTTGGGAAGAGAATCGTATTCACCCTGAACGGAGAGTTCCAACTCTTCGCTCCGGTGAGAGTCTCGGCTAAGTTCTACGAAGATGATGCTCTGTTCAACAATATGTCAGCTAGTGCCAAACGGAATGAGTTGGCCCTCCAGTATTGAGGTGATAAGAAATTTGAATTTATGGTATAGATGCATTTTCGTTGTGAATAAAAATTTAAATAGAAAAGAGAGAGAGAAAGAAAAAGGAGGGGAAAACGAGTCACTCGCGCATCCTATACTTTGAATTCGTTCATCCTATAAGGTTTGCAAGTGATGAGAATTGGTTGTTCCTCACTGGAAGGGGGCGAAGGTGGGGGCCTTCTTCCCTTTCTCTCTGTCTCTGAACGAATCATTTCGAATCATTTTGATAGCTCGTGCTTTTTTATCTTGATATATGTATTCAATAGGATTAATGAATAATAAATAGAGTGAAAATATTAATTCACAGTTCTGATTTATTCGCCCAACTATAATGACTATCATCAAATCCTAACCATTTTACATACACTTCATTTCCTCGCTTTTTTATAACTCTCTCAATCAAATAGACGTCCGGATATTTGACTTTCAGAAGCTCCTGCTCGTAAAAACCACCAGAAACAGGTTGATCTTGATAATCTTTCAGATGATAAGTAACATGGTTTGTTCTACATACTTTTTCAATGATAAAAATTTCCGTTGACCAATTCGGAGTATATCCTTTTTCAAAAATTTGTTTTACTTTACTTATTCGAACTCTATCATTCACCTTAAATTTGGGATCTTTCACAGTAGTATTTCTTGCAGAGAATCGTTTTAGAACTTGAGCTTCATTGGTTGATGTAACATCTTTTGGTTCCTATTCATTGTTCTATGTTTCGTGTTGTTATAGCTTTTTAACAGATCAGACAAGATGTTAAGCTATTTATAATTTCCTTGAAGACTGAATTGCTTCCACATTCTATCTTTCAGAGTC
This sequence comes from Aphelinus atriplicis, assembly GCA_020882685.1. Lineage (NCBI taxonomy): Eukaryota > Metazoa > Arthropoda > Insecta > Hymenoptera > Aphelinidae > Aphelinus > Aphelinus atriplicis. The sequence goes on along the minus strand of JAJGQD010000005.1, from coordinate 1,776,744 downwards.
CGATTAGATCGTTCACACATTGATGCTTTCAAATTACTGTACGTTGAGTACAAATTAATCTTATACTTTTTCATGAGAGCTTGGAAGCTTTTATTGTAAGACTCTTTTCGTCTATCAACTTGAAGATTTTTAGGTACTCGACCTTGATGAAGAATAGACTTCATTGCAGCAGCAATATCTTCACCACTCTTGGACTTTGCTGGAATGTGTAAGGGCAACTCAAGCCCTTAGCATGTAACTGTTTGATGATGCTAAATAATTATTGGTTGAAAGGAGCATGAAAGTATTAGTTATAAGATTGCGTACATATATGCGCCTGCACGCGCGCGACGCGATATACATGAATCGCCGCGTAGATTCAAAATGTATGTATATAGATATATCTAACCATATGCAGAAAATATGAAAGTCGGAATAATACTGAAATGATGCGTACCCTGTTTAAAATAATCGACCGGATTTCCCACTTCGTTTCCCATTGGTGTTTCCCGGTCAAATAGCGGGGTTTCACCGGTGAAATCCAGTGGGAAACACGGTCGATTGAGCGGTAATCGAAGTTGACCGAATAACATTCCCGGTTGGTTGACCGGGTTTCCCGGTCAGAAAAAAAATATCAAGGGCTCCTCCGGAAGATCTTTTCCCAGTCGATTACCGGTGTTTCCCGGTCGATCAACCGTGATTCCCAGTCGATCGACCGGGAAACACGGTCAGAAAAAAATAATGTGGGCTCCTTAGAAAGAGTGTTTCCCGGTCGATTATCAGTGTTTCCCTGAAACACTCTTTCTAAGGAGCCCTTGATATTTTTTTGCTGACCGTGAAACCCGGTCGATCGACCGTGATTCCCGGTGGATTGACCGGGAAACACTTTCGAAGGAGCCCATATTATTTTTTTCTGACCGTGTTTCCCGGTCGATCGACTGGGAAACGATCTTCCGGAAGAGCCCTTGATATTTTTTATTTGACCGTGAAACCCGGTCGATCGACCGTGATTCCCGGTCGATTGACCGGGAAACACTCTTTCTAAGGAGCCCACATTATTTTTTTCTGACCGTGTTTCCCGGTCGTTCGACTGGGAATCACGGTTGATCGACCGGGAAACACCGGTAATCGACTGGGAAACGATCTTCCGGAGGAGCCCTTGATATTTTTTTTCTGACCGGGAAACCCGGTCAACCGACCGGGAATGTTATTCGGTCAACTTCGATTACCGCTCAATCGACCGTGTTTCCCACTGGATTTCACCGGTGAAACCCCGCTATTTGACCGGGAAACACCAATGGGAAACGAAGTGGGAAATCCGGTCGATTATTTTAAACAGGGTAGGACTATGTAAAATCGAATTATGCGGACATACGGCTCGAGACGCCATTGTTACGGGACCAGTAGAAAAAGAGCGAACTATCCAGACATACTTAATACACTGTAATACGAGTCAACAAATTACGCGATCTGTTGACTGCATTTGTGGCGTAGTTTATTATGAAAAAATATGATTCAAGCTAAATTCGAGTCTGCCTAAGTAGTACTAAGATCCTTATGTGGAGATATGCGAACGAATCGCAACACATCACGTAATAATGCTATTTGTTTATTGTTAATTATTTTTACATTATATTTTTCGATAAAACGTTACAATAGCCATTCGTACGTGATCTCCAAAATGGAATACAAGTTGATATATGAAAATCAAATTATTACATCGCGAATAAACAATGTCAACAGCTTATTGATTAATTATGTTGACACGGATTGTGACGTTGATTTTTTATGAAAGTTAAAACTGTTTGCGGATAAGTTTAGAGAACTAAGGCCTCGATCGTCTAATGTTGAGTTTTTGGCAAATATAGATGAAAACATCCAAAAGTTATAAACAATTAGTTGAATGTTATAAAATATTGAACTTAACAAAAATATCTCGACATTAGGCAATTGGTATTATTCTCGGGCTTTGATAGACGGTGAATACGCGTATGTAGCGACAATAGTTATTGCATAATTAGAGTAAACAAATTGTCAAAATTAGTGAAACCCGTAAAAAATGAACTATGAGAGCAACTGTAAATATCTCGATTATAGACACATAAGGAACCAGTATGCGACTTCACACTGTGACGTTTATCGGCATTTATCAAATAAGTAAGCTAAAAAACGAGTCAACGCGATACCCTGCGATGGTGCGTTAGACTATATAAAGGGCCGCCCGTCCGCTAACGGGGCATTCTATCGCGAGCATCGGTAGAGCGCGTATCGGAATACGATCGTCTCCGCGTGCACATAACATCATGTATTGCGAGCGGCCGCGAATCTTATACTTGCGCGTTAATTGTAATCTCTTTGTAAATAGATTTTCGTAGTATTCAATAAACGAGTAACTTTATTTTTAATCAATCTTCTCGCAATCATTTACCAAGTCCGAACCATATTAAAATCACAGACGCTTAACCACATGTTGGCAGTAGCGTTTTACAATCACTCACTTGCTAAGCATCTAACCTGTTGTAGGAAGTGATGCTGCATTTGAGTGCATTACACACACATATTAGCCGGCTGGCCTAACCACACGTTGGAAGGGGCCAAGCTAGGTGACACGGCTGTTAAACCAAGCGTCGTGGTTCATTGCCCGATGCCGGTGTTTTCATGCCAAATACACGATTTTTACACTTACAAATCTTAACACACACACACATACAATCTACGTAAGTGGGTGTCCTGTACGAAACCCTGCAACTTCATTTTGACGAATATGATACATGGCAATTTATTCAATGATAACGTTTCATGATAAAGTAAATTCAAATACTTGATATACCACGAGTATATCTGGCGACCGTGAAAAAAATGCCCAAACGTGCCTATAACCGATAGGTACGTTACAAATGGCCCATGCATACTTGGAGAAGACATCTATGACTGTGAGCATATATGGATAACCTTTATTCTCGCGAGAATAAGGTTGCATCTAAACAAGATCGGCTTGCCACGCTTCATTCAAACCTCGAACATCAAATTTTCTACGTGGATAATTGCGTCGAGCTGGTTTATGCAACTCTCCAACTACCACCTGCTTTTTCTCCATTTTCTTTTACTCATACGCAAGTGTACCGTGTGAGGAGTCCAATTTTTGTCTCAGCTCTTTAGCTTTAGTGTTAAAATCCAAGATTAGCTTGTCAACCTCTTCTTTGTGACTGTCCTCAATATCAATCAATTCTTCGATATCCCTGACAAATTTAGAGCTGATCTGTGCTTTTAGTGTGCTGAAACGGGTTTCTAATTGAGCAATCTCACTTTTCAATCTATTTGCAACTTCCGATTCAACGAATTGTTTGAGGGTACTGGAATTGACTGCATCATCTGGTTTAACAGGTGCTGCAAGATTGCACAATATTCTCTGCTCAACATCGAACTGACCGTCGAGAGTGAATTTATATCCAATACCAGGAGAACCGCGAACTCCCTCAGTCCTTCTCCTCAGAGTACGTCCGAACACGTCGACACTCATTTTGATAACGACGGGATTTTTTACAATCAGTTCAATATATAGTCTGCTTCTCGAAGCTCTTCAATAATCGAATAAATCTCATTCTCGTGATTCAGATTACCTGCTGATCGTTCAGCGATTAGAAGACGGAGACGATCAACTAACTCGTTCGGATCATCCCAGTAAACGTAGTCCATTCTCATCTTCGGTAAAAGCCCAGATCCAGAAGATGAATTGAACATAGGACCAATAAGTTTTTCAAATTTAATACTGTTAGAAGTTTGAAGCGAAGCATTTAGATTATAACCTTTTCTGTGAACACTCGTGACTTCTGGAATTTCACGACAAGTCTGTAAGTATTTTTGATCATACAAGTCATGACTAGGATGTTTTTTTGCGTATTAGTTCCAACAACCCTGGTGTAGCAACATAGCCAAACCATTTACAACTATTTCATCATCTTCAAAGATAATTCGACTATTACCAAGCTTATATGCACCAGAATATTCTTGCCGTATTCCATACAACCTATCGCCTGCATCTGATCTGTCTTTCTTCAAGAATGTCTTTTCATTGATGTTGTTTGTCTCAGGTACTATATTAGATTATTTAGTACTGATATTGGTGAGACTGCTCTCGCTCTCTTTCTCCGAGGAGGTGTCAGAGAAGAAGTGTATTGAATTTCTTTCTTGGGAATAATTTTTTCTTCATGCTGAGGTGTGACAATTTCTTTCTTGGGAATAATTTTTTCTCTATACTGAGGTGTGGTTCTCTGCTCGTTCTGCGTGATAATTTTCTACAATGGGTCAATGATGAGTTTGAATGTATCGCCCAGTGTCTTTTCAACTTTAGCTTTCTCAAACTTCAATAAGTTATATTTACGTTTGACAGTTTCTCGTGCTTTGACGAGTTACTGAAGCGTATTTTTCTCTCTTGCTAAATCAGACATTTTACTGCTTCAACGTCTAAAGATAAACTGATCATTGTAATTGTTAACTTGCTATATTTATAGCAAGACTGTCAAACCCTATCCGATAACGACCATTGTTTATTGGTTTGTCTTTGTCGATAACCACGAATCCATGTCTATCTTTCCAACATAGTGAATACAAACCTCTGAAGTTTGTGTAAGGCATGTCTGTGTTTACATGATCATCATACATATGCTTCAAATTGGTGTTGCCTTGACGAAATAATACAAGTAGATTGACGTTATCTCGAACGAGATGTTTTGGTACTTGGGCATATGACTGACAAAGATAGAAACAATCCACATTTTTGTGTCGACCCATGCAGAAAAAAGCTCTAACATTGCTTCTCACAAGCTACATCATCAATTATCATTATTGAATTGGGGAAAACATTGTTTGGTGCAATCACTTCTTCATGTTCGCTGAATGGAAAGTATTGTATGCCATCTATTGGATCCAATAGTTCTTTGAGTTTATATTTTGGTTGATTGAGAGACTTTGAACGGTTTTTTTCTCTTCCTCCACAATACCATCGAAATTAATCACTGGGAGTTTCGTAGAATGCAGAGCGAAATCCATGTTTGCTGGGATTGGGAAAATTTAATCGATCTGAATCGCGATTCTGAATCCCAATTATAAAAATTCAATGTTACAAAAGTAAATAGACTGGCGATCGAATTAAAGTATATAGAAAAAGTTTCATGAAAATACATGCAAATGGATTCATTGAATTTCCCAAATTATTCGAATGTCAATAATTCACATTCATCCAATACTTTCCAATAAATATGAATAAAATTATATGTTTCAATACTTTTTAAATGTGTGAATGACGATTCAGAATCGCAATTCCAAGAGATTATTCATCCAAATCAATCATTTTCAATCCAATACAATAGATTTCGATTATTTTATTTCATATGAATAATTTTCAATCGGCTTGAATGTCGGTTTCCAGTCTCTACCCAAGGGATTTCAATCTTCATTCTATTCATAGATTTGAATCGATATTAATCGAACTTCCAATAGATTTTATTTGATCATTAACCTATCGATTTCAATCTTCATTTTCGCCATAGACTTCAATCGGATTTAATGATTTTCTATGTGGTGGGATTATTTTCAATCGATGCCATTGTTAGTCGCGGTACTCATTACCCTATCGATTTCAATATTCATTCTCGTCATAGACTTCAATCGGATTTAATAATTTTCTATGCAGATGAATTATTTTTAATCGATTATAATGTTTATTGAGTAACTCATTAATTACTCTAGAGGTCACAATCTTCATAATTGTCATAGACTTGAATCAATTTCAGTCGGACTTCTATCAAAATCAAGAATAAATTTCTATCCTGGTAAATCTTTTTTAATCGGTTACAATGTTCGTCAAATCACTCTGCATTACGTTATCGATATCAATCTCTATTTACGTCAGAGATTTCAATCGAACTGCCATCCAAATCAATTGTTTTCGATATTTACAATTTTGCACGCTAGACTATAGACTTCCGTAATAATTTATTGGATACATCGAAATACTTACTGTCTATTTTCTATTCAGATCAATCATTCTCAATTATTTTCATACATAGTCATTCATTCACTTATTACCTTGTTGGTGTCAACCAGCATCTTTCTCATTGTGGTCAATTGATCCCAATCAATCTCAAACTTTTCAGCAAATCAATCGCAATTTATCAAACCCAATATTAATTCATGCACATGATTTTTTTTGTTTGAAATGTATTTCCTATTATAATATCAAATACTAGTGTATCTTATAATAATAATAATAATAATTATAATAATGAATACTGTAACGAGTGCTTCGCGAGCACTCGTTATCGCGCGATCGCCACGTGGCGAGCCGGAAGCTCGAGCACGCGCCGCGGCTCTTGGGGAGGGGTGCGCGCCGCGTGAGAGAGAGCGAGAGAGAAGATAGAGGGGGGAGGACCTTCCGCTTCGCGCGGCCCGCGAGCCACGCGAGGACGGGAAGGACCCTCACTCTCGTCCCGACGCTGGTGGCAATTAACACGCGCCGCTACACCACCTCATCCACGCCGCGACGGGAACGACTGCTGTGTGTGAGTGTGTGTGTGTGTGTGTGTGTGTGTGTGTGTGTGTGTGTGTGTGTGTGTGTGTGTGTGTGTGTGTGTGTGCGAGTGTCTCCGCGCCATCCCCAGATACTCCAAGCGCTGCACCTGTCCGGACAAGTGCTTATTTCCCCGGGCGCGTGGGGCAACTCAATTCCAGCCTCTCGGAAGGTGCAGGCACGACCGCGCCACGCCAAGCCGTCCTCAATCGCGTGCGCCAGGAAAAGCGCCCGCGAGAGACCAGCGACACGAGCCCGCCGACTAACCTGCGAGCGGAACATCATTTTGTAAGCCGCGCATTTTTGTATACCCGCGAGCGAGCGAATACTCGGCCCCGTGGCCGAGCGGCCCTCTGCGCGTGCGCGCGATTTAAGTTGTTGGCGAGCACCGGCCCACCAACGCA